>CM035415.1:9626291-9901291 GCA_020310875.1 Ceratopteris richardii | reverse complement strand
TCAGACTCATTTTTGCTTAGTCTTCTTGAGAAATGAGCTTTCTTTCAAGCCCACTGGATGGCACTTTGGAAAGTCTGTGTGACAAGGATATTTAGTCCATTAGATAGGACTGAAGATGTCAGTTGACTTCTTTTCCAAAGATTGTAACCATCAGTTCCATTTGGCACATAAGCAGTGAGAATGTAGGTATTTACATTTTATAGGTATGTTCTCTCAAAACGTGCTGATGTTCAAAGGTCAAGCATAAGTGGGATTGAGTCGCATGGCATGGTGTATCTTCAGAGAAGCTTGGCGTCCTAGTGATTGTATTCAGGATGCCTGCATATTCGGAACAAGGAAATTGTGATGCCCAAGATTCAAATAGATATTTCTATAGGTTTCTCAAGTTTATAGTGATAGACTTGTTGTATCATCAGAAGACTTTTTTTAGGTTCTTATGGCAAGTCATTTTTTATGCTGGGCCCCTTCGAGAGCTTGCAAAGTCAGTTCTTGAGCAAATGCTATCATCAGTGTCATTTGTAGGTTGTTTGTCCAGTGGCTTGCATCGATGACCAACTCCTGCTCCGCTGTTGCTTAAGTTGAACTAGTCAATTGTAAAACGCAGCCACTAAGTTTTGTTAGTAGCACTGGGAGTGATGGTTCTTCAAATGAAAAGTTCTATGCCATTTTTTCAATTGAAAAATAAGTGCATTCATGCATATGTGGGGCACAATGAAAGATTCTGAATGTAGCTGCTTCCCTCCTTTTTGCAATAACTTTTTATGTGGAGATCTTTTTGCAGGTGTTATGATTGTCAAGGATTCGGCCTTGTGAGTTGTCCAAGCTGTGGTAAGGGTGGTCTCACTCCTGAACAAAGGGGGGAAAGATAGATCTATTGGACTTGGGCAGTAGAGCCTTCAAGTTCAAAGCAAGGATGTCATTGAACAGGCATAATTGTACGCTTTGCGCCATTTGTTCTGGGGATGCTAAAATGTAACTGTTGGGTTGTCCTTTTCTGTACCATCATCTTCTCTTTGAACTTTCCTTCCCTCTGCGGACCTCCATCCCCCTCCTTCCCCTTCCCCCCCTCTCTCTCTCTCATCTTATAACAGCGAAGGCATTAATCGTGACCTATCTTCTACAGTATGAGGTTCAAGTGACAGTTGCTTTTTAGCTGCTTCATACAAGTAACAGTACAGGACTTGATCACTTGGAATTTTCAAGCATTAAATGCAAAAAACTACAACATGCATAGTGTGCAACCCAGAAAATGCATTACAAATTTATTATAATTCAGTTCTCGCCGAGATGCTGTTATACCTTATCGATTTGCAAGATTCCATCCAGGTCAATGTCTTGTCAATCTAGTGAGCCTCCACGGTTGAAAAGTAGACTTCTGTAGGAACATGTAAACATATGTAGATGATTTCTTGTACATATAGATGATCCTACATAAATGTCAAATTCTGGATATGGAGCCTCCTAAGATTATGGAGTGGAGGTTAAGCTATAAGAAAGCATATATCGAATGGAAAGGCTGTTCATGAGTTTTTTACTTTTTTGTATATTTAGGGTTGAAGCGACTTGCTTGTGGAATCACCAATAAATTAGCTGAACATGTTCTTTTTCATACAGGAGCATGTGAGAAGCAGGATAATTCTACCCTCATCTTTTTGCTGTATGACATCTCTGGTATAATAAATGTGAAGTACCTTGATTATGTATTTGCATTAACTATCATTTTCTATTTGGAGGTACGCTTACCTTTGGTATGTGTACTAGTGACTTAACTGTGTCAATTATCTTAGAGAACGGGAACCAGAGTTACATTCAACAAAGTGTTAGAACCACATGGATGTCCACAAGAGTGAGCCAAAATTGAGCGAGCTCAATAGATTAGAGCATTCAGAATGTTTGAACAAATGGAATGTTAACCATAACAAGGTTTAGGCATTGTGGTTCTTAAAGTGAAAGTATGACTATTGGTAGACATGACGACATAGATGTTGCAAGTATATGACCTCCAACATTCATTGTAGGAAAGCTTAGTGGTACAAATCAAACTTTTGAGGTTCATGATCTTGAGGCTTCTAGGTTCATAAAACTTAAAAATAATATGATACGACGAAGATGACCTTGAGTCCTCTTGAAGATGAGATCTCTTCCAAAGATGGAATGTTGGCACATTCAACGCCACTGTCAACCTTCTATGATTGGGATCTTTTGATGGACTTGGTACAGGATCCAAAAGTTGGAAACTGAAATGGCCATATATCATTTTTTTTGTGATTGGTGTTATTAACAACAATGAAGTTTTGTGGATAAATTGAGTCAAAACATTCTCTTCTAAATTTGTTGGCTCGCTGGTGCGGAAAATTATCTGGTTAGTATATAGTCACTAGATCTGTTTCCTCTAGGTCAACTGAGGTCAGGATAATCTCTTATCAGAACAAAGAAAAAAGATTGCAAAACTTTACTATTTAGTTAAAATTAGGAAAAAGCTTTTACAGGGTTTTTTATGTTTTTTACCGAGCTTTTTCTTTTGAAAACTGGTCTCTAGGTGAAAAACATAGTTTATTCCAGCTTTTGGGAGTGAAAACAGATCCATATCAGCTTTCCATAAAATAAGGTTTGCCCAGCCTTCTGCAATAAAATCTCACAAACTCTTAAGGAAAATATAACCCACCTCTTGTGGCCTCATACTCACACACTTTAAGCTCTTACAATTGTTCTCACACTTAGGGATATTATTCGGCTCTTACTTCAGTTCAGTTCATCGTCAATAGAGAGAGCTATTCCAGCCATCGTCTTCTCCGTGACATCTTGCTGAGTTTGTGCTTCCTGTGTGTTCTTCTCGTGTCTCTCGCACTTCTACACCCACCCAACAGTGGTAATAGAGTAGGTTCAGCTCTTTCTCAAGTTTCGGTTTTTCACGTCGCGGCGCGCGCGCACTTTTAACAATGCAAATTGACTTCAGAGCATAGAAGATTGAATTTCAGCAGCAAAGAAACATTTCCATCAGGTGCGGTGGGGTTTTATCCTCATTTCAAAGCCATTCGTGGAGTCAGAATCGCCATCAGAGGGACGGTTTGTGAGGTGAAATTTCAGCATTCATTTCAGCTTTCGTCGAAGTAAAGATTTTGTCACATTCTTGTTTTTTTGTGAAATGGCGGGCAACAATGACTTGTTTGGCATGCTTCAAGCAAAAGATAACGTTGATGGAACAAACTATCCGATGTGGTCTTACATGATGAAGCATGTTCTTGTTGTTAAACAACCTTGGAACATAGTGGCAGATGTAGATTGAAGACCTGCAGGTTCTTCTACTTCACAGTCTATTGTCACAGATGGAGCTTCTTCTTTGAGTACAATGGTTTCTCCTTCTCCACCTACACAGGAGAAGCTTAGATTGGATGGAAAAGATGCTCAAGCTCATGCTTTGATTGTGCTTTCTGTGAAGCGTCATATAGTTCTACACATTCGGTCATGCTCTACATCGAGACAGGCATGGGACACTCTTGCTTCTTTGTATGCCGTATGTAATGAAGCACGTGTTACATACTTGAGGAAGGAACTTGAGGATGTATGTATGGCTGAAAATGAGTCGGTGGATGTGTATGTGACTCGCATCAAGGACTTGAAAGAGCAATTGGCAAACATGGATGAGATTATTCCGGATGCATCACTCATTTCTACGTTGTTGAAAGGATTACCGGAATCTTTTCAAAGCTTTGCTACTACACTCCGTTTGGTTGCAAAAGGAAATCCTAATATGTGAATAGGAGTGGTTTGATTGAGGGAACACAAGCACTTGCTATCTCACAAAAGGGGAAAAGCAAGTATGGTTCAGCTTTGGGTTCATAAAAACCAAAGCTTCAATCTTCCTCTTCCGCTCATTCCTCTAATGATGGTGATTTGCAAAAGAAGAAGAGATGTAAATATTGCCGGAAGGCTGGTCATACTATTGACGAGTGTAGAACGCTTGCTAAACGCAATGAAAAGGAGGAGGAGTCCGACATGTCTATTGTTGAAAATTCAGCAAATGTAAAGAATGATGAAGCTAACATGGCTCAAGATTTTTGGGCATGTGTTGTTACATATCATTATGATGCTGCCTTGCATTCTAAATGTATGGTTGTGAGTGAGGCTGATTTGGATTGGTTCTTTGATAGTGGTGCTTCAAAGCACATAACATCATGCAAAAGATTTTTTGCCTCTTTGAAAGATGCACCCAAAGGAGGACACGAATGCCTCTTATCCTATCATTGGAGTAGGAGAAATTGAGCTTACGGCTGCAAATGAAGGTGTGGTTCTCTTGAAAAATGCATTGTATGTGTCCGGTATCAAAAAGAACTTAATTTCAGTTCCGTTGATTTCCAAAGCTTGACTTCATGTACACTTTGTTGATGATAAGTGTATGGTTCATGATTTTAGGAATGGCGATGTTATCGTGATGTCTTGTACATTATGTAATGGTTTGTATCGCATGGATACATACAAGAGGGCTGCCTCGAATGCCTTGGTTGCTCATACTTCTTCCATGGTTGAAATGGAGCTTTAGCATGTTCGTTTTGGTCACTTGAACTTCAATAGTTTGCTTTACTTGCAAAAGAAGGACATGGTTATTGGTTTGCCTACACTTGAGTCCATTGAAAAGCATGCATGTGAAGGTTGCATTCTTGGAAAAATGCATCGTGCTTCTTTTCCAAAAGATAGTCATACACACACTACAAGAAAATTGAAGCTTGTTCATAGTGATGTATGTGGTCCCATCAAGACTCCATCTTTTGGGAAGCATGTATATTTTGTTACCTTCATTGATGATGCTACTCGCCACACATGGGTGTATCCTATGAAAGCAAAGAATGAGGTATTTTCTTGCTTCAAAGCATTTTTAGCTATGGCTAAAATTTTTCTTCACAAAAGCTTTTGACTCTACACACGGATCGTGGTGGTGAATACATGTCACATGAGTTTAATGCTTTTGTTCGTGAAAGAGGTATTTCACACCAATGTACGGTGCCATATACACCTCAACAAAATGGTGTTTTCGAGCGTAAAAATAGAACTCTACTTGAAATGGCACGATGTATGGTTAAAGGAAAGGATCTTCATGATAAGTTTTGGATGGAAGCGCTCATGTGTTCAAACTATGTGTTGAATCGTTTCCCTACAAAAGCATTGAGAGTCATCACTTCTTATGAGGCTTGGAATGGTCATAAGCCTATGGTTAGTCATATGCGTGTGTTTGGTTGTTTTGCATATGCTCTTTTGCCATCATAACAATGTCACAAACTTGATGACCAAGCAAAAAAACGTATATTTGTTAGTTATAGTGCTGAAAGTAAGGGATACCGTTTGTATCATCCATTGACGAACACAATTATTGTGAGTCTAGATGTAGTATTTGCTGAAAATTCAGTTTTCCCTTTACTTGAATGCAAAAAACAGCCAACAGTTAGCTCACAAGATGTATTCGATACACTCATGCCTTTGTTCTAAAATCGCGTGTTTGACTATGGCCATGTAGACCAGCCAACAACTGAGGCTCAAAGGGCTGAAAAATTCCAGCCAAATAAGGCTGAGAATGTAGAGAATTTCCAGCCAAACATGGCTGAAAAGTTTCAGCCAAAAAATGTCCAAACTGCTGGAAATTTCCAGCCACATATGATTGAACATTTTCGTCAAAATATGGCTGAAAATGAGCATGAAATTCAGTCCACCCATGATGTACATATTGAAGATGTTTTACATAATGGACGCATGTCTATCAAGAGTGCACAAACTATGCCAAAGTGGTTGAAACAAATTTTGTAGAACAACAAATTGAGTGCACCTTTACTTGGTAGAACAAGATCAAGCTCTCACCATGCATCAAGTAATTTTGTGGATTATTCTCTCATTGCTGCAACATGTAATGAAGAGCCACTTTCTTTTGAAGATGCATGTGACGATCCACAATGGATGAATGCTATGCAATCAGAAATGGATTCCATACATAGGAATGGTACTTGGGAGTCATGTGAATTGCCAAAAGGAAAGAATGCCATTGGTACAAAGTGAGTTTATAAGATTAAGAGAAAATCTAATGGTAGCATTGATCGCTACAAAGCTAGATTGGTTGCCAAAGGATATGCGCAACAATATGGCATTGACTATGAGGAAACTTTTGCACCTATTAACGCATGACTACCATTCGTACCGTGGTTGCATTGGCTGCCTATCGAGGTTGGAAAGTGCATCAATTGGACATAAAAACAGCCTTCTTGAATGGTGATTTGCAAGAAGAGGTCCATGTGAAGAAACCTCTTGGATTTGCCATGAAAGGGAAAGAGCATATGGTTTGTTGCTTGCATAAAGCCTTGTATGGTCTCAAGCAAGCTCCACGTGCTTCGTATGAGAAAATCCATAAGCACTTGATTGCTCTTGGCTTCACATGTAGTCCGGTTGAAAGCACACTCTATGTACGCAAAAATGGGGCTGATCTTATAGTGCTTGTTTTTTATGTTGATGTCATACTCTTGACTGGGGCATGTGATGCAAAACTTGACATTCTTATGGCTGATTTGCAGCATACTTTTGATGTCACTTATCTTGGTCTTTTGAGCTACTATCTTGGCATCCAGTTTGTATCGGTTAAGGGGGGAATTGTTATGCATCAAGCAAAGTATGTTGAAAAATTACTTCAGTGTTTTGACTTTGAGGATTGCAAGCCAGTTTCCACACCAATTGAGACAGGATTCGAGTGATTCATTTGACACTTCTCTTTATGAGCAAGTTGTGGGATGTCTTATATATGCATGCAACACAAGGCCGGATATACAGTATGGAGTTTCCCAGTTGAGTCGATTCATGCATAGCCTTGGCACTAAGCATTGGCAAGCGGTGAAATGTGTGTTTAGATATTTCCGAGGCACTTTGAGCTTAGATCTCTTTTATGGGAGAGATATTCAGCCATGCTTGCATGCTTTTACAGATAGTGATTGGGCTGGTTGTTATGATACTCGCGTGTCCACTAGTGGTAATTGCTTTTTCCTTGGAGACTCATGCATATCTTGGTTGAGTAAGAAGCAACGTATAGTGGCGACATCTACTTATGAAGCTGAGTACAAGGCAATTTTCATAGCTACAGTGGAGTGTATATGGCTGAGACTCCTATTGATGGATCTTTGCATGGAGATTGATGCTGCTACACATATTCTTATTGATGGATCTTTGCATGGAGATTGATGCTGCTACAGATATTCTCACTGATAGTTAGAGTGCTTTGGCTGTTGCACGAAACCCAGTGTTTCATGCACGGATCAAACATATTGAGATGCATTATTACTATGTGAGAGAGTGCCTTCATGCAAGAGATATTGGTTTGGTATATGTGCCTACACAAGATAATATATTCACCAAAGCTCTTCCACGGGAAACGTTTGAAGCTTTTCGCAAAGCTTTAGGCTTATTACCTTTTGGGGGCTGATCTATCACTCCCTGTATGTGTTCACATCATTTGCTCCAGGGGGGTTTGTTACACGTATGTTTTCCTCGAGTAGCTTTGATGTGAACCTTTTCCCTATACATGGGCACTTTTTACTCTAGTGTTGGCTAGAGGTCTTTTCCCCATGTTACCACATACTTGATACTCTCATATGTGGTGGTGCTTTATACTAAGGGATATTATTCAGCTCTTAATTCAGTTCAGTTCATCATCAATAGAGACAGCTATTCCAGCCATCGTCTTTTCCGTGTGTCTTGCTGAGTTTGTGCTTCTTGTGTGTGTCTCTCGCACTTCTACACACACCCAATAAGAAATAGGTTCTTTTTGCCATAAAAAGCACTGGGCAGATCACAGGAGTTTTAGGTAAATTATAATCCACGTCTTGTGGGCTCATGATCACACTATACAAGCTCTCTGAGTTGCTCTCACGGATCATGTAGAAGTAGGAACTAATTTATATCAGCTTATTTATCATAAAAACAAGCTCTTTCGGCTTTTGGCTGCAAAAAGCATTTAGTAGATTTCAGGGCTTTAAATGAACTACACATTCCAGCTCTTGTAGCTCATGCTTATGCACATAAAGTGCTCTCAGTTGCTCTCACAAATCATTCAGCACATATTTAGAGGCAGATCGATTCAACATTCTATTTCAGGTTATTAGAGCCTCTCAGTCTGAGGTGTGAATCCCTCTCAGGTTCTATAGTTTCTGGTCAGGATATGCTGGAAACTTTAGTTCATGTACTGCTTATGTGCTGCAGGAGAATGTTGTATTGCTGCTTAAGGTGTAGACTCACCATCAGTTTGGAGCTACTTCATCTTATAAGTAGCAGTAGTACTTTTCTATAGCAGTTCGTGTTTAGCTGCTCCTAGTGCAATTGTAAATAGACATAAGAAATTCATCTGTACTCAGATGTTCTCGTTAGTCAGTCTATTTCTCATTAAATTATTTCTGTTGCTTCATCTCTTGTTCTATTTAAGATCCCGGGTGAACAAAGTCCACATTTGTCATGTGCAAATATGTCAGATACTACATATTTTAGATTTTTTGTGTATCAATTCAAGTCAAGTATGATAGATATTGTACCAATTGGTTTAGTAACAAGTTTGGGATTCTTAGACTTGATCAATCGCATATACATTATAATGCTGTAATTTCAATGATCCTATTTCTCTCTTTCCTCATGAAGAGTCTTCATGGGAGGACTAGGATCCTCAACTAGTCACCACTATGAAGGATGTTTGAGAAAATGTCTTTTTAATTGGTATGTAGCTTTCACTAATACACCTAGTTTCTTCTAGGCCAACTCGAATCATAATAATCTCAGCTCAAATCTAGTTCCCGCCGGATCAACTGAAATCAGGTATGTATCCTTCCCTCTAGGTCAATTCAAGTCACCTTAATGTCTTGATTAAGGTATGAGGAGGAAGATTGCGAGAGACACTACTACATCTAGAATCAATGAAAATCTTTTTCAGGAATTCTTATGTTGTTTTGCCAAGCATTTTCTTATGAAAAGCTGGTCACTAGGTGAAAAGCAAAGTTGTTTCAGGTTTTGGAAGTAAAAACGAATCATGTCAGCTTTAATAATAAAAGCAGGTTTGCTCAGCTTGCCATAAGAGTCAGATTGCGGAACTTCCAGGGAACTTCCATAAGCGTATGTGCTACTGTGCGTATACTACATGATTGAGGCTGCTTTGTTCTAACCTTAGAAGTAACAGTAGCTGCTCATAAAGCTGTGTAATCAGACAATCAAGGTACTTATATATTCTCATTAGTCAGTTTATTTTTCATATAGTCTCGTGGTATATCAGTTTGTGTTCAGCTGCTCATAAAGCTTTGTAAGACATTCAAGGTACTTATATATTCTCATTAGTCAGTTTATTTCTCATATAGTCTCGTTCTACCTCAGATCTTGGGTGAACAAAATCCAATACAGAATTGGACCATCTCTTCTGAACCAGCTCCATGGTTTTGGATTAGGAGCTCAAGCAATGATATAGTGGAGTAACAACACTTGATGTCATTGATGATGGAACATCTCATATGATTCAATGTGGAGATTAAAGAGATTCTGGAAGAAAAAGTAGACTCGGTTGGGGCAATATGTTAATCTCATTCATCCTTTGTACATAAATTATTATTTGTATATAAACCAATTCCTACAAGTAGTCAAATTGTTTCACTTTTGTAAGTAGTTGATTTTGTTCAATAACTATTCAAATGGACTTGTTAGAACAACTTTTAAGCATAATCCAATCTTTGGAAGTTGACCAAAATGTTCTAATGAATTGGCATTTGTAGGTGGGTCAAAGCAGATTAGTCTAAATGGCCAAGACAAAATTGACCAAATCAGATGTGTCAACCAAGTTGATCAAATTTTGCCAAAATGGATTTGTCAAACTAGTTGACTAGGTCGGCCAAGTTGGTATTAGTTATTTAGGGTGCCTTAGCTATCCCAGTCAACCAAGACATGCACATTGTTCAACTTGATACAAAGAACCAAGGGGAGTCAACTAGTGAGAGTAGAGTTTAACCTAAAGCTATAAGGGAAACCATACCTTAATTGGAGCTAACCTTGGGGGAGATCCCCATAGCCAAGTGCATGCTTCATCTATCTATTCTATAGATCCCTTCTGAAAGGAAGTCATGATGGGGTTATCCCTCCCTCTTGCATAAGGTAATCTATCTTCTCTACAAATATAAGAAAACATTTGCATGCTTGTACAAATATCTCTCACACATCTCGAAGGAGATTCACTTGTCAAGAAATCCATTGATAGAGGGAACCATACCAACAAAAGGAAGACCAAGTAAGCGAGAGGGAGTAGATGCTATTGTCCTTATTGAACAACCTACATGATCTTTTTCTATGGTAATATTATCTAAAAAGGATGTAGGAAAAATAAGGGTTATGTGTTAGTTTTTTGGATATGAAGTAAAATTATAGTACAAGATGGATTCCTCCACTATCTATAGACCAAGTTCTAGAAGAAGTCATCAAGCATGCACTACATAATTTCATAGATGGATTTAGTGTTTACACTTATATTGCAATTTATTTGGATGATCAAGATAAGGAAACATTACCCCATGGGAGATAATTTATCTATATGAGGATGGGATTTGATCTCAAGAACATGCTTAGTTCGTTGAACCATGCATTGTATCTAATCATTAGGAAATGGCCAGCTCAATTCCTATGTATCTTCATGGATGATTTTTTATTCTCGAGAAAGATGATCAAGAAATAGGACAATGCTTCCATCAACATTTAGAGCGCTTGTAAAGGATTTTTGAGCAATGAATTCACACAAGTTTGAAGCTAAAACCTAGTTAATTGCCAATTTCTTGAAAGAACTCTTTTGGGATGTGTATACTTGAAAAGGGCCTTAAAATAGATTTGAAAAATGATTTTGCCATATTTTCCGTCTCGCTTGTATTACAATGGAAGTACAAAGCTTTTTAGGACATGAAGGATATCATAGGACGTTTATGCACATGCACTCTAAAATTTCCAAACCATTGTAATGTCTCATGAGCAAGAAGAAACCATTCACATGGATAGAAGAATATATAGTTTTTAATGATTAGAAGAATAGGCTCTGTATTTCACCTCTTCACCTCTTCATGTTGCACTTGATTGTTCTTTGGAATCCGATATTCATATAGATGAAAGCATTCATGTAGTGGACGTAGTTCTTGCACAACCCTATAAGTGATCACCATCTCTTTATATACCTCAGAAATAAGCTAAAATAGAAAGAAAAACTTGATATTGGCTCATTGTCCAAAAATACAAATTCAATATATATATATCAACATAAGGAACATAGCACCACATGGAGGATCAACTATCAAGGACAACCAAGGTTGAAGTAGCTATGGGCACCTCAAAGGAACTAGCTAATATTCGTGTCTTCCACATTGCCTCCTAACCTCATTGGTACAAGGAGAAATTTCGTAGGTGAAATCTCACCATAGGTGACACGAATAAAGTGGAAGATAATTCTATTCAAAAGTAATTCATTTCTATAATCAATGAAATATTGCCACAATATATTACCAAGCTAGGATTCTACAAAAGAACTTATTCCGCATGATATTTTTGATGCAATATGCAAAGAAGGATATCCAAGAGGGCAAAAATTTCCCCATAAAAATTCAACAATGAACTATGTTGGTACTATCTCCACCAAAATGCAATAAAGTTCACCAAGAAATGTGAAAAGAGGCGTGCTCTTCAACCAATAGATCAAGAATTTCAAATCATTGTTTTGGAAACGGGATGAAAATGTTTTGAGCAATGGATTCTAGATTTTATTGACCCAATGAGCATTTTGTTCCATGCTTTGAATGTCCAATCAAATTGCAAGTTATCATAGCACACAATTTTCAATCGTCCTACAATAGATATTTGATAGGTATAAAATATTTCAGAAGAAGTCATGTGCTTATTACCCTAGAGAAAATGACCAAGTTAAAATCTCAAAAAAGTTTTTGATCACTCTATTTTGTAAAATTTGTTTCTATCATCTAGTCTCATGATCAAGAATAATGATAGGATCCATTTGGACATATTAGATAACAAAAGGGTGGAGTGCAACTTCATCTCAATTTATGCCCACTCATTGTAAAGAAGCTATAGTTCCATTTCGATTTTTGATTAAGATAAACTTAATAGATGGGAGAGAGACACATGTTGATCATTATGCAATAAGATTTAGCTGTGGGTATCCATGGCACATAAAAAGCACAAATAGTGATCACATAAGAAAGTAGATAGCAATCATCAAGTGATTGTGGGAGGTGTCTTGGTTCCATTTTTTTGGGTCCCTCAATTTTAAGCAAAGTTTACACTTAAATGTATCAGTCCTTTCAAGGTAATAAAGATTCTCACACAAGGTACAATGCAACTAGCTACGTTGGAATGCAATGTCTCTAGGCAATATATGCAAGTGAAAGTGTTCATGCCTAATGTTCATAATTGATGATCTAACCTTGACCATTTCATGTATATAGTCCACTTTCTCTTTAGTTTCCCCTTCATAGAATCCTTTTATCTTCTTTTTTTTTTTGGATAACAAGTGGGCTAAATGATTCATAGTGAATGTCCCTACATACATTTCAATAATAAAAGGACACTATTCCTCACCATTTCATTCACTCTTGCTCTAACTCGATGTAGCATCTTAAAGCAAGGGAAATATGAGGTCTACATGAAAGGGGAGCATGTTATTCAATGCTTTGTAGGAGTTCAAAGTGTGAAGTTCATTCAATAAAAGACTACAAGAAGGATCAATAAGAAATCTGAAGGAGAGATTTTGATGAAGGTCAAGATCTTTGCACCCTGCAGGTCGATTGATGGAGTTGGTCACTGTTTCTGTTGTCCTCATGTTGAAGCTATTGGACTTTGCACTAAGCATTGATGTCAGAGTGGATAAGGTTGGAAGTTGGTGTTATCATGTCATTGTTGTAGGAGTTTCTACAAGGCTTTGTTATGAACAAGTCAGAGAGCATTTTGCTTTCTTGTAACATCTACAAACCATCCTTTTGTCGAAATAATAGGGCTCTTGAGCTTTGTGTACGAAAACAATAATAAGGGGATCAATCATCATGGGAATAGGCAAGGGGAGGTCATTTCATCATCATGGTTCAATCCTCATAGGATGCTACAGGGCTCTTGAGCTCTTGGGCTTCGTGGAAAATCTTGCAATAGGGCTCTTGAACTTTGTGTGCAACAACAATCATAAGAGGTTCAATTGTCATTGGCGAGTGCAAGGAGGTTCCTTCATCGTGGTTGTCTAGGGACAATGTCATTCTAGGACATCATTGTAGTGGTCCTCCACCTTGTTTTGGGACATTGTTGGAGTTTTCTTTTGCTCTCTTAGAGCCATGTGCTTGGAGGAGACAATGAGCTGCCTTGCCTCTTGCATGATTCTTCATTCCTTCTTGCCTTACATGGAGATTTTTCTAGGATTTTGTTATACCTCAAGACTGTCATAATTTATTCGGGGTCGGGACATCATCGTACCTCCATCGCTCTTTGCCTCTGGGTTGAATACATTGGTGGCGTGCTTGTTTGCCCAAGGAAGCAAGGCTCTATTATGTCAATTGTTTTGTGCTTGCACGAGTGTTTTATATCTCTCGCATGTATCGATTATCAATACCAGTGTTTCCTTCCCGAAAGGTTTCCTTATGTCCACCTACTTTTTCTTTTCCCTCTGGTTAGTTTTTTTAGAGGTAAGGGGTGTGTATTTTAGCATTGCATTAAGACTTCTTATCTATAGTTATTTTTTTTCTAAGGGTATTCACTTGTTAATTTTTGTTTGGTCTCTAGGTTTTTTAGTTTCTAGGTGAAAGCTTCTCTTCTAGTTTACAATGTTCCCAACTTTATCCAATAGTGGGTTCTTAGCTCCATGTT
Organism: Ceratopteris richardii; assembly: GCA_020310875.1. Classification (NCBI taxonomy): domain Eukaryota; kingdom Viridiplantae; phylum Streptophyta; class Polypodiopsida; order Polypodiales; family Pteridaceae; genus Ceratopteris; species Ceratopteris richardii. Next base: position 9,887,401 of record CM035415.1, on the reverse strand, counting down.
TCTCTCTTAAAGACTGAAGTGATGACGAAGTAGGAAGAGGTAAAAAGGACATGTCTAATCGGCCAAATCTTTGGCCTATAGCCTCCTCTGGACACATTCAAATCCTCGCTTCATTAGGGGTGGTTTCCATGTGGGATCGTAGTCATAAAGTGCCAATTGTTATTGGAAAACCATATCCTTTTTGTGTTGGAAATGATTCAAATAATGACAATTGCGGATGTTGGAATTATGGTAAACCTGGTCACTTTGAATGCAATTGTAGCTTGAAGAATCAAAACAACAGAAAGCAACAAAACAACTATACATCCACAAGTGCAGATGATTTGGAGAAGCTATTTATGTTCCAACATCACATGATGAATACAATCTCTGCTGATGTTTCAAAATGGAATGGTAATGTCTTGTATGTTGATTTAGATGCTTCAATTCACATGGCCAACCATGCAGAATGGTTTAGTAGTTTGTAGAAATTACCAATTCTTGGATTTGTTGAAACAGGTGATGATACATTACATCCTACTGAGCATACAAGAAACATAGCACTATCCATGGAGGATGGGAAGGAAAAACATCTTGCTAATATACTTCATGTTCCCAATATAATGAAGAACCTAGTTTTTGTTGGTCAAATGGTTAACTAGGGATTACAAGTCAAGTTCAATGCTGATGGTTGTTATGTAGAAGAGTATAAACAGAATGGAAGGTTGATCGCCAAAGGGAACAAAGTGGGTGAGCTGTTCACCTTGATTGTGAAAATCATTGAAATGAATGCAGTCATGTCTACAAAAGGTGCAAGTGTTTTTGTTCACATAGAGATTTGGCACGAGCAAATTGGACATGCAAATTTGTAGAGGCTGAAGTTGATGTAGTCAAAGGAGCTTATCAATGGACTACCAAATTTCAAGGTTGCAGAGATGCAAAAGGTATATGAAGCATATCAAGTTGGTAAAAGTCAAGGGCATCATTTTCGCACGACAAGCACGTTAGTGAGAATGTGCTAAAGATAATGAATACAAATGTTCGGGGTCCTACAAAGATCACATCTATCGGAGGTTCTAGGTTTTATGTTGTTGATATATTTTGGTAGCGATGTATGTGAACACACTTAGGACTACCGGGGTACTTTTTCCCTCTTTAGGAGGTTTTTTTCCCTCGGCTTGTATATGTGCCTATAACGCTAATGGGTTACTTATCTTTATACAATTCACTTGGTAATTCATTCAGTGTTGTGTTGTGCTCCAAGCTTCCTCTTCTTCCTTCTGATTTTCGTGTGCTTACGTAGACCTCAAACTCCAATAATTGGTATCAGAGCATGTTGCTACTTCATCTAGGTTGTCGTCAACACCCCTTCGGTCACATCCTCAGAATCACACAAAAATTGGTGAGCATAATCAAGGTGATTACGAGTTCAAAACAACTTTGTTGCATGGCCTCAAAATCTAAGCTCATTTCGGCCTCTGAATGCACTATTGTAGTGCCTGTGTAGGCAAATTTTCCCTTTTATGCCAAACATTTATATCAGTTTTGGTTCGTAAGTACAAGCACCTCAAAGTTTGCTACAGGTTTGGCAGAGCCCGATAGGATGATTTTGTTCAATTTTTTGAGATACAGTCATTTTTCTGCATCAGGGTATTTTAGTGAGTGGCTATGGCTAAAAGCAATGATGTTTTCCATATGTTGGCTAGTGAGGATAGATTGCATGTTAATAATTACCCATTGTGGGCATATATGATGCATCATGTATTGTTAGCAAAAGGAATGTGGAATATTGTATATGGTGTTGAAAAACATCCTACTACACTTTCAAATATAGTTGTTGAAGGTGACACAACCGATGTTGAAGATGGTGATCTTCAGATTCTAGATTCTTGTTCGTGTTGTGGTTCCTACTACACCTATTCTAGAGAAACTTCATTGGGATAGCAGAGATGCTCATGTACATGCATTGATATCCTTACCATTATCCCTCATATTCGCTCTTGCAAGCCAACAAAGGATGCTTCAGATACACTTACAACCTTATTCTAGGCAAGAAATGAGGCTCGTGTTGCTTACCTTTGAAAACAATTGGAGAGTGAGAATATGAATGAAGGATATTCCATGGATATTTTTTTGACAAAGATCAAAGATTTGAAGGAACAATTGATTTTTCTGATGAAGTCTTGCCAAATAGTTCATGTGTGCAAACTGTTCTTAATGGTCTTCAAAATTCATACCAAAGTTTCCCTTCTACTCTTTGATTGATGATGAAAGGCAATCCAAATGCCTTTACATGTGAGGAGTTAGTCTCTATTTTATTGCACGAAGATCAGTCCAAGAAGAACAATTCTATTATGCATGTTGTAGATCAAGCTTTCCTAACTAGTCAGAAGGGCAAAGATAAATGGAGCTCATCTACTAGTAAGCAAAAATATGCTAACGCTGCACAATCAAAGAAGGAAGAAAAGCATCAGAAGAAAATAGTAAAGCAAAAATAGTTTTGTAAATATTGTAATGGAAATGATAATGTCATGAAGAGTTGTCCAAAATTGGTTGCATGAATAGTGTGTTTATGCACAATATAGATGCATCAAGTACATGTGTGCAAACACATGCAATGCATGAAAGTACATGCATTTGCATGAGTTTTAATCATTAGATTTACTTCTTTTGCATACATTATGCATGCATTCAATTAAAGGGATTATGCATGCAAGAATAGATGCATGGTACTGCAAATACAACTAAAAATTAGAATAGACTCTAATTAGTTAGAAGATAAAGGCTTATCATTAAAAGGCATGATGAAACAAATTCTAGAGAGTTTAGAAAAACTCTAAAGATTTCATGTATACTTTATTAACAAGGATAATTTTCATATAAATTATTGGATTTATTTAGTCATAATTATTTATGTATTATTCTATAAAGATAAGTATAAAGTTTATAATTTAAGAATGGAATAATACAAAAGAAGTTCCAAGATTTACTTTAAGTATTTAAAATACTTAAAGAAAAACATTTAAGAAACATGACAAGACCATAGAATTGGTCTCAATTTGTCTCAATTTAATAGGAAGTTATTTGAAAGCAAAAATATCTAGAGAATGCTAACACTTTGGAAAAATATAACTTTTAAAGATAACGATACCAAAGCTAAGAAGTGAAACACTTATTATTAAATGTTTATTCCAAGGAATTAGAATCTAATAGGTATTCTTTAATAAAGTATCATTCATACTTTAACATTCAAGAATATATCTTACAAGATAAATGTTTTAATAATTCAAAATTAAGGTATGTTTAAAATCCAAAGTAATAGATCTTTGGATAGGATAAAGAGATTCACACATGAAAATGATTTGAACAAAGGTGCACCTAGTAATAACAAGAAATCATTATTTTCCATCAAGATAAAGTGCACATGCACTAATTAAAAGTAGCACTTTGAGTTAGATTGATACTTAAGGAATCAAGAGATGATTCTCTGAATGATTAAAGGTAGGTAATGTCAATCATCTCAGTAATTATACAATGATTCATAGTTCTTTGAGACAAGGATGAATCTTAAGTATAATTAAGATTCAAAAAAATTAAATTATAAGTTATACCTTGATTTGCATAGCTAAAGAAGAAGATCGCATAAGTGTATCTTTTGAAGAAGCTATTTGCAAAGCTAGATCCTTGAGTTCTTCTAGACTATTAGAAAACTATCACTTCTAGTAAAGAATCCAAAAGATTCTTAAGTGATAAATAATAAAGTTTTGTGTTCATAAATAACTATGTTAAATTGGTCCAATCACCAAGAGAAGCAATATTCTTGTACTTCAAACTTATGCACCCAAAGTGGCTTGTCAAAATATGTTTAAAGTATACAATAGGCAAACATAGGTTGACCATTGATAATAATTCTTGTTCCAAAATCAAGAAAAAAGAATAAATATCACATATAAATAATAGTTCAAGTCAAATTCCCATGATGGAATAGAAAACCATATTCTAAGACGATATTTATCCTTTAATTTGACTCTAAGGAAGTGAACAAAAATCAAGTAATAGAGCTTCAGAGTATTGTTCAAAAGTCTAGAATTCCTTTAAAGAATCATTCAAGAAGTGCAAAGAATTCCAAAATGAATCTTTTGCTTATGTTGTTGATTACTTAGGAGTAGTCTCAAGTACTTGAAGAATAGAACTCTCCATATAGTGAGAAGGAAATTCTTCAAGTTAGCTAGATACTAATGAGTTCCCAAGAAGTCCCAAACCACTGGTAGTGGTACCCAAAGTCAAATGATTGATATAAGCTAAAGGTGTATCAATCTTTAAGAGATTCTTAGCTTTGGAATGTGAAAAGCAATAGTAGATGCTTAGACTTGAGTTTAGGGGAAGTAATCTCTAAAAAAACCCCTAGCATAAGCCAATGAGCTTTAGAAAATTAAATATATCTTAAAGATAGAGACTTAAATCTTTATCATTGTCACATGGTCAACGAGAATTAATAAGGCTTAGCAAAGCTTGTGTAGAAGTTATGATTGGAAGTACTATAGATTTTTTCCGAGTCATAGCAATAAAGCTCATTTATGACTCATGAGAGTGATCTCTTAAAGCATTGAATCCTCAATTGGATTAAAGTTTGGAATCAGATTTTTCCAAATAAATGCATAAAGAGGTACAAGGGACTAGACATACCCTAGATGTTGGACCTATTTTTTTTTTTGAAAAAAATCATCGGTGTATAGAAAGGATACAACACCTTAGTCTTTGCTCTCAAAATTGGTGCCAATACACAAAAAGAAGGCAAAAAATAGGATGCATTTTTGGATTCAAGAAAGTATCCACTAGTATGGGACAATGAAATGCTAAATCCATGTGAGAGCTTTTCTTTGATGGCCAAAAACAAAAGAAATCATGGTTCATAGAAAACATCAATAAAATTATCATTTTCTTGGGGAAAAACCTAGAGTTAGTGTACTTAAAGCACTAGAAGAAAGGATACATAAATAAAGGAGAGTGTTTACTTCCAGATCGATAGTGAAATCTATAAAGCTTCATCAAGTCAAAGTTCTGAATCAAGTTAAGGTTCAAAGTCTAAGGAACATTTCAACTAAGGTTAGATAGACTAAGTTAAGCACCAAGTTTCTAGTGTAACTCAGTAAAGTCCATTTCTTGACTCAAATTAATGCGTAAGAATTGCATTCCAAGAAAGGAATTCATAAAGAGATTGAATAAAGGAAGGATTAACTTAGTCCTAGTGGAGCATAAATGTTTTGAGTAAAGAAGAAATGTCATCAAAATATTCTCAATGGGTCAATACTCTGATGTTGGATACCACACTATTGTCTAGCGGTTGGATGATGTTTAGCTTTACTCTAAGAATCTTTTTGATATTTTTTTCTACTTTTCTTAAAGATAGATAAATTGCTTCAATACCTTATCGATACTAATATTTGGAATGTGAAAGTCTTGAGTCACATATTTTGACTCTAATTAGTTTCAAGTATATTAGAAGTTTGAATTGGTTTCAAAGAGTTTTGGTTATTTCTTTCCACGTTTCAAATCTTTTGGATCTAATTTAGATAAAGTATTTGATTCCTTTCAAGAAATTCCAAGGATAGCTTGTTGCAAAAAAGATAACTAAATACACCATCCCATATATATGTTATGCATAAGAACCCAATCAAACCTCAAAAGATTATAAGTTTAATTTGAATGATTTATTTGAGTTTGCTTTAGCTTAAGTAGCATTAATCCGATGAATTTCATAAATTTTAGTACACTCTTGAAAAGAAGAGTTAGGAATTGCTCATAAGGTTGACAATAAAATCTTTGAGAAAAGTATTCTATTTGTACAAATTTCATTTTGGATTTGACTTAGTCAAGTTAAAGTGAGGCTCAACAAAAGTAAATGACACACTTTCTCCTAAATTATACAAAGGATTTTTAAGCCCAATAGGAAAAATTGTTCCTCTAGTCGGGTAATAAATCACATAAATTGTAACAAACTATAGGAGATTTGAACTCGCAACCTCTTGGTTAGGAGTATGATGGGCTAACCACTTGCTCCAAATGCCATGGTTGAGGAGTACTTCCTAATCCTTCCTCTTAGGGTGTAGTTCAACCGTCTCGTGTCTGCCAATGATGTGGTTCAACCATCTCCTACCTGTCAATTTATTACATTCTTTCCCCTTTAATTGATCATTGTCCTCAATGATCTACTCAAGTATCCCTCTAGCCTCGATGATCAGTTCTTGAACTCCCTTGGTACCCTTGAATTGCATAGTTTTGTGAACCTTGTTCGCAACCTTGGTGTCTTGAGCCCTGTTCTCAACCTTAGTGTCTTGAACCTCTTTCTCACCCATGTTCGATATCTTGAACACTCATCAAATACCACCCAAGGTTTTCGAAGTACATCAAACTCCTATGGTATTTCATAAGATTTTGGTGAAGCTCATTCCGAGAGCTTTCCAACGATATCTTACATGCCTCAATCTGACCTACCGATTGAGAGATACACTCCAATCTTTGTTGGATGGAATTCTCAAGGCGCCACCTTCCCAATTTCTACCCTTTCCCATAATAGAGTGCCCAAGCACCTTTATTATAGGCCATTGGGTCAATCCACCTATCCCAAGCCTACTTCTTAGGCTCTGATACCAATGTGATGAACTATAGGAGATTTGAACTCACAACCTCTTGATTAGAAGTGTGATGGGCTAACCACTTGCCCCAAAAGCAATTGTTGATGATTACTTCCTAATCCTCCCTCTTAGGGTGTAGTTCAACCATCTCCTATCTATCAATGGTGTGGTTCAATCATCTCCTACCTATCACCTTAGTACATAAATGTTGGTTGGAAGTGAACCATAGTACAAAAATATTAGATTTTTGGGTCAACCGCACTTCTAGTTTGAGTTCCAAATCAAATTCAAGTGAAACAAGTGTTCTCAAAGTCTTAGTAGGGATAAATAACCAATATTAGTTGATATATCCATGCATTAATGATGCCCAAAAATAGAATATTAATTTGAATCCACCCATCTCATATGTTAGTGCCTAAATATCACAAAGGAATAAACAATGAAATGGCAAAGGATGTTTTTTGATCCACCCCTAGACGGTGTTTATAATTATTATAGTATGCGGTGAGCCCCACTAGAGAGATGAAAACATGTTCTTCTAGGTTAGAGCATGAGGCTCAGGGGTATGCCTATAGTTTACTATATAGAAATCTATTTTTAGGACAAAAAACTTTTCCAAGGGTTATAAAGTAAAGTTATGATCTGAGTGTCTAGACATATAGGAAGTTGGACACCATTTGGTCACTCATGCGTATGGCAAAAGATCTCAAGACTAGACTTAAGCATAGGTTCATGTGTTCTCTAGAACAAGTAATCCAATTATCCTAGTGGTTAAGTCTCAAATTTGTGAAGGGGGAGGTCTTGGGTTGAACCCCCATGTGGAGCACGGGGGAGAGAGTTTTGCCCAAAGAGAGTTTTGCCCAAAGATCTCTAAAGCCTTCTAACTCAAGGTAACATGAGTTAAATTGAGTCTTGAGAGACTTAGCTCAAGTGGCAAGTACACCAACCACTAGTGGACTCTAATGGAAGGTGCTAAAGCAATGGTGGAGATTGCACATGCACTTGTGGATTCTAGTTACATTTGTTATCCTCGTTGATTCGAGTAGCTATATATAGAAGCATAGGGGTGGGAGGAGACTCATCTCTCTAGCATGTGGTGGTCCTAAGAGTTTTAGTTTTTTATAGAAGGGCACTACACATTTGGTATGCTCTTGCATTGGTGCAAATCCCACAATGGAAAATTGGCCATAGAAGAACCACTTTCTTATGCTCCACCAAGAAATGCCATAAATCTTTAAACTTGAATTCCCTCCTAATCCACTACCAACAAGTGTGCCAATTTTTTACTAGCTTGGAATTTATTTCCAATTCTTTCTTGAATCTTAGAATTTCTGCTAATTTCTTTCCATTTCTCCACTTCATTCCCTTTGAATGTGGAACTTATGGGCCAAGCTAGAGGCAAACCTCACACTCATTCCAAGCATGGATTCAATATCTCAGAAGACATCAATCTTAATGATCCAGCCTTAATTTTGGGTCAATGTCCTCTAGCTTGATCCAATCTCTTCTAGTTTGATTTCACACATTGTTCCACTTAGAAAATACCTTAGACTAGACTATCTTGTCTTTTTTAGAATGTTCTCATTCTCAACTTCTGTAATTCTAGTATTTGGGAACCAAGTGGAATCATTCTACCTAATTCTAGCTGCCCACTTCTAATCATAACTAATTTAGCAATGAGGCTTCATTTTATTCCAAGATTTTCATAGGGAAGAAATTAGACATGAGTCTTTGGGGACTACTAGAAATGCGAAAACATGAGTGTGATGAGATCATGGTTGTTTTGTCTAGGGCTCCCAAGAGTGATAAATTTGGTAATTTTTGAAGCTAAGATTTGAAGAAGTTTCATTGTTATTAGTCCATGCTTGAATAATCCATTTAACTAGAGATTCTATAAGGTCCCAGCATCAAGAATTCCCAAACCCCCCATTTCCTTGGGACTAGAGAAGACACCCTACTTAATCTTTGGCAACCCATCCTATTCAAGTCATCATCCAAAACAAGTTTTTGCATGCTCTTTCCATCTTTGTGAATTCTTTTCATTTAGCCTCTAGCAAGTGAGGAAATAAATGATGGAGGAAATCAGATATGCATGAATCACCATAAATTACCTAGCCACATTGAGTTGCATTCCCGTCAATTGTTGAAACTTGGATTTGAGTTTATTTAATAGCACCTATTCCCATCTTTGATTCATAGAGACTTTGACGCCCAAAGGGATGTCCAATAAGTGAAAGATTTGTCTTGAAGCAAGCTCCTTGAAACCTTCGTCCTTGAGAAACTATGGAGGGGGCTATTTGATTATCTTGAAAGTAGTCTTTAAGTGGCTAATTTTGGATTTTGAGGCTATGTAAAAATTACCAAGACAATACCAAAATTCATAAAGCATTCATTATCAATGTGAAGAAAAATATTAGTGTCATTTACAAATAACTTGGGCATCGTTTGTTTCTACCCTTGAGGAAGAGAAAGCCCTAAGACTTCGCTCATCTAAACTTGGTTATTCACCAAGGAACTAAGATCATCCTCAACTATAGCAAATAAGAACAAGGAAAGTAGGAAATCTTGTCTGATGGATCTCTTGAGAACAACAAATAGGAGATCTTCCCCAATGATATTTATCCAAATGGAAGCATCCTCAAAAGCATCAAACCATCTTCATAAACTTTGGGCCAAGGCTAATGTTCTCGAAGGACTACAGGATGAAGTCACAACCCAATCTACTATATGAAAGTCTATTTTTCAAAAAAAGAGAAGGTTTTGATTATATTATTTAGCCTTCTAAAATGGTTACCAGATGTCAAAAATGGCTACTAAGACTGATCTTCCTTTGATGAATCCCTTTTTATCCTTATGCATCCAAGATCAAAGGTGATTTGAGATGGGATTTTCCCCTTGTAACCTATCTAGAGCATGGTGATGGGCCTCAAAATTTCAATGCTATTATTGTTCTTTTTCTTGTGAATCAACTTTATTGCAACTTCACTAAGGCATATAGGTAGTCCCCCAAAACTGAGCATCTCCTTTTAGACGATGCAGATTGGACCCACAAGAGAAAGAATTTCAATGCTGTTATTGTTGTCTTTCTTGTGAATCAACTTTGTTACAACTTCACTAAAGCATCTAGGCAGACCATCAAAATTGAGGAATTCCTTCTAGGCTAGGCAAGTTGGACCCAAAAGAGAAGCTTTGAAGAATTTAAAGAAATCGTTAGTCAATCCATCAAGGCTCGTGCTTTTTCTTTAAGGAAGAGCATCAATAGTATCCATGATCTTGCTATTAGTCAAAGGGCTATCAAGCCAAAGAGAATAATCTTGTAGGACCACCTTATTGGTTCTAGCATTAATGCCGACCATGCAATCATGTCTCTAATTGCTCAACGGGAAGGAAACCTTGAGCAACTTTTTGAAATGATACATAATGAAGTCATGGTCCTCTTCCTTCTATTTGCAAGTTATACCTTCATTCTAATAGGCATAAGAGCAAGATTTCCCCACTTTTACCATAGAGATTTGGTGTTTATGCCCACACTTGTAGTTGAGATGAATTTCCATAGTCATATAACCATTGCACTTGATAGGAAGATAGGTGTTTCTTTCACCACCTCTACTATAGTGGCCTAGTTTCGAGGGGAACTTGTTGAAAACTCATCACGTCCTTAGCTAATTGTATGTCCGTTTACTTGTCTTTTCTAGGTATGGCATGATTAGAAAGTTTCTCCCATAAATGGGGGCTTTATTTTCAATGGTAGCTCAAAGGTTGAATTGCAATGTACCTTGTTAAATTCCTCTTTGAATATCATTGATATCTCTTGATTGTCTAAGGCCATCTCAAGTAAGAAATTGGAGATTTTTGTATAAAGGAAGTTTATTCAAATTTTCATATATATCTAGGTGGCTCATTTAATCTTTTATACTTTTCAAAAGGAAAGTATATAGTGAACTTATCTCTTTTCATGTCAATCTTGATTATGGGGGTTCGAGATTGGTGGTCTTTTGCCAACTTGATTCTTGAACATTTCCCTATAGCTCTAATGGTCATGATGCTTCTAGATTAGGAATCAAGGATAAAAAATCATCATAAAGAACTACTGAAGCTGATTTGATGGATCCCTATGGAGAAGATTCCTCTTCATTTGAGGTTGAGGAGATGTAACCTTCTAATTGATTGTTGGAATTTTTCCTTGGCTATGCATGTATAAAAAATTGGAAAGAATTCTTTCTAGCATGTGTAGGGAGAAACTTTGATCATTTATTTGTAGAGAGAAAAGTGCTCCTATTCTAAGTCACCACATGACTAGCACTTTTCATGATGCTCTATGGTGGTTCCAACAATTATTCAAGCTTTCTATGCTCTAAGAAGGTTATGAAGATCTTTATGAATTGGCTCAACTAGAATTGACCCAACTTGTTGCTACATATTGCACTCTAGAAAATTATCCACCTTACTATGCATAGTTCTCTAGTTGTTTGGCTCATGAGGCTGAGGAGGTAGTTGTGATCCTATAATCTTTTTTGGATTTATTCAAACTTTGTTTGAGTTATTTGATATTTTTTTGCATTCTTTGCTTGATCCATATTTCTTTTGAGTTCAAGTCTCTGGTATTCTTTTGGTTTTCTGATTTAGCTTTGTGAGTACTACTGTATACTACTATAGGGTAAATGTTGTCCTTAGAAGAGGTGCCTTCAATATCTCTCCTTATCACTTTTTATATGTTCTCAACACAATTATTACATGAATCCAAACTTTTTTGGTCATTCTCTACTTCAATTTGGGCATGTGTTCACCTTGTTTAAAGGCATGGTTTCTAAATTATCTTTAAGGTTTTTAAGAAAATTAGCATAAACATTCTAATTCATAGCCAATGTAATACCACCCTCCTTTCTTGGTGGTGGAATTAGTTTTCCATGGAGACAATCACGAATGAAATGATCCCCACTGCATCTATAACAAGGTACTCTTGGAGCATTTAGTCTCATTGGGCTCTGTCCACCCGTAGAATAGGGTGTTCTCACAGACTTCTTTTTTATCGAATTGCAAAGAGTATACCTCAACCTAATTATAGTCACCAACATAAGCAAATGTGATGGACATGCGTTAAGTAGAGTGACCGAAGCATCTCTCTTCGATAGCCTCTACGAAGATCCACACGTGTTGTCATTTACCAAGTCCATAAGAATAATTCCCAAGCATTGTGATCTTTCGAAGATGGATGATCCTTGATGCACAAGAGTGATTGCAAGTGGTCACCCTCCACTAGCAAATGAGATGATAACATAGATAAGAACTTGCACACGAGTTTGATCTTCTCCAAGCTCAAAGTACTACATGCTTGCTGAAGTTAGTTGCATGCATATTCGATGCTTCAAAGCCCCTTGCTATCCAACATGTTCAAGGATGTATTGCTCACCTATGCATCCCAAGGTGCTAATGCTATCCAATGCTTCAAAGAGGGCTGAATCACCAAAATGTTTGTAACTCCAATATTGATCCATTTAATGCATCCCTTAGCTCGTTTTGAAGCTCTCAATGAGTGCTAAAACTTGTAAAATATAACAAATGCAAAAAATGGGTTTAAAGTTCTATAAAAAGCTCACAAACTTGCAAAAATCCTTCTCTCTGAGCATCAATCACCCAAAACAATATTTTAATCGCATTTAATCACTTCCAAATGATGCAAACAAGGTAGCAAAAATATGATTGCAAGAAGATACCTTAAAACTTCATCAACTCCCCCTTTTTTAAAGTGAGATCTTTACATTTGTATAGGTTTCTCCCAAGAACTTTCCCTTATTTTTTTTGAAAAGGCTTTAAAAATAAAAGGAAAAGCTCTAAAACTCTTCTTTCTTGGGCATGTAATCATCGATCAGATCATTCTTTGGAGGTATTGGGAGATAAGAGATGAATTGATTGTGATTACCTTTGCCAAGTTAATAGATAAGCTTTCCTTCTCAAGCTCTACAAAACTTTCATACCTTGAATGCAAAGCTCCATACTCCATATCCACAAGCTCTCAAAAGGTGGTTGCTCTCTCAATTATAACTCCAAAAGAAACTTGGGGTCAGTAAATTTGATTTATTCCTCAAGATTTGATAAATTTGGTGAAGCATTCTCATGTTGAGGAGATGGAGGTGGTGTTTATACTTGTGAAACTTCATTTGTAGGGACCATCAAAGATTTATGATCTTTTTCTCTTTGAAGATCATCCACTTGAATGTGTAGACCCTCGTTCTCATCTTTGTATAGGCCCAACGTATGTCTTATTTCATCAATAATGTCTTGAAGTTAGCATAAACTCTTATTTTATCCATGGTGGCTTGAAATAAATCAAGATTGTAGGCATTCCTCACCTCATGTAACAATCTTCTCATTTCTTTCTCTTTACCCTGGAAACCTCTTGTTCTTGTAAGTGCATCTCCTCTTTTGGCTATGAGCATATGACAGACACTTTAGAAGCAACAGTAGGAGTAGTCTTCCGTGAAAATTATGTGAATGCTAGACTTTGAGTATTCAATAATTGCTCTAGCATGTACTCCTAGTCTTTTGGAATTTTCTCTTCCTCATTTGTTTTCATCTGTAGTTGTATCTTCAATAAGGATTTTGTGGCAGAGAAAGTAACTTATTTGTGATATTAGCTTGACAATGTCTTCCTGTGTGGCTATCAATTGTGCTCTTCTCTCCTCATGTTGCACTCATTGTTCATGGATTTCTTGTTGTAATCTTGAGAGATCATCTCTATCTTGAACTTTTTCCTCCGTTTGTTCAACTATAATCTTGGCCTTCTCATAATCCATTTGATGCTCCTTTAAAAGAGTAAGTATCATCTACATTTTAATGTCTGATGAAGAAGATTGGGTGTTAGTGGTGTGAAAAAATAACGATGTTGTATGTATAGGTCAGAATGGTATTGGGATGCACATGGATGGTGATGGTATATCAAAAATGTTGAATCTAGCAGAAATGGATAATGCATCAAGTGGGAGCTTGGTGGAAAGTGGTGGTATGCAAATGGGTATGATTTTTTCTTTAGATGTGATTTGGGCTACTTCAATGTGCTAATGTTAGCCATAGGTGAAGATGATATTTGTGAATCAAAAGCTTTAGAGGAGGAGGAGGAAGAACTTTTAGATGTTGCTAGAGTGGAACTTTTCTCTTTCTCTCATTCTTTTTATTTTTGTTGCTCCCTTAAAGGCCTATTCTTGGTGGCTATATTCTTCTAATGCATAAATGTAGGCTCTAATGCTTCTTGAGGAACTTGAGTTGCAAAAGCTGCAACCATTTCAACTTCCCATCCTAGACTAAGTGACTTTGGCGATTCTATCAATGGAATGGACTGTTCTTCAATGGATTTTCTCTTCTTTTTGCATGGATTATGCACCATAAGAGGTTGAAAATTCTCTAACCACCTCTTTTCTAGTTCTTTTCTTCTTTCTTGTTTTGAGTGTTGGAGCCCTAGTGTTGAAGGTAAATGTGTGGCAATAGTATGTGAGAGGAATTCTCTAGTAATGGAAGGTTGGAGATTACTCTTGCTTTTGAGACATTGGTAAATGATTGTGGTCAGCATTAATCCTCTACTAAGGAGTTTATGCATGTGAAATCAGATGTGTCCTTTGATTAGGTGGTTAAATAATACTTCATGTCTATGTAATATGCAAGGTGCTGAGAAGCATGCATAAAAGCATTAGTAATGCTCTTAATAGGCATTGTATAAGGATTTGCCTAATTCATACTAAAATGAGCATGAAGTAGTCAAGTGTCCAACTCTATATCCTCACACTCCATTTCTTTGAACGTCTTGAAAGTAGTAAGCGTGGGTTCTATAATGGTGGTTTTAACATCTGGCATGGGAAACTTGAAAGCACCAAGTGTGATCACTTGCATTTTTCCCCAGAAGTTTGTGATAGTTGCTAGTCCTAATAACTTCTCCTTAACTTCGAACGTGGATATGAATTCTATGCATCTTTATGCATCCAGATGAACCAATGGAAGGATCAAGAGGCATGCTTCCCACAATCCTAGCTAAGTGTTCCAATCAATGGATTGGACAATGAGTACCTAGACACAGAGAAATGACTCTGAGAATTCGACAAAGTTTCTCAAAGTAGTCTAACAATAGTCATGGATTCACAAATGAATATAGGTGAAGTATAATATGTATTGCTAATGGACATACAAAGGAGATGTGGAAAACTTCTCTCACTTTGAGTTAGTACATAATCCACTCAATAAGAGTGTGATTATCAGCTCTAAAATACTCCTCTTTATTGTGACTCAACTCATTGTGTATATATACACCTTATTGAACTTGAATATTGTTATAGATCTCACCTAAACATGATCCTCAATTCTAGGAGGTAATTTGAATTTGGATTCAAAAGCTAAGTCCTGAATTTTTTTATCTCACAAGATTCTATCCATCTCATTTACTTTTATTTTTGAGTGAAGTAATATGAAGATATAACCTTTTAAATCTCCAAATCATATGATCTAGTGGATTTAGATTTATGCTTAATAATTAGAGAGAAGTCCAATAAGCATAGACCAAGCAATTAGGCTTGTTCCATGCACCAAGAGCTCCCCCTCAAGCCTAAGATGCTTGAGTTTTCAGTCCTTCAATACTTCCTATAGTCCAATCATAGCTTTGAGCCTACTTTATTTTACTCCATCCAATGCCTTGCTCATTATGTCTGCACATTGTTAGTGAGGAGATACATATGAAAGTTCAATCTCCTTGCTTGTGATGTTTTCTCTGACATAGTGATAGTGAACATCTTTACGTTTGGTCCTGGCATGGTAAATTGGATTACCTGCAAGATGAAGTGAGCTAATGTTATCTCCGAATATGTGAGGAATAGAAGATGTGAGACCTAAATCTGAGTACAAGGTTTTGATCCACATTGCTTCTTGAGCTGCATTGGTTAATCCTCTGTATTGAGCTTCAGTTGATGAGAGTGCAACAATAGGTTTCTTCTTTGATGAACATGGGATAAGTTTTGTACCTCCAAAAGTGAGATATCTTGAAGTACTTCTCGTGTTATCTTTGACCAATCTACATCAGAGAAGAGTTTTATGTCTATATTAGATGTATATGGATAATATAGACATTCTTTAATTGTTACCTTCAAGTATTTGAGTATCCTCTTGATTGCTTCCATGTGAGGTTTTCTAGGAGTGTGCATAAATTGACTCAGGATGCTTACACTATAGCAAATGTCCACTCTAGTCAATGTGGCATAGTACTTCAAACTACCCACTAAACTTGGATAACTTGTTATGTCTTCAATTGGCTCTCCTTCACGAGCACTTAACTTCATATTCATCTCCATGGGTGTACCTGCAACCTTGGAATTCTCCATCTTGAACTTGGAAAGCATATCCTTAATGTATTGTCTTTGAGTGAGATACATACCCTTTTTTGTGTATACAACTTCCAACCCTAGGAATTATGTACGTTGTCCTAGGTTAGCAATCTTGGATTCCTCCTTCATTTGAAGCTTGATCTTCCTAATGCATTCAACATCATTACCTGTGAGTTCTATATCATCAACATATACACAAATGTATATAATTACATATTGATTCCTCTTAATAAAGAGTAAAGGATCTGCTTTGCTAACCAATGAACCCTTTGTCTTGCAAAAAGGTGACAAGCCTATGATTCCAAGCCCTTGGGGCTTGCTTCAGACCTTATAGGGATTTCTTTAACCTGCATACATGTTTAAGAAATCATGAATCTTCAAACCCAAGAGGTTGAGCCATATATACCTCTTTAGATATCCAACCATTTAGAAATGCGTACTTCACATCCATCTAGTAATTTCTCTAATTCTTGGAAGTTGCAATGGTCATAAGCACTCTGATTGTTGGCATCTTTTCCACAAGTGAAAAAAGTCTCTCCATAGTCAATCAATTTTTTTTTGTTCATATCCTTTAGCCACGTCTTGCTTTATACCTATTAATGGTTTCATCAAAGTTCTTCTCACTTTTTATACACAGCTAGATCCAATGATCTTCATGGATGAGGTCTTGTGTACTAACTCCCAAGTATGATTTTCTTCCAAAGCTTCAATCTCTTCCTCCATGACATTCATCCGCTCTGGTTTTTTCTTTTCCGTCTCATAAAATGAGGACTCCTCAAAGTTTAAATCCTGTGACAGATAGATAGATAGAGTGTTTAGTAAATAATGATGTATCATAGCCAAACCTCTCTAGCTTCTTCTTCTCTCTAATAGATCTCCTGATGGTTTGTTGAGAGGATTCTGCTACATTGCTCACCTTTGGCACTTTAGCTTTGCCTTTGAAGTTCCATGAGTTGATTTATTTCCTTGGAGTCTTCTGATCATCTTCAGATTCACTTGATGCTTCAAGTGTGTGTGAATTCTTGCTTGAGAGAGCTGGAAAGTCTTCCTCTAAATCATAGGCTAACTTGATCTTCCTACAATCATCTTCAAACCATGATTTGTTCTCATCAAACACATCTTGAATTACTATAAATCCATTATTGCTAGGATTATATAACCTATAATCTCTTTGGTTAAGGTCATACCCTATAAACACACACTTCTCTTCCTTATGATCCAATTTACCTCTTAACTGTGAAGGTATGTGTGTGTATGCAATGCACCCAAATATCATGCAATGGTGTAAGCTAGATCTTCTTCCATTCCATGCTTCATATGGAGTCATAGCATCCAGTGCGTTTGATGGTAAACTATTTATCAAATAGTTGGCAGTAGATATTGCTTGTACCTAGAAGTCTACTCAGGAGTGTATCTGGCAGTAATTTTCCCTTTTGATTCCTCTATCTTGAAGATAGGAATCAAATTCATAGAAGAAGTATTATCCCCCTCCATTTGACCTTAGTCTTTTTAGGGTTTTACCTATCTGATTCTCCACAAGAGCTACATATTTCTTAAAGCATGAAAACACTTCATCCTTATGCTTCATAAAGTAAAAAATATTCCATGTGCTACCATCATCTATAAATGACATATTATCCTTGATACTGATATTGAAGGTTCTTTGCTTCGTCCCCAAACATCTGTATTGACAAGCTCTAGAAGATCTCCATGCATGTATCCTTTCTTGGTGAATGGTCGCCAATGTGACTTACAAAATTGACATGCAATATACTTGTATATCATGTGTTTCTTTGAGATTTTGGGTAGTCCAAGGACACTCTGATCTCTATTGATTTGTTTGAGGGCTCTTTCACCAATGTGAGCTAGCCTTTTATTCCAAACCTCTAGTTCTAATAGGGCTTGAGTGCCATAGTTGAACAAGGAAATATTCTTGGTATCTTCGAGTTCAAATGTGAATAGCCTACCTCTCTTCTCACCCTTTTCTATCTTCTTGAAACTTGATATGGATCCTCAACATAGGCTCCATGCTTGGTAAGCCTCACCGACAAGCCTTTCTCAAAAATCTGACCTACACTTATAAGGTTCTTTGTAATGGTTGGTGCATAAAGAACTATGTGTAGTAGGTTCATATTACCATTATATGTCTTCACATTTCCAATCTTGTCCGACTGGATTTCTTGTGTCATCTCCTATTTGGAATTCATGTTTGTTCTTTGGATCTTCCAAGTGTGAGAGTAGAGCTACATTTCTTGCCACATGATTAGAGGACCTAGATCTATGTAGAATAGATACTCATTAGAATTACCTTCCTTCATTGTCATTTTCATAAGTAGAAGTCAATCCTCTTGAGCTTGATCATCTATGTAGTTGTTGTAGTTTCTCGTTCCTTTGTATCCTCCTTGATATTTGCTTGTTATATGAATTGTTGTTGTATCCATAAGAGTTGTTAAATCTACCTCTTGAGTTTCCATAACATCCTCTCTTGTATACTCTTCCTCTATGATTTCTTGGGTTTCGAAAGCAATTATATGTGATGTGATTTGATAGACCACATACGGCATAGGGTGATGAGCCTTAGGCTCTCCCCCTTCCTTGTCTACCTCCTTTGTCTCTTCCTCTTGAACCTTTTCCTCTACCTAAAAATACTTGAGAGGTACTTTCTTCATCATTAGATTTCTTACCTTTTCTGTTGTTGTCCTTGCCTTTGTTCTTATCTATATAGAGGTCAAAGGATTGGTTACCTTTTTGGTTCTCATCATTCTTCATAAGCTTTCCTTCATGTGTGAAAAGTTGCCCCACGAGTGTGTTGAAGTCAAGCACTTGCATATCCATGTAGAGATCCATGGCTACAGTGAAGGCTTCCCATTTGTCATCAGCTTTGATCCCATTGATGAATTGCCTCAAAATTTTCTCTCGATCAATGATCTCTTCAATGCTCCCAAGTTGTTATGTAATATCCTTCATCTTGGTGACAAAATCAGTCACACTTTGCTTGGGCACCTTCTCAAGTGTTGTGAAATCCATCCATAGCTAATTCTTCCTAGTTTTGGTACTTGAGGAGAAGAATGCTTCCAAAGCATTCCATGTCTCTTGAGAAGTCTTACAATTCCTAATATGAGGGAGTAAAAAATCAGATATAGAGTTGAGAATGTATGAACTTGCCAAAACATCCTTTGAACACCATGCATTCAACCTTTTCTACTCTTCTTGAGTTGGTTGGCCCTTACTTTTGTGTATTGGCATCATCTCATCTGCTGAGATGTATCCATAAAAATTCCTTGTAGACAAGCCTCCATTCTCAGAGATCATGCTGAGTAATTTCTTTGATCCAACTTGTCAATAGATAAGGGGAATCCATCACCAACCTCTATGCTTCAATATAAGCATATTGATTCTAGTGTTGCAAGTAAAGAGTATTGCTACCCTGATCTTGCACACTTTTAATTGATGCATGAATGGTCTTCCTATAATCATCTCATAGTTGCTTGCTTGGCTGAAGGTGTTGATTGCTAGAGTGTGATCAAAATTTACTCCACAAGTATTAAATTTTACATCATTATTTAGCAAATTGGGTTTCTTCTTATGTCCATCAGCCAACTGTAATTTCAGACGATTGGGTAGCACTGCACATTTTCCCCACTTTTCCCATAATGATTTAGTGGATATAGCCATGTCTGCTCCCATATCTAAAATTTCTTTTGTAGTGTGCCCATTGAATGAGATAGGTAGGCAAGTATAACCCTCATCTGTGTTACTATATTCTCGCACCTTATCAACTGACACTTGCTTCACACTCAAAATATCTAATTTATGCTTAGTTTGAGTGGAGATTGTATCCACATGTTTGGTCCCTTTTTGCCTTTGGTGTGGCTTTGCACATAGTAATTCCTCTATGGTTAATGTACATTTTATTTGGGTATTTTGCAATACTTCCAAGCTGTGTGTAATCTTTGTAGTTTGGGACATATGAACTAATGGAAGTTGCCTTCTTCACTATAGATTCTCTTTCATATTCTCCCATATATTATGAGATCCCCAATCTTAGGCCGATTTTAGTGGTCATTCCTCTCTTTCTTCCATCTCGATTCTTGCACCTGATTCCATAAGTACGCTAGAAACTTCTTCTTTACTTTGGGGATCATGGAGCCAATATCTACCTCATCATCATTTTAGTTACTTGATTTCTTAGCAATAGGCTCTAAAGAAAAAGATTCAATAGAATGTGGCACAATCCTAGTCTCAATGGGGGTTTACTTTGGCTCTTTTCTTATGACAGTTTTTGCATGAGACAAGTGTAGTTTTATATCCATCACTGAAGTTAGGATAGGCTTTTGAAATATAATTGTTTGAGCTTTTTCCTTAAGAAGGCTGACTTTTCTTTGTGGAAATTCAATGAGTTATTTGAAAATGCTAAGCCTTTCATTCTCTAATTGAGTGTCAGGGTAACAATGGTGGTATGTCTCTATGTTAGTACACTTTTTACTTGAGCCTCAGAGGCTTTAAAAATCATCTCTAAGTCCTCAAGCAGTGGATCTACAAGCATATGACTTCCTTTAATTGGCTCAAAAGTGTTCCTTTTCTTGGACGCTATTGAATTTCTTTGAGAAACTTCAATGCATGCATCTTGTAACTCTTTTTCTAGACTTCCTACTTTCTTCTCCCATTTTTTGACTAATTTTCTCCTTACATTGCTTCCAAGTCAAGTTTCATTTCTTCTTCTTCTTTTCCCCAAATATCTTTAGATTGAGGGGTTGAGGAGGTTAAGGTTTTTCTTCCTTATTCAACTATTCAAACTATTTCTACTTAGCTTGTTCTTTAGTTTGATCCCATGTTACAACATGAGGAGGCACACGCCCTTTAGAATCCCTACCATTTTCCATGATCTTAACATTTTTGAGTGGTGTGTGCACAATATTTTGAGGGTTTTGAGGAAGAGATCTTTCCCATGATCCTCAAAAAAGCCTTAAATCTTTGAGGCAAATGTCCTAGATGGTTTGGGAAAATCTTTGAGAAGTGATTGCCACCACATATGTAGCATGAAACTTTACGAGTAGTTGCACCCTTTGTGGATTGTTGTCTTTGAACAATTCCTTTCTCTACATAATAGATTCCTACACTAGATTGATCAACCCAATTGGGGTTTTTACTAGTTTTGTAGGATAGTAGGCATCTTCTTGATACCATTTACCTTTAGCATATCTATCCTTAGGATCATACTCATTTCTATCATCTAGGTATGTCTACATATATCTAGCGCTTTTTTCTATTATAACTAGCTCTATTGGGACAATAGGCTATTTCTTTTCCTCTGGATACTTGACTAGAATAAGCTTAGGAGGTGGAGGTCCCTTTTTATGCAAAACTGGCCTCATCGACTCTTGGTTGCCTTGATTATACCTAGGTTATTTGTAGTAAGGTTCTCTATAGTATTGTTGTTGATCTCTAGGAGGATTTCCATATGCATCCTTAGGAGAATACATAGGCCTAGGCTAGTAATGTGGTCTTTGATTATATTTTTGTTGTTGGTATTACTGTTGAAGTGGTATGTTATACTCTAGTGGTGTGTACCTTGGCACTCTATTGCACATATAAGTGCGATGATCCCCATTATAGTGATGACATTTCCTAAGTTATTGTAGTTCCTGTCCATATGGTGCATTACATTGTTCTTTTGCCTCCAGGTGAAGCTTCTTCACTACCTTACCACAATATCTTCCATTGAATATTTTATTGAACTCGATCAAGCAGATGCTTCACTCTTTCCATGAGATGGAGAAATCTTCAATTCTACAACTAAATTTTCCTCTAAGTCCATGCACTCTCTTATACATTAATTTAAGGTATTGAACCTATGAATGTTTACTTATGAGCATATCTTTCCATTAGTCAATCCTTCTAGGAATAAAGAGATCAACTTCTTCTCAAGTGGACTTCTTCTAGGTAGACATTTACCTACATATTGCATAAAGAGCCTTGCTACTACTCACATAGATTCATGGTTAGCTTGTTTGAAGCTATATATTATATTCAAAGTAGAATAATGATTAACTCCTCATTCGGAAAACTCTTTGATGAAATCTCCTACAAGAGGTTTTAAGTTTCCATACCTATTGTAAATGGTCGAAACCGTGACATTGAGTGAAAAAGTGAGTGACTTGTTCCGTTCTCAAGATGCTTGCACTCGGTTATGTGATCATAAGGATCAATAGTCCCTTTGTAACAATTCTTGATCCAATTTTCCACTTGGGATGCTCGAAGGTGATGTCTTGCATCTTGTGTCTCCAATCATCGGGTTCACTAGTTAAAGTCTAACTTGCTCGTAATCTAATGGTGCATGAGTATACTACTCTTGTTGCGATACTCTCACTTGGAATCTATGTGGAGATGCCTCTAGAAATCTGGAGTTAACTTCCTCATCAATATTGTCCAATGGAACATCAAAGAGGTTTGTACGTGTTGTAAGCCTTGCCCCCATGGATTTCCCATTGGATCCTTCAGGTATTAATTTTTTTCCCGAAGACTGAGGATTAGGTCGTGCAAAAGACCATTCATGTTCTGTGATTTCCCAATAAGATTTGCTTGCCTTGTCTTTGATCTCAAACAATAAAGTAGGAGCATATTGGTTATGGTACAAATAGACTACCACTCTTTGGTAGGTGGAGTATCTATGTTACTAGTCGAATATCTCTTTTGTGTACTCCTTTCCATGTAGATGGCCTTCTAGGAATATTCGACCTTTACAACATGGAATATGTGCATGCCTCCTATTGCCATTCCCTCTGCTGGCGTGGGCAAGATCTTATGTATGTCCTCGTCACCTAAGCTAACCAAAATAACTATCTCTCCTTTCGCATTTGTGTACTCACGATTGGAAGTGAGAGAGAATACCCTCCCTTCCTTTTCTTCATAATAGCTGATACAAAATTTAACCATCAAGTGGGGTATATATTCAAGAAATCAGAGTTTTTGAGCCTAACCATGTGTCAATTGAGTCCATCTAGATAAATTCCTATCCTATGGGCATTGAACTTTTGGAATTCTAGAATGCTTCAATATTCTTTGCTTTATGGTCTTTCCTTGTTGGGATCCATGGGGTTCGTGTGCATATCCTCAGAAGCCACCATATGATCCCAAAACTCACACTTGCTACTTGATGAGAGTTCACATGTGTGACGAAAGGGTCTAAAACTATTTCCTACAAAAGGGAGATGATGTTTGATAGATTTTTGTTATCCCAATGTTTTTTCGGATCTCAAATGCATGTACAAATGACAACCAAACAATTAAGTTTTCAAGAGTTTGGGAGGGGTATGTGCGTGTGTGCATGTTGCCTTTAAATAAAAAGGAGAAGCATAAAAGCTCAAACAATTTTTTCCAATAGAAATTTGTGTTTTCTTGGTGATATGTTCCCTTTCAATGGAAAAACGATGCAGTCACTCAATCAATTAAGCCACTCAACAAATGCCATTGATCCCCTTCAATGATTTATCAAGTGAAGCAATACAGTTTCCAATTCTTTTTAATGCTCACAACCTAGTCAGATCATTTAATAGATGCACAAAACTTTCCTTTCACTATTTCACAATGTTTTTCCAACTCTTTCTTAGTCTTGTAGTCATTTTGAATTATGTAGTCAAATTGTGATGCGTTGATTTTATTAAAGAAGAGTCAAAACAAGGGATTTGCAATCTTCAGTGAAAAACTTTACTCCAATGGTCTAAGTGTTAGTGATTTCTGAAGCCATGAAGTTTTGGATATATGAAGACCAAGAGAAACTTCCTGCAATGAGGATCGAGTCTCTATGGATCCCCAGTAAGGTAAATCTCTTTTTATAATACATTATCAAATGAGGCTCAAAAAATAAGGGGGTTGCGGTTATACCCTAGTATCCCCAAGTGTCCACTAAACTTCAACTAAAAATGATCGATGTCAGGTGGTGCTTTTGAGTGTTGCTTGATTCATACTTTAGACTTTACTCTTGCACTTGTTTCAAATGAGCTCCTTTGAGTCCTCTCCCCTTCGCGGTTCTTCAAAAATTAACTCAGCGACTCGTTTGGAGGACCAAGTGATAGTTCACGGCCTTCTTGCTAAGCGGCTACCTATGGAATCTCTTGTACGATGGCTTTCTTGAGTACCGAATACCCTTTCTTTTATGTTGTTCGATGCCTCTAGTTGGTGTGATTCAATGTTCCAAGAGAAATGCACAAAGCTTCGCGATGCTACTCCTTTGGCTCGGGATGCGAGGTAGGATATATATATATATATATATATATATATATATATTTATTGAGACTACAATGAATTGAAAACACATTCACACACCCAACCTCGTAAAGAAATAAAATTCTCTAATGAATATAATTCTTGAATTTTATTTTGAGTTTGAACGAACTAAATGAATTACATGAATATTTTCCAAATTAATTCTCACGAATTAATTCTCTCGTTCGTACTATGCTTCACAAATGAAAACCCCATATTATTTTTTGGCAATGTTGAGCAATGCCTCTTTGCCAAGCAATGCTATACTTACCTTAAAATCCGAATACGAGTTGTCCCCTCAATTCTCCTTTGATCCACAACTCATCCGACTCTTCGTTTATTGAGTGCCTCTCAATGTAGAAGCGTGATAGTCAACGCTTTCACAGCTATCTACTTTGGTTGCTATACACTTGCAACGCTAATTTCTGCTAAGTGAGTGCATGCTAAGAGATGCCCAACATTGAGAAGTGCTTTTTGATTATCAAATATTTGCTGATATTTTTTGATTCGTGGAAAGTGCTGGACGATGCTTTCTGATCACCATTTATGCAGTGGTAGCTCTTACCTCCTTCTTGGCCACACTACGATGATGTAGCCTTTTAGTCGTGTTATCTGGTGGATTGATATGCGCAGAGAGCTAGGTGATGCTTTCCCGTGTGCTTATGTTATTGGTAGATACTCGAAAGGAAAATGCTAGATGACCTCCTCATTAATGATCTATTCGACACCCTATGGTGATGCTTACATTCACATTATCCGATACTAAAGCTCACAAGATAGGAAAGTGATGATGGCTATTGCTTGGTCCCGTCCACTGATGCAAAGGTGACCATTGGATATGAAACCCTCTTCAAATGCTAATATGTGTGACACACGTTTGCTATTCAATTGTTAGTCTCCTCTTGAGGCTGTTGTGCTATAATTCGATACTCCTTAGGCAATTACTTAGCTAACATGCTCAAAGGCACAAGTTAGAGAATCAATAGAACTCTTTTGTGGGGATTAAACCCTCTTGCTAGATTTGATGGGTCTTTCTTCCCGACACACCAAAGTAAAGGCAATTGAAACTTTCATGTGTCCTGGTTGAGGATGGTCATTACTTCGCAAGGCATATG
The DNA here is from genome assembly GCA_020310875.1 of Ceratopteris richardii. NCBI lineage: Eukaryota > Viridiplantae > Streptophyta > Polypodiopsida > Polypodiales > Pteridaceae > Ceratopteris > Ceratopteris richardii. The sequence continues at coordinate 9,862,048 of CM035415.1, read as the reverse complement.
AATTTTAGATCAAGCACTTACTCGATTGTTCCATTTAGATGTATATCTATGATCCTCTACAAGGGATATGCCTCGAGTGACTCCTTGGGTTCACACCACTCCCCAAGATGAAATACCTACCATGCTTACCTCTAAGCTTGGCAAGAACCCCCTTAAGGTACTTTCACTTGTGCATACAAAGATTTTGGTTGAATGCTCTAGTTGCCCATGGTGCTTATTATTGCAAATCGATGCCTCATGTGATCTTGATATCCATTAATGGGATCACTACGCTTGCTACTCCTCCACTTTCCGTACTTCTTAGCTTATGAGAGCACAAGAGTTCACAAATTAACACCCTTCAATCACTTCCTACATGAATGAAGGAGGGAAATTCAATTCTTTTCCAAAGTTATGTGAGGATGGTCAATGCTTTGCCTCTATGATGATGCCTTGAGTTAAACAACTATCTAAGTGTCTCTACTTGACATGTTTTGAGTTTTCAACAAGAGACAAATCCAAAGCTTTTGAACAATCCGAAATTTCCAAGTGCCCTCTCAAAGTCGTACCTTCAAAAAGCTTTTCTCTTTCAAGGGTGTCATGTTATCTGACACCCCTCCCACAAGTCTTGAAGGATACCCATTGTCAGGGGAGCACTAGATTGTGCCCTCTGGCTAGACTAGACAAGGTTTAAGAAATATACTTTTGATTACAAGACCACCCACATAGGAAAAAACTACAAGGATATGTAGCTGATACAAGAAGTCCCACAACCCGAAACTGATAGGTATGGATAACTGGAAATACAAGAGATCCCACAACCCAAGACCATAGGTACGAAACATGATATCTCAATTACAAGAACCCAGAGCTTGAGGGAGATAGATAGAGAGAGAATAATCAGGATTTCAAGTGTAACGGTAAGCTATGAGGCTCACCTATAATATCTATATTCCAATGTCAAATTACAATGTGTGAATATAATAAAAACTGAAAATATCAGTATCTAGGCAGAAATAGGAACTAGATATAAGAGATTGTATGCCTAAGAGGTATGAAGAGTGTGTGAGTGTGTGAGAGAGAGAATATGGAGAATACAAATAGTTTAGAATTGTTTTACAACAAACCCAAATTTTGATCAACTAAATCAGAAATGAGTGACCTAGCAAGTAAGAATTGAAATAGACTTGCTACTCACAGTAAATCAACAATAGATGTTGATGGTAAGCTGGCAGAATCTCCTCCAGATAATCACAAAGATGTAGACCATGACTCCTCCAAGAGTGTGAGAACTCCTCCTCCAAGATGGAGTACCTCCTAGTGATCACCTCCTCAAGAGTGTGTGAACACTTTGCCTCCAATAAGACCTCCTCCTTGCATTGAGAAGATTGAGCTTGCTCCTTGAGAAGATATGATAACAAGAGAGTAATGCCTCTATTATATAGTTTTTGTGATCTCTCCGAAAGCAACTAAAACAAAAGCAATCGCCACAGATAGAACAACTATTGTGAAAACGATGTAAAAATCAAAAGCACATCACAATTTTTGTGCATGTCAATACAAGTTTTTTTGAGAAAAAATTTCCCAAAAATATTTTTGAATTCCGGTGCTGCTATGGTCAGGGATTAAACCTGCACCATTGAGTTTGATTTTAGAATACTTCTTCTAATCCATTCCACCCACACTTGTTCTTGTGGTAAGTCTTCTTAACAAGACTATGTATTCTATTGCACCCGTGTGGGACGTGAAGAGAGAGCTACTAGTGAAGCTATTGTTGGACCGTATTGATATTGTTTCCAACAATCCCCCCTTCAATGTCACAATGGTACAAAGTTCAATAACATGCAAAAATTCCTTTGACTTTTCTTGACTGATTTCCACTGAATCTTGAGCTGATTGTGTATGAACCTAGATACTTAAGAGGTTGCAAACTGAATGTCTAGTCATGTATTACATAAATATATCAAGCAACCAACTCCTTGACTATATAATTAGCATCAAATGGTTGTGAATCTGCTTTCGATTGTAATAACAAATTGACATCCCTAGGTGTTTGCACAGGCTTGGAATGTGTTATCCCAAACCTTTCCAAAAATTTCTCAATGTATTTCTAATGTGTCATGTAGATACACTCATCTCCATACTTAAACTCAATTCTGGGACGTGATAATCACATCACTTTGTAGTGCATCTTGAACACTAGCTGGTTCATTCTGAACTGAAGTAAGAGCTAAAATATTATGAATCTCAAACTGTTCTGCATGATCTACCTAGTCTTTTTGTTATCTCCTTGTCTGACTTTTGGTTCTTCCAGTGTATTACTTTATACCAATTTCCTTCCAGTTTTGATATATCCACTTTGGTGTATCCTTGAAAAGTGGTGGAATCTTTTATGCTTCTTTAGTATCCCTTTCTTCTAGAACTCTAGAGCCTTCTCCAACTTCATAAGTCATAACTTCAAGAGGTACTGATGATGGACTAGGTACTGGTGTAGGTAATGAAATTCTCTCTTCTCCTGTATCTCATAGGTTTCAAGTAGGTTCATCAGCCCCCTTGTATGGCTGAATGTAAGCATCCAAATTCCTTCTAAAAAATGCATAGTCATCTACTTTTATGAAATTTGGAATCTCTTCCTTCTTATCATAAATCTGACTTTCTGCAATATATGCATTGCATGAGAGTAGGATATCAACTGTATCTGGAACATAGAACCATATCCTTTGCTTTCAATTACATAAACAATAAAGACAAGTTCAATGGCTTTTACATCAAGCTTACCATGATCCTTCTTCTCAATGTGAACATAAGTTGGGGAACCAAAAACTTTGAAGTAACTCACATTGGTTTTCTTCCCATAATAAGCTTCATAAGGTGTAATGACCTTCAAAGCTTTTGTGGAAGACCTATTCAGAATGTGATTAGCTATATGTAATGCATCAAACCAAAAATTGGGAGAAAGCTTTTCGAATATATCATATTACGCATCATCTCAACAAGTATCCTATTCTTTCTCTTTGCAACACCATTCTGTTCTAGTGTATAAGCAATAGTGAGTTGATGAGAGATAACTTTGAATCCCATCTGGATTCCTCTTCTGTAGGAAGTACGTGCTAGAAGTATGGACTCCTGATGATGGAAGAGTTTCTTCTTCTTCACTAACCTCCTATTGAGCAAAAGTAGGAACAGTAGGTCTTCTAGAAGATGAAGCAATATCTTCTCCAACTTGTCTTGGCCTTGGATAAGTACCATTGAAAAAATTCCATAAGTCTTTTGATACTAACATATTCATCATCATCAAATTCCACATTGTATAATTAGACATGCCCTCAACCTTGTCTTCATTCTCAAGTCTATAGTCACTCATCTTGTTAAGGGTGTATGTCAAATATGCTCTGATACCAAATATTGGTATTCTAAGGTCCAAATACCATTTGTTGGAAGTGGTAGTGGGCCACAATAACAATATATCACAGGTTTATAGGATCTTCCAACGGATGAACCTTAACATACACACCTTAAGACTAAAAAATAAATGACTGAGAGATAGAGAGAGTAGACATGATTAAGTGTAATGGTAAGGTATGAGGCTCACCTACAGTATCTATATTCCAATGCCAAATTACAATGTGTGAATATGATACAAACTGACAATATCTATATCTTGGCAAAAATAGGAACTATATACAAGAGATTGTGTGCATAAGAGGTATGAAGAGTGTGTGCATGTGTGTGAGAATATGGAGAATACAAACAATTTAGAACTGTTTTACAACAAACCCAAATTCTAACCAACTAAATAAAAAATGAGTGACCTATCAAGTAAGAACGGAAATAGACTTGCCACTCACAGTAAACCAACAATAGATGTTGATGGTAAGCTGGTAGAATCTCCTCCAGATAATCACAAAGATGTAGACCACAACTCGTCCAAGAGTATGAGAACTCCTCCTCCAAGATGGAGCACCTCCCAGTGTTCACCTCCTCAAGAGTGTGTGAACACTCTCCCTCCAAGAAGACCTCCTCCTTGCATTAAGAAGATTGCGCTTGCTCCTTGAGAAGATATGATAACAAGAGAGTAATGCCTCTATTATATAGTTTTTGCGATCTCTCCAAAAGCAAATAAAATAAAAGTGATCACCACAAATAGAATAGCTATTGTGAAAATGATGTAACAATAAAAATCACATCGTGATTTTTGTTCCCTTCAATACAAGTTTTTTTTAAGAAAAAACTTCCCAAAAAGATTTTTGTATCTCGCCGCTGCTGCGATTGGGATTTTGATGCATAGGTAGATTAAGACCTCTTTCCTTGATGTAGCTTCCTTAGATTTGTTTTGGCAATACATGAACAATTGGTATATTCTCCAAAAGAAGATGTGAAATTTTGAACAAAGGCCTTGAAATCATACAAAATATCCATATCCTTCTCAAGGATAGGTGCAAACCATGAAAGAGCAGGGCCACATAATAGATGTCCTATGAGTCCTACTTGAGAAGCATCATCTGGGTACCTGTTTGGTTGCATTCTTATGAATAGTTTCACTTGTAGAAATCCTTGAAACTTTGATCTTGTCCCATCAAAATTTTCAAGCATGCTGACTTTTGGACTTTTCTTCTTATTGTTTTCCAAGTGGTTACTTGGAAGAAGACTGATTTACAATGGTCTCCAGCTCCTAAATTTGCTTTTGAAGTTCTATGATTGCATCTTGAATATTATGGTTTTCTTATATCTCCTCAACTTGTTGGTGAATAACTTTAAGTGTTACGCCACAACACTAACTCAAACACTACAAGGAATATGGGCGCATAGCGACGGTTAAGGCGACACAATTTCGTCACTATAAAATTGCAAAATGTGTCGCAAGAAGCGTCGAGCACGGACCATCGATTAAAAGACAAGCCAAATGATGTTTTTTTTTTATATGTGGCACGATCGGATGTGCGACGCTTGCATAGAGCATCGCAACGCAACCGTTTAAAAAAGCATCACATAAGCAATGCTTTTTTGCGTCGCATAAGCGATGCTAAAAACATCGCTTATGCGATGCCAATTCCAGTGGTTTTTACGATGCGTTACCATCAATTACATGATGGTATGTTGACGGAAAAAAATTAAAACGTTGGAGGCTCTTCAATCGGCATGTTCAAGCATCTGATTGAAGAGCTCTCCAACATTCACAATTGCGCTGCGCTTACGAGCTAAAACAAGTATATGCGGAATTGTTGTTTTTCCTAAGCTCTATCTTATTGTCTCTCTTTGTCTTTGTTTCTCTCTTTCTATGTCTTTCTCTCTTTGAATTCTCTCTCTCTCTCTCTCTTTTCTCTCTCTCTCTCTTTACTACAGGTTATTCAAGAAGCTAACGAAGCAAAAACTATGGCTAACTATTATAAGTACAATTTCCATTCTTTGTATATCATTTGAATTGTGTTATTTTCATTAATTAACAAATTCACACTTATTGATATGCACATATACACATACATGATGAAGATGCACGTTCACACATATACAGATATACACATGCACATACACACATATATACACACACATACATGTGCACATACACTTACACATACACACACATACACATGCATATGCACAAACATTTCTACAACCACATAAAAAGAATTGCATGCATGCATTATTGCATATATATATATGCACATACACATACACACATTAACATATTCTTAAATACATGTATATGCACATCCACATGCATGCACATTCACATGCATGCACATGGATGCAAATGGAAATGCATCCACATGCACATGCATGTTTCATACATATACACATGCATATACATACATTTGTATATGTTTATACCCATACACATACATATGCACATATGTATATATACACACACATACACATATATACACATATATATGCATATACATACACACACATATACCATGGACACACACATGCATATACATACATATACACATATACATGCACATACACACATATACACATACACTTACACATATACATGCACATACATATACACACACATACACATGCACATGCACATACTCATATACACACATATACACTTACACATGTACATGCACATACATACATATACACACATACACATGCACATGTACATACACATACATGATACATGTATATAGTTACACATGCACATGCACATACATGCATATACACATATACATATGTACATACATTCATATACACACACAAATTGCACACATATACATGCACATATGTACACACACATATTACACACATATACATGCACATACGTACACACATATGAATGAATTATATAATTAAAGTACTAAAACACATGCTTAATATAAACAATAATAACAATCAATAGAACAAAACTTTTCATTACTTAATACCATACACACAATTCAAAACATAACTGAAATGAAAAATATATAGATTATATATATATATATATATATATATATATATATATATATATATATATATATATATATATATATATATATATATATATATATATATATATATATATATATATATATATATATATATATCAATGTAAATACATATAATCCAATGTCATAATCAAGAATCCTAATCATCATCATCATCATGATTATGATCATCATCATCAGCATCATGATCATCCTGATCATCCTCATCCTCATCATCATGATCACCCAATGACGATTGAGATCATCACTCCTGTGTCTGTCTCTCCACCTCATCCATATCTGCCTCTCCATAATACTCCTATATTACATATAAAAAACATAAATAAGTAAAACAATTAAAACATCCATAAAAATAAAATAATTATATAAAATTTAATAATACTCACAAAGGCATCCGGATGATTTCGTATATACTCGCTGAAATGCCGATATCCAAAATGTGTAGCATACTCGATCTCATGTTTCATAGGATATCGGCCATAATCCTTTTGCTACATTGAAACAAATAAAAAAGATTAGTTTCTTGCATTTTAACTAAATAAAAAATATACTCACAATAACACATATACTTACAAATGTAGCTACAAAACCATGATGGCCCATTTGGCCTAGGTGCGATATGTGGCTCGACTCAACTCTCTTCTTTGCAGCAACCTGTTTATTTAAGAAAAAAGAAATACATAAATTAAATGTAAAAAATTACTAAAATATATGAAAATTATAAATATAAACTATTAATTTGTATACCTTCTGCTGAGGAAATGACTCCGAAAGACATAGCTGTCTACGAAAAAACTGCCACACCTCAGATGGTATGTTAGGTCCCCCTCTTATTTTTTTCCACCATACAACATCTCCTGTTAATTTAATCTCAAACATAAAAAAAAAAAAAAGAATACATACACATATATACACACACATACACATACCCACATACACATATACATGAAAACATATACACATACATATATGCATACATATACACATATACATACATATAACATAAACACACATATACATATCCACATATATACGTACACACACATGCATGCATATGTGTCTGTGTAAGTGTGTAGGTGTCTATGTGTGTGTCTATGTGTGTATATATGTGTGTATCTATCTATCTATCTATCTATCTATCTATCTATCTATCTATCTATCTATCTATCTATCTATCTATCTATCTATATATATATATATATATATATATATATATATATATATATATATATATATATATATATATATATATATATATATATATATATATATATATATATATATATATATATATGTGTGTGTGTGTGTGTGTGTGTGTGTGTGTGTATGCATGTGTATGTGTGTGTGTAAGTCTGTATGTGTCTATGTGTGTATGTGTTTGTTTATATATGTGTGTGTGTGTCTCTGTGTGTGTAAGTTTGTATGTGTGTGTGTGTATGTGTGTAAGTGTGTGTGTGTGTGTCTATGTGTGTATGTGTCTATGTGTGTATGTCTTATGCATGTCTAAGTGTGTCTGTGTATGTGTGTGTGTGTGTGTAAATCTGTGTGTATATGTGTGTGTATGTGTATATGTGTGTATGTGTCCATGTGTGTGTATGTACCTATGTGTGTGTATGTGTCTATGTGTGTATTTGTATGCATGTAAGCATATATCTATGCATATGCATGTGCATTATGTATGCATATGTGTGTCTATGTGTGTGTATATGTGTGTATGTTTGTGTATGCATGTAAGTATGTATGTATGCATGTGTGTGTATGTGTGTGTATATGTGTGTATGTCTGTGTATGCATGTAAGTATGTATGTATGCATATGCATATGCATTATGTATGCATATGTATGCATGTATGTGTATGTGTGTGTATGTCTCTTTACGTGCATGTGTATGTATATATATGTGTATATGTGTGTGTGTGTCTCTCTCTACATGTGTGTGTGTGTGTGTCTATATGTGTATATGTATCTGTGTGTATGTGTGTGTATGCATGTAAGCATGTATGTATGCATATGCATGTGCATTATGTATGCATATGTATGCATGTGTGTGTATGTGTGTGTATGTCTCTCTACGTGTGTATGTGTGTATGCATATGCATGCATGTGTGTGTATGCACGTAATTATGTATGTATGCATATGCATTATGTGTGTATGTGTCTATGTGTGTATGTATGTGTGTATGTGTGTGTGTGTCTATGTGTGTATGCATGTGTATGTGTGTGTAAATCTGTGTGTATATGTGTGTGTATGTATGTGTATGTGTCTATGTGTGTGTATGTGTATGCATGTGCATTATGTATGCATATGTGTGTGTACGTGTGTGTGTATGTGTCTATGTGTGCATATGTGTATGCATGTATATATGCATATGCATGTGCATTATTTATGCATATGTGTGTGTGTATGCATGTAAGTATGTATTATGCATATGTATATGCATTATGTATGCATATGTATGCATGTATGTGTGTGTATGTCTCTCTCTATGTGTGTGTGTATGCATATATGTGTGTGTATGTGTGTGTGTATGTGTGTATGGGTGTGTGTTTGTGTCTATGTGTGTATGTGTATGTGTGTATGCATGCGTATGTATGCATGTAAGCATGTATGTATGCATATTCATGTGAATTATGTATGCATATGCATGTATGCGTGTGTATGTGTGTGTATCTATATATATGTGTCTATATGCATTTGTATGTGTAAATGTGTGTGGATGTGTGTGTGTGAATATGTGTGCGTATGTGTATGTGTGTGTGTGTCTATGTGTGTATGTGTGTATATACATGTGTATCTATATATATGTGTCCGTGTGCATGTGTATGTGTGTGTGTAAATGTGTCTAGATGTGTGTGTGTGTAAGTGTGTATGTGTCTATGAGTGTGTACTATGTGTTTATGTGTGTGTATGTGTCTATGTGTCTATGTGTGTATGTGTATGCATGTATGTATGCATATGCATGTGCATTATGTATGCATATGTATGCATATGTGTGTGTATGTGTGTGTATGCATTATGTATGCATATGTGTGTGTATGCATTATGTATGTGGATGTAAGCATGTGCATTATGTATGCATATGTGTGTGTATGTCTCTCTATGTGTGTGTGTATGCATATATGTGTGTGTATGTGTGTGTGTGTATGTGTGTATGCATGTGTATGTGTGTGTATGCATCATTATGTGTATATGTGTCTATGTGTGTGTGTGTATATGTGTGTGTGTATGTGTCTATGTGTATGTGTGTGTATCTATGTGTGTACATGTGTGTGTGTGTATGCATAAGTATGTGTGTGTATGTGTGTGTGTGTGCGTGCATACCTGGCTTCAACAAGTGTTCTTTCTCTTGCTCGCTCTTGCTATGTGTGTGCTCTTGCTCGCTCGCTCTCGCTCTCTTTCTCTCTCTCTCTCTCTCTATCTCTCTCTCTCTCTCTCTCTCTCTCTCTCTTTGTGCATCCAAATCCCGACACAAATGTGCCGGGAGAAATCGATTTTTTTTTTAACATTCTAGAGCGTCGCTTATGTGACGCTTTGGAACACAGAAGGTTGCTTATTCGATGCTAAAACATCGCAGCCAGTTTGCCAATGTGGCAAATAGCATCATTAATTAGCAATGCTATTTGCGATGCATAGTTGTAGCATCGCATGAGCAATACTAGCATCGCTTATGCGACGATAGCTCTTAAAAAAAAAAACAGGGCTGTCGCAAAATCGACGGTTCTCTTTTTTTTTTTTCAATTCAGGGGCCTCGTTACGCCCCCCCTATTTCTAATAGTGAAAGTGGACATAGTAGAGAACAAAAAAATGATCGGATGGTAAGGGTTAGCATAGACACACCATTCAAGAGAGACGAAATAGCTACAAAGTGCAAATTCATTGTTACAATGGTAGCCCACCAAAGATCTTTCATTTCTACTCGCTCGTAGTTCCATTATTAGCATTGAGATCGAGAAGCTCTCCAAAGCGATGTAAAAATTAGCAACATATGACATGAGTTCAACACATAACAATATTTGAGTAACAAAAGATACACATCTGCACAGATGCCAAAATGCATGATAAGCAACATTCGAAAGTGATAGACAAATATACAGACAAATACTCAACGCATCACCCTACACATTTATCAGATACACCTCTGCAAATGTGTAGGTCATGAAAACATGAAATAAGGTAGGGTAATCAAATAGGCAATTGTAGTAACTAATGACACTATGCAAGGCATGATGGATACCTCTTCATACTTATTTTAATACTAAGCAGGTAACTAATTGATCTAAGTCACCGCTATAATTGTGCAAAGTGACTGAATCCAACTTTTTCATTGAAGTAAGGAGAGTTAAAATTATGGAATAGATAAGTGTGTATGTATGCATGCAAACATTCATGTACAAAGTATGCATCTATATATATCCATGTATGTAATATATGTACGTACATACATACGTATGTATATATATGTATGCATGTACATATCTATGCACGTTCACTAATATGTATGTATGTTTGTGTGTGTGCTTGTGAATATGTGTGTCTGTATATATATTTATTTGTATATATGTATGTATGTATGCAAGCATGTTTGTATATGCGTATGTATGTATCTATATATGTATGCATGTATGTTTGTAGGCATGCATGTATGTATGCATGTATACATGAGTGCATGTAAATATGTTTATTTGTATGTATCCATATATATATATATATATATATATATATATATATATATATATATATATATATATATATGTGTGTGTGTGTGTGTATGTTTATGTAGATACGGATGCATGCATGTATATTGTATGTATGTATGCATGTACGTACGTTGATTCAGTAACTATGCATGCATGTATGAAGAGAGAGGTGGTTAAAGAGGGGAGATATGTAAAATGTACAGGAAAATAGAGGTGGAGACAAGAAAAAACTTGAAAGTGCAACTGGAAGCCAAATTGCTTTGATCTTCACCTCCCATTTCACATGTCTGGCTTGATCTGCAGCTTAAAGTAGCGTTTCTGGAGGTTTCTCATTATAAATCGTGTCCATAATTTTCTGAAAGTTCGATTAAACGTGTAATCAGCAATGCGGAAAAATAATTTGATGTATATTGGTTCTCATCCAAAACAAAAAAATCGTCAAGAGAGCGTGGTCTAAAGCGGTTACGCATGTGAATCATTGCAACGGCCCAGACCCTCAGTCTTGCGTGCGCTTGGCGTCTACACCAATTTTAGGAAATATGAAGAAGTGGTGAGGCAGGTGCCTTGTTTTTCAAATATTTAGAACAGATACTCCAGGAGTAGATGGTATGATGGACGTGTCCAACAAAAAAAATGTCATTAGAATCAGTGATGAGTGGAAGTGGGCGGCTGGGATAAGACAAAATGACTCTATCTGGTTCTCGATCAGCGGCATTAGGGGGGTGGAGCCTTGGAACCTCCAAACTGCTAAGCGATTATGGAACAAGGGGTTCAAACAGTGGAAACAGCTCTGAAAACAAGAGACCAACCAGTGGATTAGGTTCGAAGACTTAGACCCAAGACATAGAGTTACCCTCGAGGAATGGACTCTTCTTCAAGGCAAGTGTTTAGCATGGGACCGCTCAACTAACGCGCCTTCTTTGGGGACAGGATCTTCCTTGCCTGGAGGGCCTCAAATGGAGCAATGGTAAGAAAATATCCAGAATCCCCAACTTCAAAGAGAACTTAGATGTTCATCACACCCTTAACAAGAGGTGGTGCCTTTCTTGGACCAAACTTCGATGGGAACTAAAGTTCATGTCTATCTGGCACCCCCTAATTGAGATCAAAAAGTCCGTTCTCATGTGGCAGATCTTACATAAGGGAATCTGGTCCAATGCAAGGGCTAACAAAATCTGTGGTCTGCCGCCATGGTGCAAGTGTTGCCATCGATGCATTGAAGATTTAGCTCACCCGTTCTTCGATTGCCCCAAGTCCCGTGTTATCTGGCATCACGTGACACAGGTATTGAGACTCACGAACCAAATCAATTGGCAACAGGTGTTGTTGGGTGAGGCGGTCAGCCTTAGGGGTGAGACTCTTTGGAAGATTTGGAGGGAGCGATGTGCTGTCAATTTTGGCCAAACTCCTAAGGAATGGTCGATCGAGAAATCCTTGTTTCTTCTATGTAAAAGAATCTCCCGAGATAAGAGATCTCCACCGCTTAGACATCACTGTATTTATCTCCTCGAAAACAATAGGTTAGAACCCAAATGGATCCCACATGAGGGGGATGATAGTTTTATCTGCCTCATTTGTAATGCCCTCTAGCTTGCCATACTCCTCCCCTGTATTGTGGGTTTTTTTTTTTGGAAAAAAGCAGAAAAGTTAAATTAATGAGTGGATGTACAAACTGTGCCTTGGGCAGGAGACACCTCGGCCATCAGGGTTACAAATCCATAGACATAGAAATCCTTATACAAGAATATTGAGCAGAGATAAGATCTCTCCACTTGGATGGTCTATTCTCAGCCATGATCTTGAAGACATCATTGCTCGAGCTAGGGGCAGAATTAATATTTCTAATACAAGCTAAAGATACTTTTTTCTGTTTTTCATGAAGGGGGAAGAGGAAGTTTCTTCTTCCCCTACCAAGGGTATATTCATTGCTGCTAATCCAGATGCACCAGAGAATGTGTCCTCTCCAAATATTCCACAGCAAAATGTCAAGATTTCTGCAGCAGCCAAGAATCACCTCCATCTTACTAAGAATCACCTCCATCTTACTAAGCCCATGAGACCCCCCAAATCCAGCCAAGATTTCTGTATTGTGGAATTTGGGAGGTCTCATGGGCACTAGTCCCATTCACTTGTAAGTTTTCTTCTTTATTTTAATTAAAGTCCGAGAGAATACGCTAAAGCCGAACTTTCTTTTATTAAAAAAAAAAGGTCATCCTTTCGTTTTAGCCGCGAAATTTTTTGCGCACAGCCAGTGGGCACTGTTTCTCGCTCTAGCGGCGAATCTTTTTACGGCCTGCCGGTCGCTCGGTGACTAGCTGATTGGCAGCTGACATCTTTATCGTTTGCTTCCAAAAAAATACAATCTCTGAATGTTGCCGCACTTTATTTGTTTAAATCGTATCGTCATCACCAATGAAAGCAGAGGTATACCAACTCTATCGCAAACATGGTGTGAAATTTCCCAACATCGTATTTGCTTGGAAGGTGATCGTGAGTTCTTTCTTTTATTTATATTCTTTGCTCTTATTACGTTTAACCGTCGACCTTTGCTCTTATGCGAAAACGCGTTCACAATTGCAGTCCGGAGACTTGACGTCCGTTGGGGTCTCAGATTGAGTCGTTTTGTTATTATGATTAAATATGGACGTGCGAAATAGTTTGGAGTGTCTCTATCATTTACAAGAGAAATATATTCTTGAGAGAAAAAGATGAAGATCAAAATAAGTTACTCACCAAAGGTGTGGTGCCTAAGAATACTTAGCTTCTTAGAAGAATAATTCACGCTCTGAATACTTTGCTACAAAGTTTATTTTCTTTAGGAAGTTGGAAGATTTTTAATATGTTCGAAGAGTTCTTCTTTGATTCTCCTATAGACTAATATATAGCCAAAAAAGTTTAAACAAACTTTTCAAGATATGGGCAAGGAATTCGATCATGAATATTACCGATGCATTTGTGAGCCCAAGTGGCAACACCAAGGATTCAAAGTGTCTATATCTTGTCGTGAAGTTCTTTTAATACATCTTCAAGTTTAAACTTAACTGAATAGTAGCTTGATGGGGGATGAAACTTTATGAAGAACATGGAACCTTGGAGTAGATCAAACAAGCCCTTAACTCTTGGCATTGAGAAACTCTTTCAATTGTGAGGTCATTCACACCTCCATAATCTAGGCATCCAGCATTTTGTCCATTCGGGCAATCAATTAAAGAAACTCAATCAACGGGGAACGTCGAGCGTTTTTGAATTTAACATCAGAAATTCAGAAACTTAACAATGGGGGACGTCGAGCATTTTGGTAAAGAAATTTAGAAACTTAACATCACCATCACATCTTGAACATGCAAAAACTCTAAGAACAATCTATTTTTCTTGTTTGGACATCAAAACAACATGTTTTGGCTTAATGACATCATCGATTCATATTTTCCTTAGTACCATCACCCTTTTACATCTATATAAGAAGTGATTGGCCACATAAATCCTCAATCTTATCAATGCTAGTCTTGGGAACTTGAGTCGTGTAATAAAATGATAAGTAGGAGATATTTGAACCACACCCTTGATAGATAGGTGATGGTTGAACTACACCCGAAGAGGGAGGATTAGGAAGTAATCCTCAACCATGGCTTTTGGGGCAAGTGGTTATCCCATCATACTCCTAGCTAGTAGTAGGTCATCAATTCAACTCCCACAATTGGTATCAAAGCCTAGGAAGTAGGCTTTGGCAAGGTGGATTGACCCAATGGCCTCTAAAAGAAGGTGCTTGGTAACTCTATCATGTGAAAGGGTACTAAGGGGAAAGACAACCCTTTGCGAATTCCACCTAACAAAGATTAGAGCATTTATCTCAATTCATAGGTTGGATTGAGGTGTATAAGATACCCTTGGAAAGCTCTCAGAACGAACTCTCCAAATCTGCTAAGTTACCTAGGAAGTGTGAAGCCTTGAGACACCTTGGGTGGCACTTGATTTAGGGTTCAAGATATTGGACATGAATGAGAATGAGGTTCAAGATACAAAGGTTGAGAACAGGGTTCAAGACACCAAGGTTGCGAAACAAGCTTCAAGAAACTATGTGAGGTTGAGGGTATCAACTCAAGGGACCTAAGGGGCTCAAGAGCTAATCACCAAGGCTAGAGGGATACACGCGTAGATCATTGAGGACAATGATCAACCAAGGGGGGAAGAATGTAATAAAGTGATAAGTAGGAGATGGTTGAACCACAACCTTGATAGATAGGAGATGGTTGAATTACACCCTAACTAGAGGGAGGATTAGGAAGTAATCCTCAACCATTGCTTTTTGGGGCAAGTGGTTATCCCATCATACTCCTAGCCAGTAAGTAGATCATGAGTTCAATTCCCACAATTCAAGTACTCAGATGTCAAACTTGTGACCTCCCACATTGAAGAGTCATCTGTCTAGCATGTGGTGGTCCTACATTGGCATCAAAGCTCTACATAAGCTTCCATGATGACTTTGATGGTTCATCATCTTCTTCAAGCTATTGTTACCTTAAGTCTTGTTGATGATGAAGTGCAAATATTATTCTTTTTCAACATTCATGAGTGTTTTCAATCCTCCTTTCCAAGATCACTCTCATGTATTTTGATTTGTGAGCATTGCTTTTCTCCTCTAAAAATGGTATTTATATACCAAAACAGAAATTCATTTTTCTACAAGATGAGCATTGGAAGTACTCAGGTTTCGAACCTGTGACCTCCCATTTTGAAGAGTCATCTGTTGACGACATGATCGCTCCTACTTCATCTACAGATGTATCCGCATGAGTGCATCTACATTTTGTATCCAGGAGGCACTCCATTTCTAGTCTATCTCCATTTCATATTGTATTTCCTTTGTATTTGGGTACCTTGCCATGTGCTTCTACCAGTTGTATTCATT
Organism: Ceratopteris richardii; assembly: GCA_020310875.1. NCBI lineage: Eukaryota > Viridiplantae > Streptophyta > Polypodiopsida > Polypodiales > Pteridaceae > Ceratopteris > Ceratopteris richardii. The sequence goes on along the minus strand of CM035415.1, from coordinate 9,846,023 downwards.
CTCCTTTCCGGAGACTTATCCCACATATGATGTACTTTTGAGAGCCCCTCCCCAATCTATATAACGAGGGCCTCTCCCCTCATTTGTACTTGGTTAGAAGCTTGAGGAGCCTACTCCATGCTCTTGGCAAGCTCATTTCTGATCCACACGAGTTTACCCATTTCATGGTCTACTCATTTTGTGTCGCACACATTCTTTGTTTTGTGAGAGTACTTTACTTTTCATTCTGCTTCCGCATGCGTACTCTCTACATTGTATCAGAGTGCTAGGTGGAGGTCTTGGTGGCACGTTTGGTTGTCGTTTTGGTGGTGGTGGTGCTTCATTTTCGTGGCATGCTTTCTCCTCATTGAGAGAGGCTTTTTGCCATCAATTTTTGGGATTCATTCTGCCCATTTGCCCACCCTTCCACCCATTTACTTTATCTCTTTGTCCACGGTTTCCCCTCCCACTCACCCTCTTTGTGGCATCATTTTGTGGTTCTTTCACCATTTTCATTTTAGCGTGGAGTAGTTGATAATCATTCTCAAGTTTACTGCAGTGTTTATAAACACTGAGTGTATTTATATGATTTGATGCATCTCCACTTAGTAGTATTCATAAACACTATTGAAATAACTTTGCAAGCTTTACCACCCCATTTAAAAGTGATCTGCGGTCTGATTGCAGTATATGTCTCAGACACATTCACTAATGATTGACACGCTTGCCATCTGTATTTCTGTACAGCTTGTCATTAGTAATTCTCCTTCATATTAGCACCTGCGTGTTCTTAATCCCCACGTTCCTGTAGAGGCAAAGCATTACATTATGTCGTTGCAGTAGGCAGTAGCAATCTCTTTCAGCAGTTCGAGTTCTTCACCAGTTCCAGTCCTTCAACAACTTATCTCCTTGTTGTATGCTTTGTTGGATGCCGAATCTAACTGACATTCTCCTTGCAAAGTACCCTCTTTGCTTGCAGTATCGTACCACGGGCTTCCATGATTTGGAGTCATCTCCTAGATAATTCTTGTTGTTCCCAGATTGAATGCGGTGATGCTTGTGGGTAGTTTCAATCTATCCTACAACAAAGCATCGACAACAGCTTCAACATCGCAGACACGACCAGAGAGAGACGTGATAAAGAAGACTGGATTGAGCGCGAAGGTGGGTTTTTCAGAAGGGCTTCTGCAGGTCTATGTAGAACGGCTGGTTGGGACCATTGAAGAAGGCATCTATACTTCCAAGTAGCAGCGGCATACCGATTGCTAGCAAAAGAGATCTGAGGCCCTTCACATGTTTCGCAGATGGAGGCACCTTTCTGTCCTTGGAGTATTCCTCACCTTTGATCTTTCCGGCAGGATCTTTTACTCTCTTTGCTAGTCCCTCAGACGCCATTGCACCTGTGCTGGAAGGTAGAAAAAGCTGACTGCACAGCGTCCCTGTGTGTAAGCACGATGTTATGTTGACCAAAGAAGGTATAGGGCCATAGCAGATTAAGGACAAGCTGCATGATGTAAAGGCCAAGGGCGGGCTTCCGCTTCACCCAGCCGCCTTCCACCCACACAAGCCAGGAGGCACGGCCCATACTAGGGTAAAGTAAGCTCCAAGCGAGTCCGAATAGCCACCCAGGCGGGTTCAGAGATACGGTCGTGTATAGTACGTGCAGTAGAGCAAGGTGCGAGAGAGGAAGTCGGGAAGAAGACAGGATTCTGAAATGCTGAGTGGCCCCTCATGACAGAGAGCGCCCACGTACTCCTTGGCAGAGAAGTTATCGCAGGGATGGGCTTGTCTGCACATGACTCAGGAGTCTTGAAGTAGTAACTTCCCTTTTTTTTGAAGAAAGCGACAAGCATCTCCACACTCACTAGCAAACATTCTGATGGAGAGCCAGGCATATTGCACTGGATCCGGACAAAATGACAGATTATTCTGTGTACTAAGTTATTTTTGCCATATGTGGAGTCGGGACCCACTATTCTTATATTTCCAAAATGCGTGCCAATCAGTCATAATTGGATTTCGTCATTTTTCCATTCTTTATGATTATTTGTAATTCCTCTCATTTGTATTAGCTCACTACTACTCAAAAGGGCTTGTTGTTCATCTTTGCACTAAGTGCATTACACATCGTTTTTGCCTACCATTATCCATAAGGTATTGACCCTTCTCCTTGAGCACACCATTTGGTATTTTTCCAAGTGCTAATTTATAACGTTTTCAAGGGTTCACCCTTAATTGTTTTTATCACCACAAGCACATTTTCAGCAAGAGTATCAACTCTTTTGACATACTCAAGGCACTAAGTGCCCCACATTGTACATCAAACAATATAAGAAAATTTTGGGTGTGTGTGCAAAGAGTGGGTTGGAGGCTAGTCTAAGCCCACCCACCAAATTCTCTCCAAGTGTCTAAGTCTCTTCTCACCCTCCATTGGTGTGCAACGGGCTAATCTAAGCCCCCTCCTCTCTCGTCAACTTATCTTGGTGTTGTACAAGTGCAAGGCTATTCTACGCCCCCCCCTCTTGAAGAATTTTAAGTGCGGTGTCAGTTGTTCATTGCAAGCTTTGCAATTATTTTGAAGCAGTGTTTTTGGCAAGAGATTTCGGTAGTGTTTCTAAACACTTCATCTTCAAAGCATGTGCGTTTGGCGAAGATTTTGATAGTGTTTCTAAACACTTTCTCTCCAAAGCTTTGTAATGACCAAAAGTGAAGGTAGCTCATCATCTATGGCTAACTTCTTACCCTCTTTCACCCCTATTTTTATGCCTAAGGATGAATGCCTCAATGGCCAAAATTACAATCTGTGGAAAGATGTCATGCGCGCATATCTTTACACGAATCTCTTGCATGAGGTAGTAGACGAGATAGACCCCGAACCCAATAGGGATACCAACCTAGACAATTGGCATGTGTGGAATGTCAAGGACAAAAGAGCTTTAGGTCAGCTATTAGTTGCCTACAATGAACTGACGAAAGGTCATATCACGGGCTACAAGACGTCCAAGGATGCTTGTGATACATTAGCCGCTTTGTATGAAGAAAAGACCCCTTCGAAGATATATGCCTTAGAGGCCGAATTTCATAATTTGACCATTAGGCCACATGATACAATTACCAAGGTCATAGCCCAATTTGAGGACTACCAGCGTAAATTAGCACTATGTGGTAGGCAGATCTCTAGTGAAGACATGGCTATTAGGCTTCTTAACAAGTTACCTAAGTCATACGAGACATTTGTCACAACTTTGTATAATCGCGGCCAAGTCTTATCTTGGGAAGAGGTTCGTCGACTATTGCTCCTTCACGACTCGCGAGCCAAATCGACTTCCTCACAAGAGTCAGCCATGAAGGCGAAAGGCCCATTCACTAAAGGCAAAACCACAAGTCATCATGCTAGCAATGGATCTAAGCAAGGATCGCATAATTCATCGAAGAAATTCACTTGTAACTTTTGTGGCAAGCTTGGCCACATTGAAAAATATTGCTTCAAGAAAAAGAACCACGACAAGTCTAAGTCAAATTCCAAGAGTGAACATCATTCTCACTGCACAAGTGAAGACCTATTCTTCACAAGTGATCACAAAGCACTTGTGGCAACCACTCCCAAGCATGAATGGATTTTTGATAGTGGTGCTTCATTCCACATGTGCCATGACAAAGATGATTTTCATGAGTTCGAAGAGTATCAAGGACAAGTTTACCTTGGAGGTAACAAGTGCATTGAAATCCAAGGAAGATGAAAAGTTCAAGTCACTAACTCTGAAGGCGAGGCCAAATCACTAAAAGATGTTCTTTATGTCCCAAGTCTCTGTAAGAATCTTCTTTCAGTCAAAGCCATCACAAAGTGCAACATGACAGTTCAGTTCGATCACAATCAAGTTCAAGTCATTGATCACGAATCTAATGAAGTGATAGCTCAAGGATATGAAGATAAGGGTCTCTACAAGCTTTCAAGTTTTATAGCCAAGGATTCAAGTCTCAACTTGTGGCATTGCAAATTTTGACATAGCTCTTACGTAGCTCAGATCTCTTCCAATCATCTTGTCAAAGGTCTACCTAGGATCACACAAGTGGAATTGAATTGCAAAGCATGTGACAAGCAAACAACTTTCTCTTTGCCTAAAGAAGCAATCATTAGTCCATATCGACATTTGTGGACCTATGAGTACACCTTCTCTTAGTGGGTCAATTTACTTCTTCTTGATTGTAGATGACTTCACTAGATAAACATGGGTTTATTCACTCAAGCATAAAGAAGATGCCATTTCCAAGTTTAAGGAGTGGACAACAATAGTTGAAGAAGACTTTCCAAGTCCTTTGAAGATCATCCGATCTGATGGAGATAGTAGAGTCTCCAAGTACTTGAAGCAACATGGAATCAAGTATCAAGTCAAGAAAGATACTCAACCAGGTATTGCATTACAAAAGAGTCGAAGTGTGATCCGAATGGCCAAAGTTATGCTTAGACAAAAGCAACTTCCACTAAAGTATTGGGGTGAAGCAGTGCAGACCGCAGTACATATACAGAACAGAGGTGTTTCAGATGTTTTGAAGATCAAAAAACCATTTGAGGCTTACTTTCAAAAGAAGCCAAGTGTAAGCTATTTTCGCATCTTTGGTAGTGATGCCTATGTCCAAAGCCATAATGATGATCAGCCTAAGCAGTACATTTTCATTGGGTACAGTGAGCGACAAAAGGCATACAAACTCTATGACCCAAAGATTCACTTAGTGAAAGTAACCAAAGATTGCACCTTTGATGAATACTCTTAAGTATTCATCCCTTTTGGATCCTCCCATTTCAGATTCAGAGGGGGATCATTCCAGTTTTGAAGAGTCACACTATGTGGAGCATGCTCTCTTTGTACATGACTTTCCCGATCATGGTACAGTTTTGGAGCATGAGGAATCAGAGATATCATCTCAGCTTATACCTCAAATGGATATACCTATTGTCCCATCGAAGGTTTATATTTCACCTCAGCTTCAGTTGGGCATTACTCCAGGATCACTGACTCGCCATTTTCCATTCCTATCTTCGAGTCCACTTACCTCATCTACAACAGCATTCTGAGCATGTACTTTTCCATTCATGGAGTCCAGCATCTTTTCACTTACCACAGGATACTCCTGCATCTACCTGGATTCATCACTCAGTTGGATCCTATTCTGAGCCACCTTCTCAGTTCAGAGGGGGCTTCCATGGTTCTACCGACACATAGTAGGACTTTGTACACTTCATGGAGCCTCACAACATACCGATGTACTACCATGTGAGTGTGATTTTATGCTTCATGCTTTATGTTTCACTCTTGCAGGACCTATCTCTTGGCACTACACATAGTGTGGTGGACATGGTGAAAGCTTTGGAGGTTTCGACATACCACATGGAGTCATCCTATCTCTCTCACATGGAGGTGATCTCGTCCATTTCATATTGTATTTCCTTTGTATTTGGGTACCTTGCCATGTGCTTCTACCAGTTGTATTCATTCTCCTTTCAGGAGACTTATCCCACATATGATGTACTTTTGAGAGCCCCTCCCAAATCCATATAAGGAGGGCCTCTCCCCTCATTTGTACTTGGTTAGAAGCTTGAGGAGCCTACTCCATGCTCTTGGCAAGCTCATTTCTAATCCACATGAGTTTACCCATTTCATGGTCTACTCATTTTGTGTCACACACATTCTTTGTTTTGTGAGAGTACTTTACTTTTCATTTTGCTTCCGCATGCGTACTCTCTACATGGTATCAGAGTGCTAGGTGGAGGTCTTGGTGGCACGTTTGGTTGTCGTTTTGGTGGTGGTGGTGGTGCTTCATTTTCGTGGCGTGCTTTCTCCTCATTGAGAGAGGCTTCTTGCCATCAATTTTTGGGATTCATTCTGCCCATTTGCCCACCCTTCCACCCATTTACTTTATCTCTTTGTCCACGGTTTCCCCTCCCACTCACCCTCTTTGTGGCATCATTTTGTGGTTCTTTCACTATTTTCATTTTAGCGTGGACTAGTTGATAATCATTCTCAAGTTTACTGCAGTGTCTATAAACACTGAGTGTATTTATATGATTTGATGCATCTCCACTTAGTAGTATTCATAAACACTATTGAAATAACTTTGCAAGCTTTACCACCCCATTTAAAAGTGATCTGCGGTCTGATTGCAGTATATGTCTATGACACATTCACTAATGATTGACACGCTGGCCATCTGTATTTCTGTACAGCTTGTCATTAGTAATTCTCCTTCATATTAGCACCTGCGTGTTCTTAATCCCCACGTTCCTGTAGAGGCAAAGCATTACATTATGTCGTTGCAATAGGCAGTAGCAATCTCTTTCAGCAGTTCGAGTTCTTCACCAGTTCCAGTCCTTCAGCAACTTATCTCCTTGTTGTATGCTTTGTTGGATGCCGAATCTAACTGACATTCTCCTTGCAAAGTACCCTCTTTGCTTGCAGTATCGTACCACGGGCTTCCATGATTTGGAGTCGTCTCCTAGATAATTCTTGTTGTTCCCAGATTGAATGCGGTGATGCTTGTGGGTAGTTTCAATCTATCCTACAACAAAGCATCGACAACAGCTTCAACATCGCAGACACGACCAGAGAGAGACGTGATAAAAGAAGACTGGATTGAGCGCGAAGGTGGGTTTTTCAGAAGGGCTTCTGCAGGTCTGTGTAGAACGGCTCGTTGGGACCATTGAAGAAGGCATCTATACTTCCAAGTAGCAGCGGCATACCGATTGCTAGCAAAAGAGATCTGAGGCCCTTCACATGTTTCGCAGATGGAGGCACCTTTCTGTCCTTGGAGTATTCCTCACATTTGATCTTTCCGGCAGGATCTTTTACTCTCTTTGCTAGTCCCTCAGACGCCATTGCACCTGTGCTGGAAGGTAGAAAAAGCTGACTGCACAGCGTCCCTGTGTGTAAGCAGGATGTTATGTTGACCAAAGAAGGTATAGGGCCACAACAGATTGAGGACAAGCTGCATGATGTAAAGGCCAAGGGCGGGCTTCTGCTTCACCCAGCCGCCTTCCACCCACACAAGCCAGGAGGCACGGCCCATAGTAGGGTAAAGTAAGCTCCAGGCGAGTCCGAATAGCCACCCAGGCGGGTTCACAGATACGGTCGTGTACAGTACGTGCAGTAGAGCAAGGTGCGAGAGAGGAAATCGGGAAGAAGATAGGATTCTGAAATGCTGAGTGGCCCCTCATGACAGAGAGCGCCCAAGTACTCCTTGGCAGAGAAGTTATCGCAGGGATGGGCTTGTCTGCACATGACTCAGGAGTCTTGAAGTAGTAACTTCCCTTTTTTTTTGAAGAAAGCGACAAGCATCTCCACACTCACTAGCAAACATTCTGATGGAGAGCCTGGCATATTGCACTGGATCCGAACAAAATGACAGATTATTCTGTGTACTAAGTTATTTTTGCCATATGTGGAGTCGGGACCCACTATTCTTATATTTCCAAAATGTGTGCCAATCAGTCATAACTGGATTTCGTCATTTTTCCATTCTTTATGATTATTTGTAATTCCTCTCATTTGTATTAGCTCACTACTACTCAAAATGGCTTGTTGTTCATCTTTGCACTAAGTGCATTACACATCGTTTTTGCCTACCATTATCCATAAGGTATTGACCCTTCTCCTTGAGCACACCATTTGGCATTTTTCCAAGTGCTAATTTATAACGTTTTCAAGGGTTCACCCTTAATTGTTTTTATCACCACAAGCACATTTTCAGCAAGAGTATCAACTCTTTTGACATACTCAAGGCACTAAGTGCCCCACATTGTACATCAAACAATATAAGAAAATTTTGGGTGTGTGTGCAAAGAGTGGGTTGGAGGCTAGTCTAAGCCCACCCACCAAATTCTCTCCAAGTGTCTAAGTCTCTTCTCACCCTCCATTGGTGTGCAACGGGCTAATCTAAGCCCCCTCCTCTCTCGTCAACTTATCTTGGTGTTGTACACGTGCAAGGCTATTCTACGCCCCCCCCTCTTGAAGAATTTTAAGTGCGGTGTCAGTTGTTCATTGCAAGCTTTGCAATTATTTTGAAGGAGTGTTTTTGGCAAGAGATTTTGGTAGTGTTTCTAAACACTTCATCTTCAAAGCGTGTGCGTTTGGCAAAGATTTTGATAGTGTTTCTAAACACTTTCTCTCCAAAGCTTTGTAATGACCAAAAGTGAAGGTAGCTCATCATCTATGGCTAACTTCTTACCCTCTTTCACCCCTATTTTTATGCCTAAGGATGAATGCCTCAATGGCCAAAATTACAATCTATGGAAAGATGTCATGCGCGCATATCTTTACACGAATCTCTTGCATGAGGTAGTAGACGAGATAGACCCCGAACCCAATAGGGATACCAACCTAGACAATTGGCATGTGTGGAATATCAAGGACAAAAGAGCTTTAGGTCAGCTATTACTTGCCTACAACGAACTGACGAAAGGTCATATCACGGGCTGCAAGACGTCCAAGGATGCTTGTGATACGTTAGCCGCTTTGTATGAAGACAAGACCCCTTCAAAGATATATGCGTTAGAGGCCGAATTTCATAATTTGACCATTAGGCCACATGATACAATTACCAAGGTCATAGCCCAATTTGAGGACTACCAGCGTAAACTAGCACTATGTGGTAGGCAGATCTCTAGTGAAGACATGGCCATTAGGCTTCTTAACAAGTTACCTAAGTCATACGAGACATTTGTCACAACTTTGTATAATCGCGGCCAAGTCTTATCTTGGGAAGAGGTTCGTCGACTATTGCTCCTTCACGACTCGCGAGCCAAATCGACTTCCTCACAAGAGTCAGCCATGAAGGCCAAAGGCCCATTCACTAAAGGCAAAACCACAAGTCATCATGCTAGCAATGGATCTAAGCAAGGATCGCATAATTCATTGAAGAAATTCACTTGTAACTTTTGTGGCAAGCCTGGCCACATTGAAAAATATTGCTTCAAGAAAAAGAACCGCGACAAGTCTAAGTCAAATTCCAAGAGTGAACATCATTCTCACTGCACAAGTGAAGACCTATTATTCACAAGTGATCACAAAGCACTTGTGGCAACCACTCCCAAGCATGAATGGATTTTTGATAGTGGTGCTTCATTCCACATGTGCCATGACAAAGATGATTTTCATGAGTTCGAAGAGTATCAAGGACAAGTTTACCTTGGAGGTAACAAGTGCATTGAAATCCAAGGAAGATGAAAAGTTCAAGTCACTAACTCTGAAGGCGAGGCCAAATCACTAAAAGATGTTCTTTATGTCCCAAGTCTCTGTAAGAATCTTCTTTCAGTCAAAGCCATCACAAAGTGCAACATGACAGTTTAGTTCGAACACAATCAAGTTCAAGTCATTGATCACGAATCTAATGAAGTGATAGCTCAAGGATATGAAGATAAGGGTCTCTACAAGCTTTCAAGTTTTATAGCCAAGGATTCAAGTCTCAACTTGTGGCATTGTAGATTTGGACATAGCTCTTACGTAGCTCAGATCTCTTCCAATCATCTTGTCAAAGGTCTACCTAGGATCACACAAGTGGAATTGAATTGCAAAGCATGTGACAAGCAAACAACTTTCTCTTTGCCTAAAGAAGCATCCACTTCTGCAAATAAACCCTTAGCATTAGTCCATATCGACATTTGTGGACCTATGAGTACACCTTCTCTTAGTGGGTCAATTTACTTCTTCCTGATTGTAGATGACTTCACTAGATAAACATGGGTTTATTCGCTCAAGCATAAAGAAGATGCCATTTCCAAGTTTAAGGAGTGGACAACAATCGTTGAAGAAGACTTTCCAAGTCCTCTGAAGATCATTCGATCTGATGGAGATAGTAGAGTCTCCAAGTACTTGAAGCAACATGGAATCAAGTATCAAGTCAAGAAAGATACTCAACCAGGTATTGCATTACAAAAGAGTCGAAGTGTGATCCGAATGGCCAAAGTTATGCTTAGACAAAAGCAACTTCCACTAAAGTATTGGGGTGAAGCAGTGCAGACCGCAGTACATATACAGAACAGAGGTGTTTCAGATGTTTTGAAGATCAAAAAACCATTTGAGGCTTACTTTCAAAAGAAGCCAAGTGTAAGCTATTTTCGCATCTTTGGTAGTGATGCCTATGTCCAAGGCCATAATGATGATCAGCCTAAGCAGTACATTTTCATTGGGTACAGTGAGCGACAAAAGGCATACAAACTCTATGACCCAAAGATTCACTTAGTGAAAGTAACCAAAGATTGCACCTTTGATGAATACTCTTAAGTACTCATCCCTTTTGGATCCTCCCATTTCAGATTCAGAGGGGGATCATTCCATTTTTGAAGAGTCACACTATGTGGAGCATGCTCTCTTTGTACATGACTTTCCCGATCATGGTACAGTTTTGGAGCATGAGGAATCAGAGATATCATCTCAGCTTATACCTCATATGGATATACCTATTGTCCCATCGAAGGTTTATATTTCACCTCAGCTTCAGTTGGGCATTACTCCAGGATCACTGACTCGTCATTTTCCATTCCTATCTTCGAGTCCACTTACCTCATCTACAACAGCATTCTGAGCATGTACTTTTCCATTCATGGAGTCCAGCATCTTTTCACTTACCACAGGATACTCCTGCATCTACCTGGATTCATCACTCAGTTGGATCCTATTCTGAGCCAGCTTCTCAGTTCAGAGGGGGCTTCCATGGTTCTACCGACACATAGCAGGACTTTGTACACTTCATGGAGGCTCACAACATACCGATGTACTACCATGTGAGTGTGATTTTATGCTTCATGCTTTATGTTTCACTCTTGCAGGACCTACTTCTTGGCACTACACATAGTGTGGTGGACATGGTGAAAGCTTTGGAGGTTTCGACATACCACATGGAGTCATCCTATCTCTCTCACATGGAGGTGATCTCGTCCATTTCATATTGTATTTCCTTTGTATTTGGGTACCTTGCCATGTGCTTCTACCAGTTGTATTCATTGTCCTTTCAGGAGACGTATCCCACATATGATGTACTTTTGAGAGCCCCTCCCAAATCCATATAAGGAGGGCCTATCCCCTCATTTGTACTTGGTTAGAAGCTTGAGGAGCCTACTCCATGCTCTTGGCAAGCTCATTTCTAATCCACATGAGTTTACCCATTTCATGGTCTACTCATTTTGTGTCGCACACATTCTTTGTTTTGTGAGAGTACTTTACTTTTCATTTTGCTTCCGCATGCGTACTCTCTACATGGTATCAGAGTGCTAGGTGGAGGTCTTGGTGGCATGTTTGGTTGTCGTTTTGGTGGTGGTGGTGCTTCATTTTCGTGGCGTGCTTTCTCCTCATTGAGAGAGGCTTTTTGCCATCAATTTTTGGGATTCATTCTGCCCATTTGCCCACCCTTCCACCCATTTACTTTATCTCTTTGTCCACGGTTTCCCCTCCCACTCACCCTCTTTGTGGCATCATTTTGTGGTTCTTTCACTATTTTCATTTTAGCGTGAAGTAGTTGATAATCATTCTCAAGTTTACTGCAGTGTTTATAAACACTGAGTGTATTTATATGATTTGATGCATCTCCACTTAGTAGTATTCATAAACACTATTGAAATAACTTTGCAAGCTTTACCACCCCATTTAAAAGTGATCTGCGGTCTGATTGCAGTATATGTCTCAGACACATTCACTAATGATTGACACGCTTGCCATCTGTATTTCTGTACAGCTTGTCATTAGTAATTCTCCTTCATATTAGCACCTCCGTGTTCTTAATCCCCACGTTCCTGTAGAGGCAAAGCATTACATTATGTCGTTGCAATAGGCAGTAGCAATCTCTTTCAGCAGTTCGAGTTCTTCACCAGTTCCAGTCCTTCAGCAACTTATCTCCTTGTTGTATGATTTGTTGGATGCCGAATCTAACTGACATTCTCCTTGCAAAGTACCCTCTTTGCTTGCAGTATCGTACCACGGGCTTCCATGATTTGGAGTCGTCTCCTAGATAATTCTTGTTGTTCCCAGATTGAATGCGGTGATGCTTGTGGGTAGTTTCAATCTATCCTACAACAAATCATCGACAACAGCTTCAACATCGCAGACACGACCAGAGAGAGACGTGATAAAAGAAGACTGGATTGAGCGCGAAGGTGGGTTTTTCAGAAGGGCTCCTGCAGGTCTGTGTAGAACGGCTGGTTGGAACCATTGAAGAAGGCATCTATACTTCCAAGTAGCAGCGGCATACCGATTGTTAGCAAAAGAGATCTGAGGCCCTTCACATGTTTCGCAGATGGAGGCACCTTTCTATCCTTGGAGTATTCCTCACCTTTGATCTTTCCGGCAGGATCTTTTACTCTCTTTGCTAGTCCCTCAGACGCCATTGCACCTGTGGTGGAAGGTAGAAAAAGCTGACTGCACAGCGTCCTTGTGTGTAAGCAGGATGTTATGTTGACCAAAGAAGGTATAGGGCCACAACAGATTAAGGACAAGCTGCATGATGTAAAGGCCAAGGGCGGGCTTTCGCTTCACCCAGCCGCCTTCCACCCACACAAGCCAGGAGGCACGGCCCATAGTAGGGTAAAGTAAGCTCCAGGCGAGTCCGAATAGCCACCCAGGCGGGTTCACAGATACGGTCGTGTACAGTACGTGCAGTAGAGCAAGGTGCGAGAGAGGAAGTCGGGAAGAAGACAGGATTCTGAAATGCTGAGTGGCCCCTCATGACAGAGAGCGCCCACGTACTCCTTGGCAGAGAAGTTATCGCAGGGATGGGCTTGTCTGCACATGACTCAGGAGTCTTGAAGTAGTAACTTCCCTTTTTTTTGAAGAAAGCGACAAGCATCTCCACACTCACTAGCAAACATTCTGATGGAGAGCCTGGCATATTGCACTGGATCCGGACAAAATGACAGATTATTCTGTGTACTAAGTTATTTTTGCCATATGTGGAGTCGGGACCCACTATTCTTATATTTCCAAAATGCGTGCCAATCAGTCATAACTGGATTTCTTCATTTTTCCATTCTTTATGATTATTTGTAATTCCTCTCATTTGTATTAGCTCACTACTACTCAAAAGGGCTTGTTGTTCATCTTTGCACTAAGTGCATTACACATCGTTTTTGCCTACCATTATCCATAAGGTATTGACCCTTCTCCTTGAGCACACCATTTGGCATTTTTCCAAGTGCTAATTTATAACGTTTTCAAGGGTTCACCCTTAATTGTTTTTATCACCACAAGCACATTTTCAGCAAGAGTATCAACTCTTTTGACATACTCAAGGCACTAAGTGCCCCAGATTGTACATCAAACAATATAAGAAAATTTTGGGTGTGTGTGCAAAGAGTGGGTTCGAGGCTAGTCTAAGCCCACCCACCAAATTCTCTCCAAGTGTCTAAGTCTCTTCTCACCCTCCATTGGTGTGCAACGGGCTAATCTAAGCCCCCTCCTCTCTCGTCAAATTATCTTGGTGTTGTACACGTGCAAGGCTATTCTACGCCCCCCCCTCTTGAAGAATTTTAAGTGCGGTGTCAGTTGTTCATTGCAAGCTTTGCAATTATTTTGAAGCAATGTTTTTGGCAAGAGATTTTGGTAGTGTTTCTAAACACTTCATCTTCAAAGCATGTGCGTTTGGCGAAGATTTTGATAGTGTTTCTAAACACTTTCTCTCCAAAGCTTTGTAATGACCAAAAGTGAAGGTAGCTCATCATCTATGGCTAACTTCTTACCCTCTTTCACCCCTATTTTTATGCCTAAGGATGAATGCGTCAATGGCCAAAATTACAAGCTATGGAAAGATGTCATGCGCACATATCTTTACACGAATCTCTTGCATGAGGTAGTAGACGAGATAGACCCCGAACCGAATAGGGATACCAACCTAGACAATTGGCATGTGCGGAATGTCAAGGACAAAAGAGCTTTAGGTCAGCTATTACTTGCCTACAACGAACTGACGAAAGGTCATATCACGGGCTGCAAGACGTCCAAGGATGCTTGTGATACGTTAGCCGCTTTGTATGAAGACAAGACCCCTTCGAAGATATATGCCTTAGAGGCCGAATTTCATAATTTGACCATTAGGCCACATGATACAATTACCAAGGTCATAGCCCAATTTGAGGACTTCCAGCGTAAATTAGCACTATGTGGTAGGCAGATCTCTAGTGAAGACATGGCCATTAGGCTTCTTAACAAGTTACCTAAGTCATACGAGACATTTGTCACAACTTTGTATAATCGCGGCCAAGTCTTATCTTGGGAAGAGGTTCGTCGACTATTGCTCCTTCACGACTCGCGAGCCAAATCGACTTCCTCACAAGAGTCAGCCATGAAGGCCAAAGGCCCATTCACTAAAGGCAAAACCACAATTCATCATGCTAGCAATGGATCTAAGCAAGGATCACATAATTCATCGAAGAAATTCACTTGTAACTTTTGTGGCAAGCCTGGCCACATTGAAAAATATTGCTTCAAGAAAAAGAACCACGACAAGTCTAAGTCAAATTCCAAGAGTGAACATCATTCTCACTGCACAAGTGAAGACCTATTATTCACAAGTGATCACAAAGCACTTGTGGCAACCACTCCCAAGCATGAATGGATTTTTGATAGTGGTGCTTCATTCCACATGTGCCATGACAAAGATGATTTTCATGAGTTCATAGAGTATCAAGGACAAGTTTACCTTGGAGGTAACAAGTGCATTGAAATCCAAGGAAGATGAAAAGTTCAAGTCACTAACTCTGAAGGCGAGGCCAAATCACTAAAAGATGTTCTTTATGTCCCAAGTCTCTGTAAGAATCTTCTTTCAGTCAAAGCCATCACAAAGTGCAACATGACAGTTTAGTTCAATCACAATCAAGTTCAAGTCATTGATCACGAATCTAATGAAGTGATAGCTCAAGGATATGAATATGAGGGTCTCTACAAGCTTTCAAGTTTTATAGCCAAGGATTCAAGTCTCAACTTGTGGCATTGTAGATTTGGACATAGCTCTTACGTAGCTCAGATCTCTTCCAATCATCTTGTCAAAGGTCTACCTAGGATCACACAAGTGGAATTGAATTGCAAAGCATGTGACAAGCAAACAACTTTCTCTTTGCCTAAAGAAGCATCCACTTCTGTAAATAAACCCTTAGCATTAGTCCATATCGACATTTGTGGACCTATGAGTACACCTTCTCTTAGTGGGTCAATTTACTTCTTCCTGATTGTAGATGACTTCACTAGATAAACATGGGTTTATTCACTCAAGCATAAAGAAGATGCCATTTCCAAGTTTAAGGAGTGGACAACAATAGTTGAAGAAGACTTTCCAAGTCCTTTGAAGATCATCCGATCTGATGGAGATAGTAGAGTCTCCAAGTACTTGAAGCAACATGGAATCAAGTATCAAGTCAAGAAAGATACTCAACCAGGTATTGCATTACAAAAGAGTCGAAGTGTGATCCGAATGGCCAAAGTTATGCTTAGCAACTTCCACTAAAGTATTGGGGTGAAGCAGTGCAGACCGCAGTACATATACAGAACAGAGGTGTTTCAGATGTTTTGAAGATCAAAAAACCATTTGAGGCTTACTTTCAAAAGTAGCCAAGTGTAAGCTATTTTCGCATCTTTGGTAGTGATGCCTATGTCCAAGGCCATAATGATGATCAGCCTAAGCAGTACATTTTCATTGGGTACAGTGAGCGACAAAAGGCATACAAACTCTATGACCCAAAGATTCACTTAGTGAAAGTAACCAAAGATTGCACCTTTGATGAATACTCTTAAGTATTCATCCCTTTTGGATCCTCCCATTTCAGATTCAGAGGGGGATCATTCCAGTTTTGAAGAGTCACACTATGTGGAGCATGCTCTCTTTGTACATGACTTTCCCGATCATGGTACAGTTTTGGAGCATGAGGAATCAGAGATATCATCTCAGCTTATACCTCAGATGGATATACCTATTGTCCCATCGAAGGTTTATATTTCACCTCAGCTTCAGTTGGGCATTACTCCAGGATCACTGACTCGTCATTTTCCATTCCTATCTTCTAGTCCACTTACCTCATCTACAATAGCATTCTGAGCATGTACTTTTCCATTCATGGAGTCCATCATCTTTTCACTTACCACAGGATACTCCTGCATCTACCTGGATTCATCACTCAGTTGGATCCTATTCTGAGCCAGCTTCTCAGTTCAGAGGGGGCTTCCATGGTTCTACCGACACATAGTAGGACTTTGTACACTTCATGGAGGCTCACAACATACCGATGTACTACCATGTGAGTGTGATTTTATGCTTCATGCTTTATGTTTCACTCTTGCAGGACCTACTTCTTGGCACTACACATAGTGTGGTGGACATGGTGAAAGCTTTGGATGTTTCGACATACCACATGGAGTCATCCTATCTCTCTCACATGGAGGTGATCTCGTCCATTTCATATTGTATTTCCTTTGTATTTGGGTACCTTGCCATGTGCTTCTACCAGTTGTATTCATTCTCCTTTCAGGAGACGTATCCCACATATGATGTACTTTTGAGAGCCCCTCCCAAATCCATATAAGGAGGGCCTCTCCCCTCATTTGTACTTGGTTAGAAGCTTGAGGAGCCTACTCCATGCTCTTGGCAAGCTCATTTCTAATCCACATGAGTTTACCCATTTCATGGTCTACTCATTTTGTGTCGCACACATTCTTTGTTTTGTGAGAGTACTTTACTCTCTAGCACACAGTGGTCCTAATAGTTAGCTCTTTGCAAGTCATATTTTCCAAGTAACTACTTTTCAAGTTTGAGTTCTTTTTCATGTCTATCTTTATATTTTTTTCATGTCTACTCTAGTTCCTACACATCTAATCTTGTCATCTTGTAGTATAAGATCTTGCCTAGTTCTTTGTTGTATAGTTTTCGTCTCCCTGAGGGGATATCTTGATATATTCTTGTTTCATACCTAGGAACTATGATTGTGGGATCTTCTGTATTCTATTGAGTCTAGTTATTCATACCTATTGGTGCACGGTTGTGAGGCTTCCTCTATCAATTATATATCCTTGTATTGTTCCTTGTGTGGGTAATCTCATAATCAGAAGTATATTCCAGGATGATAATTTTGATCAATTACCAATTTTTTATGCAATAAAGATAGAAAAAAATTATCTTGCAGTAATTATGTTGGTGCATTATGTAAATAAAATCTAACTTTACTTTTCCTAAACAAACTCATCAAGCATATTTAAATTAATTAATATTTCTCTTATAATAAGATGAAGCCAATTAAACTTATGATTTTTCAAAAGCATAATTTCTTGATTAGATAACAAGATAGTGCTAGTGAAAATTTCTTTATCAGATGACTTTGATGGTTTGAGCATAGTAACTTGTGCCCGGTGAAAAATTGAATGGAGGCATGAGATGCGTCCAATGCTCTTCACATTCTCGTCATGTACTTCTCTATTTGTGGTTGAATAGCATACATATTTGGTTTGCATATGTATTTCATCTCTCAACCTAATTTTGACTGATAGTTCATGTCTACTCATTTTAGTTGAGTTGCATCTTTTGTACAATGCAATCTTCAAATGCTCCTCAGAATCTTGCTCTACCTTCCTCTCTCACATCCTATGCTAACTAATGCATGGAAGATCCTATAGATAATTCAACTACGAAACATATGCACATACTCATTTTCCATGATTTATCTAAACTAGACTAGTCTTAAACCTCAAATCCAATCACACACTTATTCCCCTTTTTCTCATATTCTATATTTTGAAATCCCAAGGCTGTATAGATCTACCATGCTTACTACTTCCTCAAAAGGTCAAATTTTAGTTCATTTTCTATGGTACCGAGCATTCGAACCCATTTAATTTCATATACTTTCACATTTCTGCTATCCTTGAGTCCTTCCTCATTCCTTTAACAGTACTACCGAACATCAATCACATTCCAAACCGATGTAAAAATTAGCAACACATGACATGAGTTTGACACATAACAATATTTGAGTAACAAAAGATACATATCTGCACAGATGTTTCAATGCATTTTAAGCAACATTCGAAAGTATCTTAACACACTCAAGACATCACCCTACACATTTATAGTTTCCTTAACGCTAATCTAACCACCCTAACTAATTGATCTAAGTCGCCGCCGTACTTGTGCAAAGTGACTCAATCCAACCTTTTCATTGAAGGGGGGGGGGTATATATATGTATGCATGCAAACATTCATGTACAAAGTATGCATCTATATATATGCATGCATGCAATGTATGTATGTACATACATACGTATGCAAACATCCACGTGTAGAGTGTGTATGTATATATGTATACATCTATATATGCATGCATGTAATATAAATAGATGCGTACTTATGCAAACATGCATGTGTAAAGTGTGTATGTATGCATGCATGTACGTATTTATATATGTACACAAGTACGCATGTATGTTTGTGTGCGCGCGCTTGTGAATGTGTATGTATGTATATATATTTGTATACATGTATGCATGTTTGTAAATTCGTATGTATGTCTGTATATATGAGATATGCATGTATATATGTTTGTATGTATGCTTGTACGCATGTATGTATGTATGCTTGTACGCATGTATGTATGTATGTATACATGTGTATGCATGTATGTATTTAAAGTTAAGTATATACGTATGTATACATGCATTATATATATATATATATATATATATATATATATATATATATATATATATATATATATATGTGTGTGTGTGTGTGTGTGTGTGTGTGTGTGTGTATGAATGTATATATGGATGCATGTATAAATGTATGCATACAGACATGAACAGACATGAATGCATGCATGAATATTGTATGTATGTATGTATGTATGCACACATGAATGCATGTATGTATGTTAATTCAGTAACTATGCATGGATGTATGAAGAGAGAGGTGGTTAAAGAGGGGAGATATGTAAAATTTATGGAAAAATAGTAAAAAACTTGAAATTGCAATCGGAAGACAAATTGCTTTGATCTTCACCTCCCATTTCACATGTCTGGGTTGATCTGCAGCGTAAAATATCGTTTCTTGAAGTTTCTGTTTATAAATCGTGTCCATAATTTTCTGTGAGTTCGATTAAACATTTAATCAGCAATGGGGAAAAATAATATGATGTATATTGTTCTCATCCAAAACAAAAAAATCGTCGAGGGAGCGTGGTTTAAGCGGTTATACAAGTGAATCATTGCAACGGCCCACAGCTTCAGTCTGGCGTGGGCTTGGCGTCTACACCAATTTTAGCAAATATGAAGAAGTGGTCAAGGTAGGTGCCTTGGTTTATAATATTTAGAACATATACTCCAGGAGTAGATGGTATGATCGAAGTTTCCAAGAAAAAAAAGATCATCCTTTCGTTTCAGCCGCTGGGCACCGCTGCTCGCTTTAGCGGTGAATCTTTTTACGCCCAGCCGCTCGCTCGGTGACGAGCTTCATGGCAATGGATTGATATCGACGTAATCCTATGGAATTGAGACGCAGTTAGCTTACGTGAGTTGGCTTCATCATTTCGTCCATTCGAGCAATCAATTGAAGAAACTGAAGCAACGGGGGAACATCGAGTATTTTGGAACTTCTCCTGTTGATTATGGAAATACATCAAAGTTACGAGAAATTAAACCCTTATTATTTCTTTTGGTGTAGTACCGGTAACTTACATGAAAGTAAAAAATAAAATAAAATAAAATAAAATTGTAATTTTAGCTATGCCACGTGGAAGCAATTGATATGATATCCACTTCGAATGAAGTTTTGTGCTTTATTCACTTCCATATGCTTTTAACGCTATTGCTTTTTTGCATATTAACGTGCGTATTTTAATTTATTTATTGGTTTCATAGTATTTTAATTTCTTTATTGATTTCATAGTGTGCAATGCAATTGTCATAACACATCTCTTATTTTTACATCACCTTCATATCTCTTTGTTGATGATAGAAGTGGAGGTATCAGATATGGGAGTGGATTTTGAACAAACTCAAAGGCAACATTCATTGCTCCTCAGAATCTTGCTCTGCCTTTCTCTATCACATCCCATGCTAACTAATGCATTAGTAGTTTAAACCCAAGGTTGAGAGTAGCATTGAAAAGCCTATAGATAATTCAACTACAAAACATATGCACATACCAATTGTCCTTGATTTATCTAAACTAGACTACTCTTAAACCTCAAAGTCAATCAGACACTTATTCCCATTTTTCTCATATTCTATATTCTAAAATCCCAAGGTTGTATAGATCTACCATGCTTACTACATCCTCAAAAGACCAGATTGTAGTTTATTTTTTATAATACCAAGCATTCAAGCCCATTTCATTTCATATACTTTCACATTTTTGCTATCCTTGAGTCCTTCCTCATTCCTTTAACAGTACTTCCCAACACTACAACATATCGAGGGTATACCGAGGCTTCTACCGAGGAAAATGAATGGGTGCAATTTTGCCCGGACGTCGATGTAAGGGTCGGTGTAGGCGTCGGAACCAAAGCGCCAGTATAAGCGACGGTATAAGCGACGGTATGCCCCTAGGAAAAATAGTCGGTATAAGCATCGGTATCTGCCTGGGGATACCGACTTTTATACCGTCGTCTATACCGACGACCATATCTGCAAATTTTTTTTTGGCAGAGTATGTTGTCTCTTGCTACAACAACATTCCCATGTTGTTGTGTAGCAAAAGACAATACACTCTGCCCAAGAAAAACCCGAGTACATGTGATATGTATGACAGGCAACAGAAACATGATTTGATAAAGCAAAGCATACTGTCAAATACAAAAGACATGGGAGAAATCAATCATGAACCATGTACAAAGAAATAAGACACATTGACATGATATTTATAAACAACAACTAGAGCACATGTATATGTGTGTATGCCTATGTATATACATGTGTATGTGTATATGTATTATGTGTATATTTGTATATGTGTAAATATTTGTATGAATTGTTTAAACCCTAGAACCCTAATCCTAATGACCTAGACCTAAAACATGTGTATGTGTGTATTTTTGTGTATATATATGTGTATGTGAATATATATATATATATATATATATATATATATATATATATATATATATATATATATATATATATATATATATATATATATATATATATATATATATATATATATATATATATATATATATATATATATGTATGTGTGTATGCATATGTGTACCTATGTAAAAACCCTAAAACCCTAATCCTGAAGACCTATACCTAAAACATGTATATGTGTATGCATGTGTGTATATAAGTAAAAGCCAAAAACACTAATCTTAAAACCCTAACCCTAAAACATGCATATGTGTGTATGTATATGTCACATGTGTGTATGTATGTATGCATGTGTGTATATATCTATGTGTGTGTGTGTATGTATGTATGTATGTGTATGTGTCTTTGTGTGTGTGTGTATGTGTATGTGTGTGTGTATGTGTATATGTATTATGTGTTTATATGTGTATATGTGTGTATGCATGTGTGTATATATGTAAAAGCACAAAACCCTAATCCTAAAACCCTAACCCTAAAACATGCATATGTGTATATGTATATATGATGTGTGTGTATGTATGTATGCATGTGTATATGTGTGCATGTGTGTATGTATTATGTGTGTATATGTGTAAACATCAAAAACCCTAATCCTAAAACCCTAACCCTAAAACATGTATATGTGTGTGTATGTATGCATATACATATGCATATGTGTATGAAATATGTATGCATGTGTGTGTATGTATCTCTATGTCTCTCTCTTTCTATCTATCTCTCTCTCTCTCTCTTTCATCTCTCTCTCTCCCTCTCTCTCTTATTATTTCTCTCTTTCATCTCTCTCTCTCTCTCTCTCTCTCTTATTCTCTCTCTCTTTCATCTCTCTCTCTCTCTCTCTCTTTCATCTCTCTCTCTCTCTCTCTCCCTCTCTCTCTCTTTCATCTCTCTCTCTCTCATTCTCTCTCTCCCTCTCTCTCCCTCTCTCTCTCTCTCCCTCTCTCCCCCTCTTTTTCTCTCTCTCTCTCATTCTCTCTCTCTTTCTCTCTCTCTCTCTCTCTCTCTCTCTCTCTTTATCTCTCTCTCTCTCTCTCTTTCTCTCTCTCTCTCTCTCTCTAAAAAAGAACAAAACAATCACTTACATCGATGTAATTCTTTTTATCACTCTCTTCAAAGCCCAATCGACGTCGTCTCTTGTCAAATTCCAAAGAATCGATGCCAAAAAGCTCCTGCAAAACAAAAGAAAAGAGAAATTAAAAAATATATATGTAAAAGCCAAAAACCCTAATCCTAAAACCCTAAGCCTAAAACATGCATATGTGTGTTTGTATATATGATGTTCGTGTATGTGTATGTGTATGTATGTATGCATGTGTATATGTGTGCATGTGTGTATGTATTATGTGCATATATGTGTAAACGTCAAAGCCCAATCGACGTCCTGTCTTGTCGATTCCAAAGAATCGATGCCAAAAACCTCCTGCAAAACAAAAGAAAAAAGAAATTAAAAAATAGAAGACATAGAGAAAGAGAGACAGTGAAAGAGTACACACATCATTTACCAAGATGTGTGAGAGAGAGATGTGTGTGTAGGGATAGAGAGAGATAGAGAGAGAGAGAGAAAGAGAAAGATATGTGTGTGTAGGGGGAGAGAGAGACAAAGAGATGTGTGTATGCATGTGTGTATGTATTATGTGTGTATATGTGAAAAAGTCAAAAACCATAATCCTAAAACCCTAACCCTAAAACATGTATGTGCATGTGTATGTAATATGCATGTGTGTATGTATGTATGTGTGTGTGTACATGCATATGTGTGTGTATGTATGTATGCATATGCATGTGTGTATGCACATATGTGCGTGTATACATATGTGAGTGTGTATTTATATGTGTGTGTGTATGTATGTATGTGTGTGTACAATCAAATATGTGTGTATGTATCTCTCTCTTTCTTTCATCTCTCTCTCTCTATCTCACTCTATATCAATTGAAAACAAAACAATCACTTACATCGATGTAATTGTTTGGAGCATTGTCGCGAAAGTCCACTTAATGTTTTCCTTTGTCGAATTCCAAAGAACTGATGCCAAAAATCTCTTGCAAAACAAAAGAAAAGAGAAATTCATAAACCCTAATCCTAAAACCCTAATCCTAAAACATGTATATGTGTGTATGTATATGTGATGTGTGTGTATGTGTATGTGTATGTATGTATGCATGTGTGTGTATACATATGTGAGTGTGTATGTATACGTGAGTGTGTATATATATGTGTGTGTGTATGTAATATGCATGTGTGTATGTATGTGTGTGTGTACATCCATATGTGTGTGTATATATGTATGCATATGCATGTGTGTATGCATATGCATGTGTGTATGCATATATGTGTGTGTATACATATGTGAGTGTGTATGTAATATGCATGTGTTTATATATGTATGTGTGTGTGTACATGCAAATATGTGTGTATGTATGTATGCATATGCATGTGTGTATGCATACATGTGTGTGTGTACATGTGTGTATACATGTATGTATGTATGTGAGTATGAGAATGAATATGTGTGTGTATGTATATGCATGTGTGTATGTAATATGCATGTTTGTATGTAATATGCATGTATGTATGTATATGTGTGTATGGATGTGAGTATGTAATATGTATGTGTATGTATATTCATGTGTGTATGTAATATGTATGTGAGTGTGTATGTAATATGCATGTGTGTATGTAATATGTATGTGAGTATGTGTATGCATATGTGTGTGTATGTATGTATGCATCTGTCTCTCTATCTCATTCTCTTTCTATTTCATCTCCCTCTCTCTTTCATCTCTCTCTCTTTCACTCTCTCTATCTTTCTCTTTCATCTCTCTCTCCTTCTTTCTCTCTCTCTCTCTCTCTATCTCTTTATGTTTCTCTAGATCTCTCTCTTTCTTTCATCTCTCTCTCTCTATCTCACTCTATATCAATCAAAAACAAAACAATCACTTACATTGATGTAATTGTTTGGAGCATTGGCCTCAAGGTCCACTTAATGTTGCCCTTCGTCGAATTCCAAAGATTTGATGCCAAAAAGCTCTTGCAAAACGAAAGAGAAGAGAAATTAGAAAAGGGAAAACACAAAGAAAGAGAAAGGGTGCTACAGTATGTGCAATTCTTACAAAAATTTCAGATCTAGAGAAACAGAGATGTAGAGAAAGAGAGAGAGAGACAAAGACAGAGAGAGAAAGAGAGAGATGTGTGAGCATCCGTGGTTTTTCAAGCATTTTCAACGGTCATACCGACGCCGAGGCAAGACCGTCGGTATGGGCAATGTCGGTATGCCCCTGATATGTTGTAGTGCAACATCCATAGATTCAATCGCATTCCTCCGTTGCAATATCAAAATATGACCATATTCTCTACTTTTGCAAAGCAAGTTGGTAAAATAGTCGACAAAGTGTTACACCACAACACCAACTCAAAAGTGGACATAGTAGAGAACAACAAAACGATCGGATGGTAAGGGTTAGCATAGACACACCATTCAAGACGACAAACTGCGTATTCATAGCTACAATGGTTGCCATCCCACCATAGATCTTTCTTTTCTACTCCCTTCTTCCATTATTAGCATTGAGATCGAGAAGCTCTCCAAAGCGATGTAAAAATTAGCAACATACGACATGAGTCTGACACATAACATTTGAGTAACAAAAGATACATATCTGTCTGTATGTTCCAATGCATATTTTTAAGCAACATTCGAAATTAGTGACAGACAAATACATAGACAAACACTCAACACATCATCCTACACAATTATGAGATACACCTGTGCAAATGTGTGTAAGTCATGAAAACATGACATAAGGTAGGGTAATCAAATAGACAATTGTAGTAATAATAACCCTATGCAGGGAATGCTAGATACCTCTTCATACTTATTTTAATACTAAGTCACCTCCGTAATTGTGCAAAGTGAATGAATCCAACCTTTTCATTGAAATAAGGGGAGCTAAATTTATTGAATAGATAAGTGTGTATGTATGCATGCAAACATTCATGTACAGCAGATGGGATGACTGCCATGGTTGCTGCAAAGTTTGTACGAGAATTGACAGCAAAGCTTTCGAAATAGCTGAAAAATGAGATCACTACAGAGCATTTGCTGATGCACAAAATCAAATTCTGACGATTTGCTCGGTGTACCATATTTTGTTTCAATGACCTTGAGAGCTTTCCTAGTCGTGTGAAATAAGGGGGATTTCACAACATATGAAAGGATAATTATATTGATAATTCATTCTTTAAACAACCCTATCGCATAGACTTGTTAAACTGGATATCTTTACTGCATGCATTTATTATTAAACCGGACATGGACCTACGAGGACCAACATTCTTTTTTCTCTCCATACAAATATTGGTACTTATATTTAAGGCCACTAAGAAGCATGTTTATTCCTTTTTGTATATATTGCAAGAAGTCCATCTATATTGTAATTTTTTGTTACGAAGCTTATTAAAGGCTCAACTTTGGGGACCTTTTTTGGTTTGGTTGATTTTTGCCATCTTGGAACCTTTTCTGATTTCATTCACATGTTTTTAAAGCTATATGAGTTAGGAGACCCAAAGAGCTGGAGAAATTCATGAGAACTGAAAACATAGATGTGAAAACCTAATCATATCATTCAAAGTGCAACCTATGGAGTTTGTCCAGTCATAGGTAACAAAATAAACTCTTGTAGTTTCACTATTTCAAATGTTAAACCTTGTTTTGCCATGAGATTGTTGTAGACCCACACGCACATAGCACCTCAGATACAGAAGGCCTAAATCCATCGAAGGAGACACGAGAGCAAGAAGAGAGAGGGATTCCGTATGCGAATTTCAACACTCACTCTTGAATGAACCAATAAGCTCCCTTACAAATGAGTCCACTATTATTTATACTTTTTGGATTGGCCAAGATCACATTCTAATTATGAGCATCGTTTAAAGATAGTCCCTTGGTCTCAAAAACTATCCAAAATGAGATCCGTAAAATTTGTAAATAATCAAGGAGGATGTTTACATGCTTTTGAGGTTGGAGAATTCCTCGACCTTTACAAAATGAAGCTACACATTTTGCAATACTACAAAATTAGGATGCTTTGGGGTTTCTACACACAACAAAAAGTTGTAAATCCTACGCTAAGTGGAAAATAAAGTGAATGTTTTATGGGGTGCCATGCCTTAGCATTCATATACATCCTTTGCATTTATTCTCTTCCATTTTTTATGAACAATTCCCCGCCCCCCCTTGCTTTCTGACCCCAATAGACCTTCCAATGGGACTTTGGGTGTCATAATTGTTTTGTTGCTTCCATAGCAAGATGTAGTACTTCAAACTGATGTTTCTTAATTGCAATTTCAAACTCGGGCATGGACCATCTAATCCTAGAGTGTTTCCTTGGAAGGTATAAAATTGATGTTCCATTGGTAAGCTTCAAAAGAAAATAGGCATGAGGTGAGTGAGCCCATAACTTCTTCAAGAATCTTGCTTTGTCATTCAAAGACTTTGGTGAAGAGTGCTTCATCTAGGGTTTACATGTACTGGCTTGTAAGGTATTTCATGCAAGAAAGGTAGACCACTATGGCATGTCAATTTAGAGTTTCCCAAAAGTCAAAGATTACTATCATGATTCCCCAATGTTCTCTAAGGTGTGGGATTGGCATATTGTTGAAGCTTGCTTAGCATAGTTTTATCATTTTCCATATTTTGATGAGCGTTTTGTAGTTGGGATTAGATGCTTTGTGGACCAAGTTTTGCCAAAACTTATTGGTGTTGAGCATGCATTTAATGCTTGTGAGGAAGGATGTCTATCCAAAACTTTTTGATAAGGTGCCATGTGCACATGAATTTGTAATTGGCCCATGTTTTGTGTCGAGCCACAAGGAAATAAGTGGGATTTTTGTCGAAATGTAATGGTGCTTTCTCCCAAATTGATTGAAAAAAAAGGTTTCCATGCAAAAACACTTTAGGACACTTTGGAGGTCCGCAAGGCAAGGCCTTGCCTTGGTTAGGGTAGAGAATGCATAAATCACCCATCGAGAGGTTGACTTTTCCCATAATCATTTGAGTAGTGTGCATCTAGAGTCTCAAATGTAAGAGTTCATGTAAATCCAATAGGTGGTGCTTGGATAATTTTAAGATGACTTCTAGGTATGTGATCAAGTTTCTAAAACAGGTCTTGGATGAGAGAATATCTAACTTCTTGATTGGTTTTCACTAGAGGTCAATTTTTAGCCCACTTAGGTGCATCCTCCTCAAATTTATCAGATTGCATTGCAAAGATAAATGCAGAAGAAAATGGTTTTGTTGGAGGGACTAGATGCAAAAAACCTTTTGCAGAAGGAAACATTGGTAGCTTTTCCTTGATGACAAGACACCGTAAGAGGAAAGATAAGGAAATAATCCTAAACATGACTTTTGTGGCAAGTGGTTAGCCCATTGAACTCCTAGTCCATAGGTCATGAGGAATTGTGTTCGATTCCCCTTGGATACAACAATTGGTATCAAAGCCTAGGAAGTAAGACTTAGACAAGGCGGATAGATATTACAAGTCTCATGGGCACATAATGGCCTTGAGAAAATGTGCTTAGGCAATTTGCATATGAAAGGGTAAAAAAAAGCATGCATCACTTTCACAAAGAAGTCCAACAAAGATTGGAGTATATCTGACAATCTGTACGCGAGATTAGATGTATAAGATATTGTTGGAAAGCTCTCCGAATGAGATTTTGTTAGCTAGTAAGAGATTAAGGGTGCAAGATACCTAGTATGGTTGAGAACTAGGTTTAAGATACTGAGGTTGAGAATAAGGGTTCAAGACACCAAGGTTGCGAACAAGAAGGTCCAAGACACCAAGGTTGCAAAAAAGAAGGTTCAAGACACCAAGGTTGAGGACAAGGGTTCAAGACACTAAGGTTGAGAACAAAAAATTTCAAGAGATTAGGGGCTAATCATGTTGATATATTTCTATATTGGTGTCTATGAACACACATAGGATTGTTGGAACACTCTTTTCATGCTTTAGGAGGTCCCCCTCCCCCTCCCCCTAGTTTGTATAGCCTATAACCCTAGCATGTCAGTTATCTTTTGTGCATTCACTTGGTAATACATTCTGTATTGTGTTGTGGTCCAACCTTTTTCTTCTTCTTCCTTGCGTTGTTCATGTGCTCTCATATACCTCAAACTCCAATAATTGGTATCAGAGTAGGTCATTCCTTCATCTAGGGTGTCCTCAACACCGCTTCAGTCACATTCTCATAATTGCAAGAAAATTGTTGAGCATACTCAGGCTAATTAGGAGTTTAGAAAAACTTCACTTTGTGGTGACAAAAAATTTGATTTGAGCTTGTTTTGACCTCTGAATGCACTATCATATTGACTATGCGAGCAATTTTAACCTTTTGTGTCAAACAAATGTACAAGTTTCTGTTCGCTAGTACACACACTTCTGCATCAGGGTATTTGGTCACTTGCTATGGCTGAAACCAATTATGCATTCCATATGGTACTAATTAACCATTGTGGTCATATATGATGCATCATGTATTGGTAGCAAAAAGGGTTGTGGAATATTGTGCACGGTGTTGAAAAACGTCCTATTACACCTACAAATACAATTATTGAAGGTCATATAGATGGCTTTGAAGATGATGATCTTCAATCTCTTGGTTGTGTTGTGGTTCTTGCTTCACCTACTGTAGAGAAACTTCGTTCGGATGGTAGAGATGCTTAGGCAAATCCATTGATAGCTTTGTTTGTCAAACGTGCCATTATCCCTCACATTCACTCTTTGGAAGATAGCAAAGGATGCTTGGGTACACTTACAAGTTTATACAAAGCAAGAAATGATTCTTATGTTGCTTACCTCCGAAAAGAATTGGGGAGTGAGCATATGAATGAAGGAGGTTCTATGGACAGTTTTTTGATAAAGGTCAAAGATTTGAACAAACATTTGATTTTCGCTCATGAAGCCTTGCCAGATAGTTCATTTGTGCAGACTACTCTTAATGGTCTTCTAGATTCATATAAGAGTTTTGCTTCTACTCTTTGATTGATGATGAAAGGTATTCCAAATGCCCTAACATTTAAGGAGTTAGTCTCAGTTTTGTTGCAGGAAGATCAATCCAGTCAGGATTGTTAGCTCAGAAAATGGTTGATTTTTATGCACTAATATGTTTGTATTTGGCAGAAGAAGATGTTTGATTACAGGTACTTGAAGAGTGATCAAATGTTTGAAGGGAAGTATTTGCAACTACATGACGCCATCATGATCAGAATGGATCGGGAACTTGGTACTGCTGTTGGAAATGCATTGATAGACATGGTATGTGCAGCAAAGCCAAAACAAGGAGGCCATCAGGTGTTTTGAGGAGATGCAGAGTGAGAGACTCTCACCAGATGAAGTGACCTTTGTGTGTATACTAAATGCTTGTGGAGAACTGCAAAACATTGACAAGGGCAAAGAAATACATCATGAAATAGTCAGGCAGGGTCTACTTGGAACAAACATCGAAATTGACATTGCTGTGGTGAACATGTATTCCAAATGTGGCAGATTAGAAATAGCGCAAGAAGTACTAGATGATCTTGTCAAGGATGCTGTGGTTTGGTCTACACTTGTTGCAAGGTATGTGCAACAGGATAAAGCTGATGCAGCATTGAATTGTTTTGATCTCATGGAGTAGAAAGGCCTTTCTCCAGATGGGATGACCTTCATTCATATCTTGAAAGCATGTGGCTGCTTGAGAATGGTGGAAAAGGGCATCCAAATTCATGGTGAAGTTGTCAGGCAAGGGTTGCTTGACAAAAATGTTGCACTTTGCACTACATTAATAGATATGTATACAAAATGTGGTGTACTTTCAAGAGCAAAAGATGTTCTTGATGAACTCCCTATTTCATGTGTAACTGCTTGGTCTGCATTGATTGGAGGATATGCTGAACAAGGGCAGTGCCATGATGCTTTGACTTGCTTTGATCAGATGCACAGTAAGGGTCTAATGCCTGATGCGATCACTTTTTCTTGTCTGCTTAATGCATGCAGTCATTCAGGCCGACTAGATGAGGGTCAAATTTGTTTCCAAATTATGCGCATGAAATATGGTATCGAGCCAAGCGTAGAGCATTACACTTGCATGGTTGATCTTT
Source organism: Ceratopteris richardii (assembly GCA_020310875.1). Lineage (NCBI taxonomy): Eukaryota > Viridiplantae > Streptophyta > Polypodiopsida > Polypodiales > Pteridaceae > Ceratopteris > Ceratopteris richardii. Next base: position 9,815,812 of record CM035415.1, on the reverse strand, counting down.
ATGGTCGCGCGGGCCATTTTGACAAGGCAATAGCGGTGATTGAAAGCATGCCTTCATCTGATCACTTATTTGTGTGGTCTGCGTAATTTGGGGATTTTTATCTCCTGCGGTAGCAAAAAAAAAGGGCGATCTATCGCGCTCGTTGGGAGGCATAAGGAGAGCAGCGGTCGGTCCCGGGGGAGAGGAGAATACCTCCTTCAAGCATCGTGGGTTTTTTCGATGTGTGCTGACATCGCGAGGAGATCACAATAGGAGGGGATGAGTTCGTGTGTCTGATCGTAGAGGAGGAGGAGCTCTGGTGGCTGGAAATGTGATAGAAGCTATCTTTACATGAAGATGAAAGCTTGACAAAGAGGAAGAGAAATCGTCAGCTCCTGTGAAGGATCGCGGTGAAGGTGGCAGTGAAGAGGAAGGTTTGACGGACCCCAAGCCGTTGGGAGAAGTAATCAGACGCGCATGTAGAGGTAAACTGGAGAAACGGTTTTATCAAGCCTTTGAACTCGATGGAAATCGTTATGAGCTCGAAAATCCAGTGCTGGTTACTCCTGAAGAACGAAATTAGAAGCCTTATGTGGCTATTATTAAGGAAATAAAACAATCAAAGGATGGTGGTATTGTTGTTATTGGGCAGTGGTTTTACCGTCCAGAAGAGGCTGATAAGAAGTCAGGAGGTAGTTGGGTTTCTTCAGATTCCCGTGAATTATTTTATAGTTTTCATCGGGATGAGGTAGCTGCTGAAGCTGTAATGCATAAATGTGTTGTTCACTTCATTCCTTCCAACAAGCGGGCTCCAGTTCGTTCCAAGCATCCTGGATTCATTGTTAGGAAGGTTTATGACCCTACTGAGAAAAAGCTTTGAAATTTAACGGACAAGGACTACGAAGACAACAAACAGGTAGAACTCAATTTGCTCATACCAAAAGACGAGGGATGCTCTTGGTGAGCTTGCAGATATAGATCATGAAGAGGCTGCTGCTGAACAGGAATCAAGTGATAAAAATAGGAGACAAATAAGGAGGAGGAATGTTTTGCCTATTAGTATCAATAAAGAAGAGCATTCTGCCAGTGACTTGTCTGCAAAAGAGGGTTTTGGTCGGCCAGATACTCCTGGTAGCGCTTTGCTAGGAGAGCGTATGTCAGAGGCCTATTCAGTTTTGCTTGAAAAAATGCCATGACAAAAAAAATAAAGCACGTGATCGGTGGCTTGAGAAACTCATTCAGGGAGTGAAATATGTATGCAAGCTGGAACCAGATTCAGGAGATGCAGTCAAGGTTGCCGATGTCATTTGGCCAGATTCTGCAGTCTTAGCTGTAACGTCACTAGAGAAAGCTGCTTATGAGTCTTTGAGCTCTGCAATGCACAAGTAAACTATCTAGCGCCAGTTACATTGGAGTGAAGGCTATTCTATGCTCTCTGCACATTATGGGTAAACAAAGATGATGCCTTGTTCGAGGGCTACACACACACACACACACAAATCAGGTGCTGGTTGATCGAATGGTATGCAGAGTAATTCAGAAGGAATGTCAGGATGTCGTGAAACAGTGGTAATTTTTGTGTATTCGTTAAATGAGTAGAACAAAGGGCTTTAAATTATTACTGTCGTACATTTGTTTCTTCAGGCTCCGTACTGAACGTAATTGGCTTGAATCGATATACGATGCATAAAAATTTCATGGTGATCAGATCACATAATAAAAAATTCACAATCTGATTTCGATCCATATGAATTGCCATGCATGCATGTATGAACCTGTTGTTTTGTTGTCTCGTAAACGATTCTAGGAGTATGATATGCACAGGTCATCTAGATAATTGCTATAACAATTATGTTCAATTCAAATTTTAACCACAAAGTAAAATCTTTGAGAGAGATGCGATGGCTTAGATGTATAATCAAGGGAACCCTCTTCCATCATAGAAGGGTACTAAAAATCCGAGGATAGCTGAGGTGAAATTGGAACCAGTTAACAATGTTCGAATTGACACTTTAAGCCAACCAAAGTTTATTTTCTTGGCACCCCGCATGCACCCCTAAGCACGCAAGAATCGGACTACAAGAGTGAACCCGATGTGAAAGGAGGGGGTTGAGTGAAGAAAGGGAGGTTACCGGAAGTGACCACTGGAGGTGGATATCCAATCGTGCGTGTTTTCTCACCTCCTCCATCAAAACTTTGGAGTGAACTTGTGGACTTAAGGGAAACCAAAATTGACCTAGTTTCAGGAGAGTTGGGTAAAATATCATTGTGTAAAGGCACTTTTCATTGGACTTAGAAGCTATCATTTTGGTGCGTTTGCCGGGAACATATGAGCTAGTGCATAGACATAGGAAGAATCCATTGTGAGATAATTATGGGCTCCAGGTGATCCAATTGGACCGATTCCGAGGGGTTAAACCAAATAACGTCTCATATAATCATTTGTTCCGTGGGCTTAAGAGCCATATCAAGGATATATCAATTATGTGTGTTGTAGATCAAGCTTTCTTAGCTAATCAGAAGGGCAAAGATAAATAGAGCTCATCTATGAGTAAGCAGAAATATGCTAATGCTGCATCGTTGAAGAAGACAAAGATGAGAAGAAAAGAACAAAGGAGAAACAGATTTTCAAATACTGTAAGGCAAATGATCGTGTCATAAAGGGTTTTCCTAAACTAGCTGCAAAAGAGGAAAAGAAGAAAGACGCTTAAACGGTTGTTGTATAGTCCTCTATAACTGAAACAAAGTCTGCTAATATTTTTCAAAATTAATAATGGGCATTTACTATTGTTTGCAGCTATGACCCATCTTCTCATGAGCAATGTATGTCTGCTGAAGTCTAAGATGTTTGGGATTTTGATAGTGGGGCAACCAAATGTATTACCTCATAGTTGAGTTTCTTCACTTCACTTGAGCTTGTCGCTATCTGGAATATTATCACATGTGCTAATAAATCCTCTAATCCTATAATGGAAGTTTGCAAGATCGTTTCGAATACTATTGATGGTAGTTCTTTCACATTGTTAGATTCTTTATATATTCCAAGGATCAAGAAAAACCCATTGTCAGTTTCAACATTAGCCAAGATTTGCTTGGTTGTGAAATTTGTTGATGACAGATATACAATTCATGATCTCTCAAATGGTGATGTTATTATTGCTTTTGGGATTTTATTTCGCGAGTTGTATAAGCTCATAGAATATGCAAAATTTGTGAATGATTCAGCATGTGCACTTCAAGATTCTCATGCTATCTTAGATGCGAAGCTTCTGCATGCATGCTTTGGTCATTTTGCTTTGCCTGTAGAAATATGAAATGGTGTCCTCTCTGCCCAAACTTGAGGCACTTGTAAACATGTCTACAAAGGTTGTACCATGGGAAAATTACTGCATTCTTCCTTCCTAAAATATGGTTTAGTTTGAGTTGCTCAGAAATTGTAGCTTGTTCATATTGATGTTTGTGATCCTATCTTGACACCTTCATTTGGGAAGTACCTTTAGTTTGTGAATTTTATTGATTATTTTCCAAGCATGCATGGGTGTATCCATTGATAACAAAGTAGGAAGAGTTTCTATGATTCAAATAGCTCTTGGTTTTGGCTGATAATATGTCAGCATGTAAATTGGACACCCTCCATTCTGATCCATGGGGGAATACATGTTTTCTCATTTTAATGCATCTTTGGTTGAGTGTGGGATAAAACATCAGTGTACAATGCCATATACACTGCTTGGAGCACAACACACAATATTGAATGTATTACCAAGAGAATGTACAAAGATAAGTGATCCTTAGGGTTATAGGCATATATAGAAGCCGGGGGAAAAAACCTCCTAAAGAGGGAAAAAAGTGCCCCAATGGTCCTAGTGTGTTCACACACGTCAGTATAGAAATATATCAACAAATCCCCCTTGGGAGTGATGCGGTGAACAAAGAGCTGACTTGTTTAAGGAAGTGCCAAGCTATGTGGAATCAATCCAGAGAAGGAAGTAAGCCCAAAGCTTTATAGAAAGCCTCAAACTTCTCCCTAGGCAAAGACTTTGTGAAAAAGTCTGCAATGTTCTCGTGTGTGGGCACATATGCCAAACTGATCTCTTTAGCAAAGAACCTCTCCCTCACATAATGATAGTCCACCTCAATGTGCTTAGTGTGAGCATGGAACACAGGGTTCCTCATAGCTACCAATGCACTCTGGCTATTAATGAAGATGGTGGTGGCAGAAAATTGACCAACACCCAAATCATCCATAAGGCATTTGAGCCACACACTCAACAGTCGTTGTGAAAGCTTCCCTATACTCAACCTCACAACTAGATAGTAGGTTGCTTGTTGCTCAACCAAGATATGCATGAGCTACCAAGCATGAAGCAAAAACTACTAGTGGACACACGAGTGTCATAGCAACTAGCCTAGCTAGAGTAAAAAAAAGCATGTAAATCTAGTGATAGTGATCCCCCCTTGGGATAAAACAATGCAAGTAGCCGGGTATTAGTCAAGTAGTGAAAGATGCATTTAACTGCTTGCCAATGCTTAACACCTGGGCAATGCATAAACTTGCTCATTTGTGAGACAAGAAAATAAATATCTGGCCGAGTAATGCATAAGTAAACCAAGCATCCAACAACCTACTGATAGAGAACAACATCAAATGCATCTCCAGCAGTCCGACAGGTATCGACAACACCCTAGATGAAGCGACGACCTACTTTGATACCAATTATTGGAGTTTGAGGTCTACGGAAGCACGGGAACAACACAAGGAAGAAGAAGAAGCTTGGAGCACAACACACAATACTCAATGTATTACCAAGTGAATGTAGAAAGATAACTAACATATTAGGGTTATAAGCATATATACAAGCTAGGGGAAGAAACCTCCCAAAGAGGGAAAGAAGTGCACCAGTGGTCCTAGTGTGCTCACACACATCACTACCGAAATATATCAACATACACCTTAACAAAATGGAGTTGCTAAAAGAAATCACATGTCTCTTATGGAAATGGAGGTGTATGGTCAAAAGTCAGGCTTCACCACAAAGCTTCCAGCTTGAGTCAATTATGTGTACAACATGTGTACTTTAAAGTTGTCCTAACAAAGAAATGCAATCAATCAATCCATATGAGGCTTGGCATGGTTGCGAGCTAGTTGTTGCTCATTTGCATGTCTTTGGTTATCAAGAATATGCATTCGTTCTTGAACCACAATACAAAAAGCTGAATGATAAAGCCATGAAATGTATTTTTTTGGGTACACCTTTGAAAGCAAAGGTTATCATTTGTATCATCCACCATGATGTCATTTTTGTAGAATATGTAATTCAACCATTACTTTCATGTACGAAGGAGACATCAATTAGCTCTAAAGATGTATGTATATGACACTCTGTTGCTTCTTTTTATAGGTGCACAATCAAGTGCTATTCCAAATGATGCAATTTTTAAGCCTTTACACATTTCAAGTAGTGATACAGATAATTCCATTTCTGATACAGATTTACATAATGCAGTTGTCGATGAGAGGATTCACATAGAGTAGGAAAAACCTATGCCTAAATGTTGGTTAGATGCATCATTGAATTATCATACTCATTTAGGCTCTCATAGTTCTTCCTTTGCATCAAATTGCTATGGAATGGCTATCTCTAGTCTTTGTGATGAGAATGAGCCTATTTCTTTTGATGAAGCACAAAATTCAAAAAATTGGATGGTTGCTACACAATCAAAATATGATGCTATTATGAAGAATGGTACTTGGTCTTTATGTGATTTTCCTCCATGCAAAATGGACACTGGGACTAAATTCGTATATGAGTTAGAACATGCACATGATTGAACAATTGTCAAGTATAAGGCGAGGTTTGTTGCCAAAGGTTATGCTCAAGAGAGAGGAATTGATCTATTTGAAGTGAGCATCATGTGCTTGGTATGAAAAGATACATGCCTACTTAATTCCACATGGTTTTGAGAAGATTCCAACTTAGAGCATCTTATATGTTAAGCATGCACATGATGCACGTCTTATCATTATTGTATATGTTGATGTTGCTCATTGGTCTTGATGAGAAGCATATTGTTGAATTTAAGGCTGATTTGAATGCCTCTTTTGAGATGTCAATTTTGGGTCATTTGCATCATTATTTTGGCATCCAATTTATGAAGTTGATGGAGGAATAGCTTTGCACCAAAAAAAAAGAATATTGACACATTATTGCCATATTTATTTTTCCACAAAAAAATCCTTTCATTAGTAAGAAAAAGAAAAGCCCAATGGGCTACAATCCTCATCAAGGAGAAATGAAAGATACAAGGGGAGTAACACCTAGATCACTACAAAACCTCAAAAAATCCTAACTCTTGGGGAGGGCAATGTGGGCAGGGGGAAAGAGCCAAGTAAGTGGCTAATAACTCCAATGGATAGTGTCAGCTTGAATGGTGAAGAAAGGGCCTTTCTTCCAAAGCTAGAAGAAGGTCTGTTGTCGATGACAAGTGCCATCAGACTCCCCCTGAAGCCGGTGCAACTACCTATCCAGTGTGTGAATCAACTCCAACCAAATATCCCGTATAGTCTTGAGCGGAGGGATCATCGTGTGCCACTCAAAGATGCATCGATATCTCATCCGCCACATGAATCAAAGGGTGAGATTGCAAATGAGCTCCCAATAGGGGTGGCCCTCACTATTCTGAGGTGAGATGTGAACATCTTGAGTGGTACAAATCCATTCATCTTGAACCACGATAATTGTGCTTCCAATCTTATGCTCGTAGCCAAGAGCTAGGCTGGAGAGAGAACCCCAAGGAGTAGCACCCCAAGTGATGGTATGAGGCCTCGTCCTCCAGGTGAGCAATCTCAAGATCTACCACAAGATTTGTTGTGCTAGCGGGCAATCCCAACAACAATAGTGCTAGGATTCCAAATGATAACTAGAGCAAGTATAGTTTGGAGGACGGTCCTCAAAGCTAAGACAACTTCCCACAACAATAATCCTATGTGCAATCAACCACTGGAAAAGGATCACTCGACGAGACAGTTGAGCACCCTAGATCTGATAGCAAAAGGATAAGAAAAACTCCTCCATGAGCCCACTCCACTGCCAAAACTGGGGAGTAGCGGGCTTGGTTGCCTACTGAGCCTAGATACGCCTCCACCCTTATTGCAACATTTTGTCCTTGAAGATTGAAAACCTATTGCCACTCCTACAATTAAAACTTGAGAATTAGCTAAAATGTTTGTGGGATATCTCTTTTGACTCTATGCTCTACCACAAGACATAGCTTCTAACAGAGATAGAAAATCCATTAGTCACTTTCCAAGAGCTATTATGAGTAGGTTAGAAAAAAAATTGAATATGAACACAACCGAATATTCATAGGTGGATGGGCAAAGAGAAAGCGTCAACTGAATACTTGTGGATATGTTATGAGCTCATGTATCTTCAAAACAAAATAATTGGGAAGACTATTTGCCTTTAGTTGAGTTTTCTTACAATAGTGCTAAGTATTCAACAATTGAATTTATTCCCTTCATGTTAATGTATGGGTTCTAGCCACGTATGCAATTGGATTGCAAAATGAGAAAGTGCAAGAAACCAAAGATTTCTTTGAAGATATGAACTTTAAGTTGAAAGCAGCTAAGGAAAACCTCAAGAAAATAAAAAATAGATCTATGTAGTAACCCTAACAGGTAAGATGTTTTCCTTTAGGTTGGAGAAAAAGTATATTTGAAAGTTCTCAACCAATTTGTAACTTTGAAAACAAGACCATGTCCTAAATTATCTCCAAGATTTTGTGGCCTTTCAAGATTCTTAGATAGATTGGGACTTTGACTTATGCATGCAAGCTTCCAGATGATTATCTAGCTCACCCAGTATTTCCTGTTAGTAGATTGAAAAGAAAACTGGGTGAAAAAGACAATCTCATATCTCAAGATTCCAACCTATCCCATTTTAGAACATCCCTCATGAACCATAGAAAATACTATGCACTAGAGATAAAAAGACTAGGAATCATTTATATAAAGAGTTCCTAGTTAAATGGCAAGATGGGACATAATAAAGCATCACGTGAGGACAAGTAAGTTCAATCATAAAATATTTTCCTATTTTCCAATGTTAAGTTAGAAAATGAGTAAAACCTTTGAGAGGGAGTCCATGATCCATGAGATTGATCATGGTGCATGGGGGAATACTTCATATATTATACTTACACACATTTTTGAGAACAAATGTTAAAGGGAGATGAATGTTGTATAATTAAGGATTCATTGCATGGGTTGCAAGGTTCAAAACCCTTGGGTTTCAAGTTTTATTTATGAACCATTGGGAATTGTATTGAATTTGAATGGTTTGAACCTTACGATTTGTATGGAGCTTTATTACTTGAATACTTCAAGACAAGACCCCTTGAGGGTGTACGTGCAAGTGTTGAACTACTCACTTAAGAAACCATCTGATTTTCAAGTTATCCCATGTGATTTCATGTGAGCCCATGTGATTGCTTGACTTAGAAACCCAACTGAAGAGCCCTTCTTGAGAAATCATGTGACTTGGACACATAGCAAGCATTTAGATCCTTTGGGCTAGAGGTATTTATATGGGTGGAGTTAGAATGAAGGATACATAACCTCAATCTCATAAGGTGGCAATTATCTTCAATGTTTGGGGAGCTATACAACACGATGCTTCCACGATGTGTTTGTATCTCAAAGCGTCATCATAAGATAATTTTGGAGAAACTTTCTATTTGATATTAACTTTGTTTCCTATGGTGGTGGAACTTGTTGTGAAACTACGTTCTTTGGTTGCTTCTTAGCTAAGAAAGTTTGCTAGAATTGTTTTTCCCCTTGAGTACACATAATAGTTATCTTCTTGAAAGACTTAGGGATAACACAATAATTGGGAACCCAAATCTGTGTATGACTTTGTTGTGCTTTTATTAAAGCTTTAGGGATCCAAATTTGCCCATTGTTCAAGGGTGATTGGACTTCCTCTTGTTTTTTCTTTCCTTTGGTGCCTATTGTTGAGACTCTTTAGGGTTTTATGGTGAAGAAGAACTTCCTTTCACAACCCAAACTTGCTTAGGTGTTTGAGGTACTTTATGATTTACATGCTTCTTTGATTCCGAAAACACTTGATTTCTTGTCTATCTCTTAGCTCCCAATTTAAAGTGACATTTAGATTCTGTATGCAAAGCTTTCTTGTGAGTGAAGTGATCTCATTCATTACTCATGAGTTTCCCCAATTTAATGGTGATCCATTCTTCATTAGTCCTTGCTGTGAGATGGTTTGTAGCTAAAATTAAACCTATATAGTGATCCAAAAGCCAATCTTGTCCTAAAACCATAGTATTGGTAAGAGAAGCATTGTTACACACTAGAATTTTGGCTCTAGTGGTATGCCCTACAATATGAATAGGGATTGTAGCTTCTCCTAAGCATGGTAAATGTGTATTGTATTTTCCAATCAATATAGCCTTGATGGGTTTGATAGCAACACATACCTATTATACCAAAGACAAACCAATAGCATTGCTTACCTCTCCAATATCAATGAGAATATTTGATTGTGAATTAGCATTATGGCCTAAATCAGCCCAAATGTGTGGTCATCTTGTGATCATCGATCGAGAAGTGGGAAGAGTCCTCAAACTCACACATTCCCTTAGGAATACCATGTTGTTTGTCTATGTATTCATAGGATCTTTGTTGCATATGTTTTCTCTTCTTAATTTGTTCGATAGCTTCTTACAAAGCTTCCTGTTTGATGTGCAACTCTTCGGCCTTTCTTTCCTTAGCTTCTGCAAATGAAGCAATATCTCTTCTATGAGTGGCTCTTTATATATAGAGCTTAACTTTACATCCATTGATATAATAAGGATGACCTCTTGATCTAAAGAAGTGAGATGTATGGTAGCACTATGTGAAATCTTAAGGACTAATTAGGGCCCATAACCTCTCTTTTGAAGATTCTTTTCATGTTTCTTAAGTGTATAGACTAGAACTAATTCAGCTTCTTACAATTTTGTATCTTTGAGGTGAGCATTAAAGTATGCTTTTTGTCTCTTCTTAGTAGGTGTGCCCTCTGACTAGACTAGACAAAATTTTAGAATTACACTTTGGATTAAAAGATCACCCACATAGGGAAATAATACAGTAATAAATAAACAATAAAAGAATTCCCACAACCTGAGACTGATAGGTATAGATAACTCAACTACAGATGATGCAAAAGATCCCATGACCCGAGACTGTAGGTATGAAGCCAGATCTCTTGATTACAAGAACTCACTTTAGGGATATGAACTAGATACAAGAAATAATGAGACAAGATCTTGTACTATGAGATTACAAGAGGACAAGGCTAGATATCCAAGAACTAGACTAATCAAGACTAGAACAAGGAACAAGGCAAGAACTGGAACTCCAACTTCGAAGGTACTTACTTGGTGATCATGACTCCTTGAGTTCCCAAGACTAGTATTGGCAAGATTGAGTATGTATGTGGCCAACCCCTCCTTATATAGGTTTTCAAGAGCATTTCATCAAAGGTGGTTACAAATTGGTGATGTCATCAATTCAAAACATGATATCTGGATGTTAGAATCAAGCATGAACATAGTCAATCTTAGGATTTTGCATGTTCCACACGCAATGGAAGCATTGGTTTCTCCAAATTTTGAACAAATCATGAGATATAAAAAGGAATATGGAATCTAAGGTTTAAGATGGTTTCCTTTGTCCATGACATCACCTCCCCCTCAAGTGATGAGTTCCATGAGGAGCGATCATGATCTCTAGTCTCGGCTTCACTGGATTTTTCTATGAAATTTTCAAAGCTTGATTGGTGCTCTCTGAAGGTTCTGTACATGTTCCCAAGTGCAATCACTAATGTCATACCCTTTTGAATGAACAAGGTACTCCAATCTTCCTCGGGATATTCTTGAATCTAGGACATGATTGAATTCAAATTCTTCATGATCATGAATCTCAATAGGTGTTGAAGGACTAGGTCTCTCCTCCCTCAATGGTGAAATCTGATATGGTTCCAACATAGATACATGGAAAATTGGATGTACTCTCATGTAACTTGGTAACTCAAGCTTGAAAGTGACTAGATTAATCTTGGCCAAGATGATGAATGGACCAAATCTCTGATGGTCTAGCTTTGCACAAGGCCTCAAAGTTTGCGAATTATTTCTGAATAACCACACTTTATCTTCAATGTGATAGGATGGATTTTGAACACGATTCTGATATATGTAATACTTATATTGTTCTTGAGCTCTATGGATCTCTTCCTTGAGTTCTTTGTGAATATCCATGAGATACTGGGCCTTATCTTTGGCATCTGGGTTCTTGACATGATTTGAGAGTTGTGTATTTATCCTTGGATGTTGTTCATAATTTGCAAAGAAGGGAGTCTGATTGGTAGATGTAAATCTCAAACCAATCATTTTGATGATGGTTAGAGCTTCAAGATGAGCCTATGACGGTAAGATGTAGAGTAGCGACGTTGAAAGCTAACAAAATAGTCATTTTTTGTTCAATTTTTTATTTTTTCTCCATCTTCATCATCATCATCATCACCATCTTCATCTTCTCAGATTATTTTTTTTCACTTTGGATTGTATTTTCACCTCCTTATACCCTTGAAATACTCTTAATACACCAAGATCTGATTGAAGTATCGTGTAGGATGAAATCACCTCCATGTTGATACATGATACTTGAGCACTCGTGATACACGATACTAGATGATCACGATACACGATGCTTCAAAAAGATCGTGATACTCACCCGGCGATACATGATACACGTGAGGTATCGTGATACACGAGGAGATGATACATGATACTCGACAAGTATTGTGACACATGGGAGTTCTAGTATCACAATAGCTGAACTCAACTGAACATGATACTTTGAGTTCTTGAAGTCCAAATTCAAAAATCTTTGTAGATATGTGTACCCTATAGTCTCCTTGTCACCTCTATACACTTGTACATGCAAAGTCACTCTCCAAACTCTTGATATTGTACTCGCAATACCTAGTATCGTGATACTTCCCAAGTATCCTATATCATGACGGCTGGTATCGTATCGTCAAGACTGATACATTAGGGAAACAAGTGAGCCCTGCATGGGCCTTGTAAGGATTCCTAATTTTAAGGAATTAAAATGGCTAATCAAGGTGATTAAGAGATTTGGAAATACCACTAGTGGTATTGTCAGTTAAAATAAAGAATAATAAAGAACCTTCTTTCAACAAAAAGTTCGTGTGCATTTTAAGCCATTAGATTGGTTTATTGTATGGCCACGATGAAATGGGAAAAAAAAGGCACTAGAAGACAAAATAAGACCACAGTCTCTGTAAAAAAAAGACAAAATAGCAAACTCCCACGCGAAGAGAGAGAACAAAAAATCACGAAATCGCCTACTGACAGCCGTCCGATCGCATTTCATTTTGAGGGTGGAGATTGAGAGCCAATCTACTGTCACTAAAAGAAAAAAATATAGCTCCATGGACTGTCACTAAAAGACAAAACCACAAAAATTCGTGGGAAGAGAGAGAAAGATTTTGGGGTCCGCGTAGCTTTTTGATTATTAGATGTGAGAGAGGCTGGATGGTTGGGATTGAATAGGATGTGATCCATGTAAGGATCAAATATCATCCATTCATTTTTCTCAAAATCCAATGGCCCAAATTCAAGGCGCCTTTTTTCCTTTTGGGAGCAACCACATCCATTAGATCTAAGCAACATCTAAGGCTATAATTTAAAGTAGCCCATTTCTTAAGAACTAATCTTAGCCATTGAATCTTGAAGGGCATCCAAGGGTTGAGTTTGAACCCCATGATTTTCAAAAACTACCTGAGGAACAAAACCATGGATTTTAGCTTGTTTATGTGGTTTTGAATAGCCCAAACCAAGGGAAGCCTATACCTAGCCTAGTTGATTAAGATCCTAGACTGTGGCCACCACCCTCTTCTCATTGGTCCATCACTAATCACTCTCTAATCTAAAAGGCCCATGCAAGGCTCATTTTTTCCCCTAATGATCGTGTATCGTCCAAGGACAAGTATTGTATCATGAGGGCAAGTATTGTGTATCTTGTATCATGCTCAAGCCAGGTATCATATCATCCCCTTATGTATCGTGTATCGTCACTTCACTAAGTATCATGTATCGTGAGGATCCATATCGTGTATTGCCAAAAGATCAGTATCATGTATCACGGTAGCTCAAGTATCGTATCATGAAGTTCCAAGTATCGTTGACCTCAAGTATCGTATCGTGACAACAAATATTGTATATCGCCTTGGCTCAAGTATCATGTATCTTGCACTCCCAAGTATCACCGATACTTCCTAAGTATCGTGTATTGTATGTCCTTAAGTAATCCCAAAGAGATCCTTTTTGCCTGTTTTAACCCCCAAAATCATGAACTGACATAACTTTTTCATACGAAATCTATTTGTTGTGGTTTTGGGTTTGTTGGAAAGCTCGTGTCAAATCCTACATAAAGCTTGACCAGTTTTTGTAAAATTAATACATGGAGTTTTAGATATAGTATTTTGAAGTTAACCTTCAGGTGAGACTAGGAAGCCAAGGGGGCTCCAAAGGATTTTGAGCAATACAAAGGGAAATTTGGGACTAGAATACAAAGCTTATGAACCTTAGATCAGGTAGACACCTAGGCAAGGATAGATAAGGCATTAGATCATGTGAGGCTAGTGTCAACCATATAGCTAGGTCTTGGGCACAACAACTTAGTGGTTATCCCTACATGCTAAGTTCTGAAACAGTGACTTAGAAATGTCTTTTTAGCATTGAGAGACATGTAGGTAGCTCAGGCATAGCCTATTTACAGACACCAAAAGGTCCATACAAAACCCAATTGGAGTATATTAGGACCAAGCAATTAGGTGCTCGCATCTATGAGGATGGTCTGAGGTGATCAGTTGTCCAACTCAAAAATCCCGATCAACCCTTCGGACTTAAACACCCAGTGGTCAAATTCAAAGAGGGTTCATACATTGATAAGCAAGGAACCATGTATATGGTTACCAACTTACCAAACAGGACATATGAGTTTGGAAACATCATTCCTGAGAATGAGATAGGAGACCTAGAGCAAGGAGATCTAGGATGAGAAACATTCAATGAATGGAAAGAACTATCGTGAAGATCTCTATAAGCATGGAGAATCCATGATGAGAGAGCGCATACCCTTTCCAATGGGCTAGAGTAAATAAGATCAAATGGAGTGAACGAGGCCCTCCTTATATGGAGCAGAGGGAAAAGTATATTGCATGTGGGATTAATGAACTTGCATGAGATCGATTCTAAGCTTTAAAAAAAGTGTGGAGCACGGACATCTTAACACCCCCCTCCATGTGATGATCCTTTTTTCTTTAGTATGCGGAACTAGTTACTTATGACATCACTTAGTTCACTCGGTTTTTGGATTTAAGGATGTATGGGATCCTTTGACATAACTTGGACATATGTCATCCAAATGTTGGAACATATGGCATCCCTTGGTTTTCATGGACATGTAGCATCCATGTGGTTTAAGTTCCATGAACATATGGCATCCATGTGGTCTAGGAAATATAAAATCCCTAGACATATACTTGGACATTTAGAATTCAAGTGTTTTTGTGGGGATCTAGATACACATGGGATCCCTAGACATGTAAAAGGGTCTACATCATGGGGTAAGTGGTGCTTTGGATCCATTTTCCCCCTTTTATCTTGGTTTGATGGAGCTTTCTTCTTTTTCTTGTGTTTTTGCTGTGGTTTTTGTCCTTTTTTCTTGAGCATGCATTGAGATACACATCTTTATTGTAGTCTTCCCTAGATCCATTGTTGGGATCCTTTGGAGATTATAGAGCTCTCTATTAATTATTAGTGGTGTAGAGAGTTAATATAGGTCCATAATAGCCTTAGAAGTTCTTCATGGCATTGGCAAGGTCCTACCTTTGTTAATAAGGTAGTTTCTAATCCCTTACAAGAGACCATGTGAGTGCCATGAAAAATCATATTAAATTATGGATATAACATTTTGAGCTCTTAAGTAAAGTTATATTACCAATGCAATAGTTGGGAAAGCATTAGTAAAAATGATAGAATACATGAAAAGTGAAATTTTAGCTTCAAAGAGTACATCTATTTCATGAGGCAAGCAATGGCACATGAAGATGAGAAACAGTCCTTAGAAAAATAAGTGTTGTGGTGAGGGTGAAATCTGTTGTGGGTCATTCTCTCTATAACATTTCTCCTCTATAACTAAGATAGTGTTCTATTAATAGAACAAGGTGATATCCAGTTAGGAGAGTTATCAGTGTGATGATAGCTAGTAGCTACCTTTGTGTTATAATTTTTATAGAACTTGAGATTTGTGCTCATCCCCCAATGTATGTCGCATTGTTAGCCTTGCCAATATCTCTCTTTACAATGGCACACCAGCCATTTCCTAAAATAATTATGCTTGATTCAATAATAGAACATCAGAGGTCATTCTAGTAATTTGGGTGCTTGATTGATTGAGCTACCTATCGACTTTTGCATGATTTTCTTGGAAGCAAATCTTGGATCAATTGAGAGACTTGTAGATCCTGCCGAAGTGCTAACTTCTTGGCACCATTGTTTGAAAAAAAGCCTCCTAAATTATAAATGTCGATGAAAGCTCATCAAATGCACCTCTAGAAGATAGAGAAGTTTTTTTTGCCATCATGTCTTCAAGCTTCATGCATAGAGATGCTTTTTTTGTTGTTGAAGTTGCAAGTTGATGCTTGAAAGTGTTTTTATAACCTTATAGCTCACTTTCACTAGGGGATTGAGAACCTTAATTGTACTTCTATCTTCATCTCTCTCTCTTTCAAAGCTCTCAATCTCTTAGACATATCACAATCACCTTATCTGAATAGTCCTTTGTCTCCCTCATCCCATGGTTGAAAGGCATCAATTTTCTTAGAACCTTAATTGTACTTCAAAGCTCTCAATCTCTTAGACATATCACAATCACCTTATCTGAATAGTCCTTTGTCTCCCTCATCACATGGTTGAAAGGCATCAATTTTCTTTCATAGGATGCTTTAGATACTAATGTTGATGAGATGATACATTGATCCTTATCGCTATGGGAACCATTCAATTTTCCATTAACATTGGGTGGAGTTTCTTTGGACTTAGATCACTAAGTGATCGAATCTTGCTAAGATTTTGTCACATTGTCCATGTAATCTCTAAGGAGAGATTTAGAACTAGCACAAAAGGAGAGAAACCACTACAAAAAGTAGATGCTTCCATAAATATTCATGAAGCAGATGAGAGGAGATTCACTCAGATTTGGAGCATCTCCCTTTAAGAATGGGCCAAGTCTTCAACTTTTCTCTCTTCATTCATAGGTCCAATTCAAATATCCATACTATTCTTGCTCAAGGCTATTGCAGGTGCACAATATCATCACCAGTATCTTGTAGTTGTTTGCTTCATTTAGCTCACATGAGTCAAATTTCATCTTAGCATTTTGCATGGTATGGCAATGGTAGTCCATGGAATAGTTAGCCACCTCCTCATTCACTAATGAGTTCATGACCTATATGAGATGGGGTGAACTCTAGAGTTGTTCCAATGCCTTGAAATACTAATGGGTTTATGAAAAAGATCATATTGAGTCAATTCCTCAAATGAACCATCATATGCTTGGATTTGCAAACTCTGAGACGCGATACTATCTTTGCATATGTTGAGTGATTCTTCAACTAATCCGGAAGAGAGCAAAGTAGACAACCAAGAATGATATGTGAACATAAGAAGAATACAAAGACTAGAGACTTTCCCCTTTGTTTGAGAACCTCGTTTTTTCTTCAACCATCTCTTAATTGATCTCCTTTGTTTCATAGAAAAAAAACGAGATGCGTATAATTGCATGAAAAGCAAAAATAATGTTCCAAAACAATTTTCTTTAAGATGCTAAGAGTGCATATGGGTTCTTGCATATAATTGATGAGAGGATTCAAAATGAAACCGAAATCATATTTGAAGTGAGGAAAATTTGGTATAGTGCTTACAAGAACTTTAATTATGCATAATGAAGATTTACAAAAATTAACTAGGAAATAACAATAAACAAGATCTAAGAATGGAAATAAAAACAACCTATGCTCTGATACCATGTTGCGCTAAAGAGAAACTAATCCTACTTGACTATCAAACATCATCCTACCAAGCTACGCTGGAAGAAACAAAAGATAAGAAAACATCATGAATTAAATATATGGAAAGAACTTACATGAAGAGATTTTTGAGCATGGAGACTACATGAGGAGAGTGTACATACTCTTCCCAATGGGCTAGAGAGAATAAGCTCAAATGGAGTGAATTGAGACCCTCCCTATATGTAATAGAGAACATGATAGATGAACTTGCATGAGATTGATTCTAAGCTTGAACAAAAGGGTGGAGCTAGGACATATCAACACTATTATCCCATGTTACCACATGCCCTTTACCCCTTGAAGCATGTAGGTTGGTGAACAAAGTTTGGTTGCAACTCATATGGTTGCTACTGCAACCAATATTGATATAACATGTAGTATCTACATTGTATGAGCTTCCATGCGCATGCATCATAAGAATATTTTCATTCTTTTAGCTACTTTATGCATAATGTCCATGTCCTCAACATATATAGCATCCTTCGCCATCTTGGCTTCTTGATTGTTGATATCTTCCTCATCTTCCTCTTCTCCTTATTCTTAATCTATGTGAAGATTGTTCTTCATCATGTCATTGATTGCCTTTTCTTTCTCCAAACCTTCCTCTATCCCTGCTTTGGGTTCCTCTATGTCCGTTGCCCCTAGAGTTGCCTGCATAAAACACTTGGGCATCCTTTCCCTTTGATGAACCTTTATTTATATTCATTTCTTTGGTTACCATAAGAGAAACAAATTGCTCAAAATTTGTAAGTGCTTCCCTTACATAAACCAAAGTGGTGAATGGTTTCCACCTCTCATCATCCCTCTAAACCATTGAACATGTAAGCCACTAGACCATCATCATCTATGTGGTAGAAAATATATCCCAATACGTCTGAAAACTCCTTGACTTTGGAAATGATTTCATTGATACTACTCCATGAGATTTTGTTTATATTTTTAAACTTATTTTTTAATTGAATTTTCCTTTCTTTAGTAGTAGAAGAGTAGAGCCTCTCTAAGGTTTCCCAAACTCTCATCTTGGAGTCTAGGTTTTGAATGTATCCTATCATATTGTTGCTATTGTGTTGTGAAAGAATGAAAATAACTCTTTTGTCACACTCATTTCATTCCCTAAATGTCATGATCTAGCCATTGGTTGGATTATCCACCAAGCTTTGGAACTCTCTTCCTAAATCCTTGAGTGCTATCAGTGCAAACCAATATTACCATCAATATTAAAAGTCTCGTGATAAACTCCAAGTATGCTTGACTTAATGAGAAATGAGAGCTCCCCCTTGACGAAAATCTTTGTCTAGCTTCCTTTGGTGAACAAATCTTTGAAACATTAGCCCAAATAGATCCTTTTTCTGTAGTGGATTCCCTTCATGAACTTCAAGATGCTCTTGTTGGTGCAAAGTTCAAGCCTACACATTTGCCTAGAAGTTCATGAACAATTGAAGCTCCATGGAAAGCATTGCTAGGAAGTTTTTATCTTTTACCATTTGTAAAAGTCATTTTTTTACATGAGAGAATATTTGTAATCACTACCAAACTCATGGACTTGTTAGTTGGAAAAGTCACGACTTTATTTGAGGGAATGTCTCCTAGATTGGAGGACTACTTTTAGTGAGAGCCAATGGAGGATTCAAATTCAAATTCAAACATCACATCTATAAAAGATGGCTGGAAAACTCGTGGGCTAGATCACTTCAATTCCGAGCCATTCCTGATTCGATTTGTAAGAGAGTGAGGATCACATTGTAGCCTACACTACTCACCATCATTAGGCATTGATTATCAAGCCTATGATCTTGTATAACATTGTTCTTTAATACAATAGATCTACATTTCTCATTTATGATCTCTCTGTCATAGTCACTCATAACAGTCAACTTGTACTGCTCATATCTCAGTCATTCCTTTATTATTTTCAATGTTCTATAGCTTGTTGGAATCAGCTCCAAGTTCTCTACATGCTTACATATTTTGAAGATAATATATTCAGAAAATTTGGATAAAAGCGCGTCGAAGCACTCACTGGGCAAACTCTAGAGAGGTCCTAGAAAATCGAGGGTAATGATTTGATTGCTAAATTGATCGCTCTGTGTATAGTGCATCATTTTAAGTGATTCCACTTGGAATCATTAACTTACTAAGCTAATTCGAAATCTCCAAAAGAAAGTTTTCTAATTCCTACTATAGTGGAAGCACTTAGCATAACAAGCAGCAGGTGTGTGAACAAAAATAGAAGGTTTTCATTGATCCTTCAACTTGAAAGTAGTCTATTTTGATTCAATCATTTCTCACATCATTTCCAAAGTAAATAGGCACTTGTATAGTGTCATTGGAAAGCTATGAGGGCCCACAACTCAACTCTGAAGCTACAAGGGGATGGTACAAAGCAAGATTAGGTAGTACCTACTCATTTCTTGGAGTGTCCATCCATCTTTCCCAATAGCTCTGTTATCATAGTTGAAAGATGCGGCAACTCTCTATACAACTAGAAGCATAATGTGACCTCACAAGTTACACTCAAATAGGCATTGCTATGAAGCTCTCATTATTTCTTAGAGATGGTGCAAAGATATCCCAACATCTACTGAAAACTCCTCAAAAATGCAATAAATCTCATCCCAAGTGGATTCTCATGCATGAATGTAAATTTCTACACTCTCACACACCTGCACAGAGACACACTTTCACCCCATACACAATAACTCAGCAAATATGCAGAGATGGATGTCGAGACTTGACCTAGCTTTAGAAGAATTTATTATAACCTATCTAAAAAGAGTAAGCTCATAACAAATGGGTTCCTAAAATAGGAGATATATTGAATATACAACTTAGACATACACAAATATGTACACATACACATACACATGCATACACATATGTACACATACATATACATACACATACATGCATGCACAAACACACATATATATACCCATGCATACACACACATGGATACACATACATAAACACATACACATACATATACACACATATACACACATATACACATACATATACACACATATATTTATAGTCAGGTAGATAAACACATGTATATAGGTATACATATACATACACATACACACACACACATAAACATACATATACACACATACATGTATGCACACATATACACATACATACATATACACATGCATACAAGTACATGTGCATACACATAGACATGCACATACACATACAGGTATGCATACATACTCATACACATACACATGCACATACACATACATACATATCACATATAGCAAAAGATATACAAACATATACTTTTGAGTTAGAGGAGCAACACATGATTGTTCATTGGGATAGATTCATATGACAACTATAGTTCTCATTCTAAATTTCTATTTTATTCTTGTATTGTATTTCACTCATGTAAGATTGAAAACATGAATTTTATTCAAGCCATGTACTTTTTAGATATGTATTATTTTATACATGAGTTTTATCTCAGCCATGTATTGTATTTCAAACATGTATTGCTCAAGAAATTTCAATAATGTGGTTTGGTTTGATCATAAATAATTTTAATGATTTTGTTATTATATTGATTAATTATATTGTTATGTATGTATGTATTTTCATGATTTTCAAGTCTATATATATATATATATATATATATATATATATATATATATATATATATATATATATATATATATATATATATATATATATATATATATATATATATATATATATATATATATATATATATATATATATGTATATATATATATATGGAATTAAACACCTACAAAAGGATTCTTGAAATGTTCAAGCACAGAAGGAGAATACTCAGAAATATCAGGCGCAACTTTTCTTCTATTCAAAAAACTTTTACATCTAGATGAGAGAGAGAGATCTTCTTCACTTCTAAGGTGTCTAATGACTTCTAATTCTTCTCTTCACATACTCTCACCTAACTTTTTACTTGTATATATAGGCATATATGTACAAGCTCATGACCATACAAAAGGTATAAGTGAGCTATCTCTGAATTAATGTACATATGTATAGTCTTCATCTTCTGAACATGTACTTTCTTCAAGCTTCATAAATTGATCGTTTCTTCAATCCTTGACTTCAATCCTTCATCAAAACTTCAATTGTTGATTGTCTTGGATCAACAGCTCCCCCTCAATCATCAATTGAGGTTTTCTCTATCTTCTTTATACCTGCCATGTCTTTGAATCTCTGTAGCTTTGGTCCATCCAAACTTTCTGTTAACATATGAGCAATCTGATCTTTTGTTGAAGTATGTATGACTTCAATCTCCTTGTCCATCACCTTCTCTCTTAGAAAGTGATACTCAATCTCAATGTGTTTAGTCTTGGCATGAAAAACAGGGTTAGCAGCTAGATATAATGAACTCATGTTATCTCCATGAATAGTGGGTGTACTCTAAATGATGTCAAAACTCTTCATAAGAGTCTTTATCCATATGACTTCCTTTGCAGCATCAACCATACCTTTATACTCTGCTTCTGTAGATGATAAAGCAACTGTGTGTTGCTTCTTTGAACACCAAGAGATTAACTTATCTCCCACATAACACAAGTATCCATATGTTGATCTGCTATCATCAGGATTACACTACAAGAAATAGGGGGGCGTAGCGACGCCCCCGAATTGAAAAAAAACGGGTACCCTCGCTTATGCGATGCTGTCGTCGCATAAGCGACGATACAATTTTTTATTTTTTTTTTGACACTCGTCGCATAAGCGATGCTAGCGTCGCTTATGCGACGCTAATTTAGAGCGTCGCAAATAGCGTCGCTGATTAGCGACGTTGGAAAACTGAAGAGCGTCGCATATGCGACACTCTGGAATGTAAAAAAAAAAAGATTTCTCCTGGCACATTTGTGCCGGGATTTGGAGGCGAGCAAGAAGAGACCGAGAGACAGAGAGAGAGAGAGAGAGAGAGAGAGAGCGAGAGAGAGAGAGAGAGAGAGAGAGAGAGAGAGAGAGAGAGAGAGAGAGAGAGAGAGAGAGAGAGAGAGAGAGAGAGAGAGAGAGAGAGAGAGAGAGAGAGAGAGAGAGAGAGATCTACTTGAAGCAAGGTATGCACACACACACACTTACACAAAAATACATATGCATACACACACATAGACACACACACATACACATAGACACACACACACATACACAAAAATATACACACATATACACACATACACAAATAATGTTGCCTACGCACATGCACACATAATGCATACACATGCACACACATTTACACATACATATACACACACATACACACATACACAGACACATACACACACACATACACACACATACACACACACATACACACATACACACATACACACACATACACACATACACACACATATATGTATACACACACACATAGAGAGACATGCACACACATACACATACATGCATACATAATGCATATGCATATGCGTACATCCATACATACTTACATGCATGCACACACATATGCATACATAATGCATATGCATATGCGTACATACATACATACTTACATGCATACACACACATATGTATGCATAATGCACATGCATACATACACATACATAATGCATATGCATACATAATGCACATGCATACATACGCATACATAATCTACACACACATATGCATACATAATGCATACACACACATACACACACATATGCATACATACATGCATACACATACACACATACATACACACACATAGACATATACACACACATAAACACATACACACTCATAGACACACACACATACACATAGACGCGCACACACATACACACACATATACACACACACATACACACATAGAGACATATATACACACATACATACACACACATATATGCATACACACACACATAGAGAGACATACACACACATACACATACATTCATACATAATGCATATGCATACATACATACTTACATGCATACATACACATACATAATGCATACACACACATATGCATACACACACATACACACACCTATGCATACATACATGCATACACATACACACATAGAAACATACACACACATAGACACATACACACACATAAACACATACACACTTATAGACGCGTAGCGACACATACACATAGACACACACACATACACAAACACACACATACACACACATATACACAAACACATACACACATAGACACATACACACATAATGATGCATACACACACATACACATGCATACACATAAATATGCATACATACATGCATACACATACACACATAGACACATACACACACATAGACACATACACACATAAACACATACACACATAAACACATACACACTCATAGATACACACACATACACACACATATACACAGACACATGCACACATAGACACATACACATGCATACACACATACAGACACATACACACACATACACACATACACACATACACACATACACACATACACACATACACACATACACACATACACACATACACACATACACACATACACACACATATATGCATACACACACACATAGAGAGACAAACACACATATACACATACATGCATACATAATGCATATGCATATGCATACAATGTACATACATACTTACATGCATACATAATGCACATGCATAGATTCATACACACACATAGACACATACACACATACACACATAGACACATACACACACATAAACACATACATACTCATAGATACACACACATACACATAGACACACACACACATACACACACATATACACACACATATACACACACATACACACATAATGATGCATACACACACATACACATGCATACACACATACAGACACATATACACACACATTCACACACATATATGCATACACACACATAGAGAGACATACACACACATACACATACATGCATACATATGCATACATAATGCATATGCATATGCATACATACATACTTACATGCATACATAATGCACATGCTTACATACACATACATAATGCACATGCTTACATACACATACATAATGCATACACACACATATGCATACATAATGCATACACACACATACACACATATGCATACATAATGCATATGCATATGCATACATACATACTTACATGCATACATAATGCACATGCTTACATACACATACATAATGCATACACACACATATGCATACATAATGCATACACACACATACACACATATGCATACATACATGCATACATATACACACATAGACACATACACACACATAGACACATACACACACATACACACTCATAGACACATACACACATAATGATGCATACACACACATATGCATACATACATGCATACACATACACACATAGACACATACACACACATAGATACATACATACACATAAACACATACACACTCATAGACACACACACATACACATAGACACACACACATATACACACACACATACACACATAGACACATACACACATAATGATGCATACACACACATACACATGCATACACACACATATGCATATATACATGCATACATATACACACATAGACACATACACACACATAGATACATACATACACATAAACATACATACACATAGATACATACACATAGAGAGACATACTCACACATACACATAGAGACATACTCACACATACACATACATACACACACATACACACACATACACACACATACACACATACACACATACACACATACACACATAATGATGCATACACACACATACACATAGAGAGACATACTATGTGTATGTACACATAGTATGTCTCTCTATGTGTACATACACATAGAGAGACATACTCACACATACACATACATGCATATATATACATACATAATGCATATGCATATGCATACATACATACATACATACATACATACATACATGCGTACATACATATACATACACACACACACATATACACACACATACACACACACATATACACACACACATACACACATACACACATACACACATAATGATGCATACACACACATACACATGCATACACACATACACACACATACACGCACATACACACATACATACACACACATGCATACATACACATACCTAATGCATACACACTTACATATGTACACGTATATATATTGATTTCTAACCATTTTGTTTTATATGTTAGGTATTATGGATCCCAATAGAGAGAGAAAGGCGAAACTCACTCTCATAAAAAGTCTTATGAGAGCAAGAGTTCCGTCTGATACTCTAGGGGCCATAATACGTGATTACTCAGAGATGTCTAATGAGGAGCTGGACTATACGATCGAGATGCTTACCTAGCGATCAGACGAGGGCTCTTGTACGGCTCCACATGTAGGAAGAGAGCTATCTGCTCATAGGTATGTTTTTTTTTCATAAACTTTTTTAATGATATTATAACACATATTTTTATTTATTTTTATCTACTCTATTTTCAGGACACCTATACCACCTCCAAATCGTGATAGCAGAGCAGAGTTGCCTATGAGGACATGCATAGGCACCTTAGGACTAGAGTGCGACATAGAGCCAGAGGGGAACATTGTGTACATAGGGAATGGATTGGAGTTCAAGAGAAGAATGCGGGCACTATGCGACTCTTACCTGCGCTTTGTCCACTTACCGTGGAAGTAAGTAAAAATTTTACATATAAATTGAAATACACATCTTATGTTTTATTTACATTATGTTTTTTATTTTTGTAGTGAGCATGATGAGAGGGATAAAAA
This sequence comes from Ceratopteris richardii, assembly GCA_020310875.1. Lineage (NCBI taxonomy): Eukaryota > Viridiplantae > Streptophyta > Polypodiopsida > Polypodiales > Pteridaceae > Ceratopteris > Ceratopteris richardii. Next base: position 9,789,840 of record CM035415.1, on the reverse strand, counting down.
ATACATACTTAGTTCACTTGAGACAGAGTTTGGGACAGGATGGTTGCTTAAGTGGTGTCTAAAAGAGATGCGGACACTCATGGCTCATCGTCGCGATAATGCACAATATGCACTGCTTTTATGTATATATATGTGGATATGAGTATGTGTGTTTATGCATGTATGTATGTATATGAGAGAGAGAGAGAAAAGAGTGAGACTAGAGGTATAAATACACGCATACACACACATATACATCATACATGCACATTTACACACATATACATATACATGCACATTTATACATACACACACATACATGCACATTTTTACACACACATACACATGCATGCAGTTACACACATATAATGAATACACATAGACACATACACATACACATGCATAATCATATGTACACACACATAGACTCATATAATCATATTTACATACATATATACATATACACATGCATATATACACACACACACACAACACATGCATATGCACATATAGATACACATACATACACAACACATGCATATGCATAAATAAATAAATAAATAAATAAATCCTATTTCAAAAATCCTAAATTGAAAACATTAATTTTGATATTAGGGTTTTAAAACCCCTAATTTAAAAACTCTAATTCAACCTTTTAGCCATATGTTTGAAGTATATGTACACCTCCAACATCCTACTAGAGAGATGTCTCTCCTCCCAACCTTATGCCTCTATATATAGCTACTCGAATCAACGAGGATCATAATATATATAAAGATATATACACATCATGTAGATAGGATACATAAATATAAAATGGAGTAGATATATTATGCATCACACATACATGCCTAAATGCACACATAAATATACATACTAACATATTTACATGTACACATTTACACATAGACATATATACATGTACACATCATACATGCCTACATGCACACATAAACATATATATACAAACATACATATTTACATGTACATATTTACACATAGACACATGTACATCATTATAAACACTTGCATATATTACATGAATACATGAATATTTTACATAAATGCATATGCATATATACACATATGCATATTTAACACATGTATACATATATCACACACATGCAAACACATACATATACATGAAATACATATATATGCATACTAACATATGTATACATATAATACACATGAATACACACACATATGCATACATACATGATAAAAATTTACTCCTCGAAGATAAAGCTATATATAAAATAATTAGGCATACCCCCGAGCTTCATGTTCTAACTTAGAAGAACATGATTTCATCTCTCTAGTAGGATTCATTGTTATTCAAGTTAATAAAAAAATCTATTATATGATATCCATTCAAAAGCTTCAAGTTATTGATCGATAACTAGAGTAGAATCTACTATCTAATCTGCTCATATGTTTCCATTATTGCCATCATTTTGGTAAGACATCAATATAGTCTCATCTTCATTATCCTTATTGATTTCATTTATTTCTTCTATTGTTAAATCTATGTTCTCATGAATCACATCATCTATTGATGGATTAATATCTATTTCTGGTAATTCCTCTTCCTCATCAATAGAATCAGCATGTAGAGAATTATCCTCTTCATAAAAAAGAATAGTATCATTATCACGTATAATGATTCTAATTTCTATTTCAGATGTTGATGTATCAGTATCTGATCCTGAATCATCAAGAGGACTTTCTTCGATCTCTCTAACAATAAACTGTTCAAACAATGATCTACCTCTAGGTTGCACATGAATGACTTGCCACCAAGGATGAGCATCTGGGTTTTTATAAAAAAATGCTTGTTCAATATGCCTAGGAAGAATATATGGTTCTTTAGTAGATCACATTACCTTGGAAGAATCAATTGCCCAAAACCCAGATAATTCCTCTCTTAATGTGGAATTACTACCTTTATACTCCACTCGAAACCAGTCAACCTTCAAAATGACCTATCAAAATATATAACAACGAAAACCCGTTATTAGGTGCTTAAAAAAATAATTAACTCTATAAAAAAAATATAAACTTTTTTCTACCTGTTTGAATGTACGAAATGAAATTTCGTAGATACCAACAATAGTTCCTATGTAACCAAGTTCACTATCTATAAGGTTCATGTCTTTTGAGCTAGCACGTGATAGTTGCTTGAAAGAAGCAACAATACTAGAATCCTCTGTTTTACGTAAAGAATCAATGGCTTTGATTCTAATATGCTGTCCAAAAGCCCACATATTAGTGAACATTCGAGCCTGCAAAATAAATTCAATTAGTAAATAGAAACTAACATACATATATGAAAAAATTAAAATATTATTTTAATAAAATTACCTTTCATTCACAACCTATCATCAAGTCTCTTTGCTCATCTGAGATTTCTTCATTATTTGCGTTGGCGCATTGCAAACGACTATATAGCCAATCCGTGAAAGAAGGTATATCTGTAATCTCATTATTATCAAGATTACGTCTAAATCTTTTGTTTTTTCACCTTTTACTTCGGAGATTTTGAAGTTCCTTGTACTCGCTAAGGAATGCTTGCATGCATTCGCTATTATATGCTACAAAAGTAGAAACATCATTTTTTTCTTGAAATGTACATAAGAATGGAACCCCCTTACTTGATAATACCTCATCTGTTATTTTTGAAGAAGACTCATTGGTCCATGCACGTGGAGCTTCTTCATGAACTCTTTCAAGGTACTCACTAACGTAATACATGCACTTTTCAAGCATCCAACCCTTTGCCATGGATCCTTCTGGTTTTGCTCTTTGTTGCACATAACCTTTTAGTATTCCCATAAATCGCTCGACCCAAAACATCCATCGAGTGTTGACAACACCTGCAATCTCTATCTCATCTACAAGATGGACTAATAAATGAACCTGAATATCAAAAAATGAAGTAGGAAGTTCTTTCTCCATCAAACATAGTAGCTCTTTGCATTGACGGTTTTTTTGTGGGATCGATCTTTTTTCAATCTCTTTGGATGTAATCCACCTATACATATCATAAAAACAATTATAAAGAAGTTAATTAAAAAATAAAAGATATCCAATATTCATACATATCAAATATAAAATTATCATAATTACCTTATAAGTGATCCAAGACGATAGATCATATCTCGTACTCCTTTCGTTGTACATCCATCGATAACCAAAGGTAAAATATGTTTCAAAAAGTTATGCCAGTCATGGGTCTTTAACCCAGATAAGCTCTTATCATCCATAGTAAACATGTTTTGAAACAATGCTCCATATCCTATAGCAGTCTTAATCAATTGAATTCTATTGTTGATAGTCTGTATCTCTTTTGTTGTAAGTACCCAAGGAGCAGGTGCATAAGTTGTTTCTTGTGGATACCTATAAAAAACTCGCCATAACTTTGGTTTGGATTTTTTATCTTTCAAATCATTCCTTGATGCTGTGGTATCTTTTAGTCCAAGAAGATGCTGCCATACTGAATAACCAATATTCTTGAATATATGCATAAGATCAAGAAGATGAAATACTTTTAACTCTTTCCAATACTCCAAAGAATACCATATTGATATGTTCTCTGCGAGTGCCAATTTTCCTTTACCTCTGTTCACATACTCATTATCTAAATCATCACTGAAGATTTCTGCTTTTGGATCTATCAGAGGTCCATTTGTCCATTTTTTATACCAATCCATAGGCGTCATAGGTTTTGGACACTCATCTATTTCAAGCTTTCCATTAAAATGTATCGCTTCTCTTTTAGATCTTAATGGATGATCATCAGGCAAAAATCGTCGATGTCGAAGATAAATATTTTTGTTGAGATTCTTACTATAGATTGATCTCAACCAATCACCACAATATGGACAAGCTTTATAACCCTTAGTAGATATTCTTGCGTCATGGAAAATGATAAAAATATTATTTATTTACATGCATATTGAATAAAAAAATTACATCAATACCTGAACAAACACCATATCCAGGAAAATCGTGAATAGTCGAAGCCACAATACCACAAACTGTAATATGTCTTTCATTGATGATTTTCGATACATCAATGACATTAATACCTCTCCATAACTCTTGAAGATCGTCAATGAGAGGAGCAAGATATATATTCATATCTTTAACTTGTCTTTTGCCTGGGATTAAAAGTGAAAGCATTAAATGTTCCTTTTTAATGCTAAGATATGGCGGAAGATTGTAGTTTATGACTACCACTAGCCATGTTGACCATTTACTGGATTTCATGGAGAATGGATTAACCCCATCTAATGCAACTCCTAACTTTAGATTCTGTGGATTTTCTGCAAATTCAGGCCATGTAGAATCAATATGCTGAAAAGCAACACTATCATGAGGAATTCTGATTATTCCATCAGTACTTTTGTCATCATGTCCCCAAGTCAAAAGCTTTGATAATTTGGGGCTTTGAAACATATGTCTAATCTGTGGAGCCAATGGAAAATGTCTCAAAACCTTTTTTGGGATTTTACCTTCTTTGCCCTTATATCGAGGAGATTGACATTTGGGACATGTCAAAGAGTCTGCATATTCACCTCTATATAAAATACAATCGTTAGGACATGCATGTATACATTGATAATCTATACCAAGATTGTTGATTATCTTCTTCATTTCATCATGTGAGGTAGGAAAAATATTCTGACTTGGTAAAAACTTTTCAGATAATAACCTGTAAGTTTATCAAAAAAAGATATATTAAAAAAAGTAAATAAATAAATATACACATATATATATATATATATATATATGCATATAATTTTATATATGTGTATGCTTATGTGCATCTTTCAAAATATTCACGCAAAATTTGATTGTTTTGGATAGCAGGATATGATTGTTTGTTTTGGAGGATATGAAGTATGTACCTTCATTGAATGTTTGTCGATTCTATCATATGTTCAGTTTGAAAGTGTGAGAAGCGGGTTTATAATTGCTATTCAAAGAATTTGGCACTGTTTATAGGCCATACGAGGGTGACCTCGATGAATCGCATGCACAGAGGTTACTCAAGATAGAGCAACCTGATTATAAGGGACTAGTACCAGCAGGATTTCTAGGGTATGCAGTAAACCTCTTGCATGTCAATGATGAGCATCTGAACTTTAGGATACAAAGTGGAAATCATGGTGGCTTGAGAGGATCACTTTATACAGCTTATTCAAAGAACTTCAGGTATATGACACTCAAGTCTTTTGAGCAAGCTGTATAAAAGTGATCCTCTCAAGCCACCATGATTTCCACTTTGTATCCTAAAGTTCAGATGTTCATCATTGACATGCAAGAGGTTTACTGCGTACCCTAGGAATCCTGCTGGCACTATTCCATTATAAGCAGATTGCTCTATCTTGAGTAACCTCTATGCATGCGATTCATCCAGGTCACCATTGTATGGCCTATAAACAATGCCAAATTCTTTGAATAGCAATTATAAATCCGCTTCTCACACTTTCAAACTGAACATATGTGTCAATCGACAAATCATTCAATGAAGGTACATACTTCATATCCTCCAAAACAAACAATCGTATCCTACCATCCAAACAATCAAATTTTTCATGAATATTTTGAAAGATGCATTAATAGTTTTAAAAGATGCGCGGACAAAAAGTGTCCATTCAATTCAAGTTCTTGTTCTTACCTTATCTAAAGTAAGAATAAAAACTTGCATGTATATATATATATATATATATATATATATATATGCATATATATATAAATAGATAGAAATTTGAAAATTATACCTTAATAGTGTCGAAACAGATACATTACTCCATCCAAAACGATTTTGAAGGTTGAGAATAAGTAAGCTTGCACTTAGTCGTGTCAAACGACTTCCTTCATATACATGCTTTAGACATTCACTCGAAGATATTTCTCATTTTTAGAAATATCAATGCTCTCACTATCATTTTGATACCAATCCTCAATAAAATCTTCCATGCCATCATCTTCATCATTGTCACACAAATCTTATACTTTATCGTCTTTTGAATATATATTTCAACTTTGCATATTGCACATGATTAGTTTTGCATAGCCTCCTCATGGAAACTTTTGATAAATGAGGTCTTACTAGTAATTGTGAATGCTGTGGAGGAATATCATCAACATCATACGTTGGAATCTACACATATAAATAAAATTCATTAGTATTCCATAAATGAATAAAAAATAAACTTTAAATATAAAATTAAGTATATAACTTATTAAATATGGATAGAAAATTTTTATTCTCTCTAGCTAAAAGGTGCTCTTGGAGGTCTACGCCATCCATAATTCACTAATAGTTCATCACCAGCATGTAATGTAGTAATAGCATTGACAACTATGTATCTTGATACATCTCTACTCATGTATGGTGATTCATGACTATTTTCACGCTCCTCAAATGTGCAATTAGTCCTTGAACTATTTTGTAACCCTCGACTACTATTTATTAAACCTGCTATATTTCCATGTGTATAAGGTCTTCCATCAATATATAATCTTTCATTTTCTGCATGTAAAATCCTTCTACTAGTAAGGGATGTTGCGTTCAAGCATATTCCATAAGTACTCATGCTTTGAACATAATGCGAAAGTCGATGCCAATCTCCCCATCGATATATAGGACCACAAAATGACATAAGAGTGACTTCAGAGTTCGGAGGTACATACAAATCCTCTACAATAAAGAGACCACCACCTACATTAGTAATAGTGGATGGAGCAATCATATAGTGATTGCCCCAAAAGATGAAATCCTCTCCATCTAAAGGAAGTGATCCTCTATTCCATCCTCCATATCTTCTTCTGTTGTCAGGATCTTGCTCACACACAAACAGAGGTTACAAACATAGAAAACACACAAAAATCACACAAAAAAATAGAGACAAGAAGAGACGAGACCAAACGCAGTATTGGGTGCAATCTCCCCCCATGCACTCTGTTTCGATAGTCCACAGAGTGCATGTATTTATAGGAATTTTGATTACGTCGAAAAGAGTGGTTACATGAGAGCGGCTTCAAAAAGAAAGCGTGAAACTAAAAGTTGGTAACTTTTACAGAAAGCCATTGCTTTCAATAATAGAAACTGCGGTCTACAACGATCCTTATTCTAACCATTACTTTTCTAACTGTTTCTAACAATAGAACCTTCTACGTAGGTTTATTTACAAGCTGAATAATAATTATTTGAATTATTGATGTCCGCCCTTTCACGCTTTGCACGCTCCTCAAGAACCTTCAGTTGCTATATCAAAAACATCAAAAACACATTAATACATCAATAATTTAACACTCTAACAATGCATTGTTCAATAATAATTTAACACTCCAACAATGCTTTGTTCAACATATTCCATGTTACAATCCAACAATGCATTGTTCAACATATTCATGTTACACTCCAACAATGCATTGTTCAACATATTCCGTAAGTTATAACATTCCCTTCAGTTGAAAAAGCAACTGACCTCAATTGATAAAATAATAAACATGGATGGCCAGTCACATGTTTCATCACTAAATAAAAAAATAGGCATGTTCCATATAAAAACACATGCATGGAAATGTTCATGGAGCTGTTACATTAATGTGTTTGTGTATGATATGCAGAAATTAAGTGGTCATAATGAGGTGTTAATTGTGTTTTATGTATCCATTGACATTCTTCAATAGAGTGATTTTTGTACTTAACCAAATATCGATGATATTGAGTACCTGTGCGTATAGTAGTGACATCATGATCAATGATTTTCTCAGGAATTAAGATTTCAGATTGTTCTTCAATTAAAGGAGGGTCATCAAGAAGTGGAGCAAGTGGTGAATTTCCTTTAAATGGTTTAAGTAAACTAATATGAAAAGAGTTATGTATAGTCCAATGAGATGGAATATCTAATCTAAATCAATTATCATTAATTTTTTCTATAATGAAAATCGGTTCATAATAGCGTGGTGCAAGTTTAATTTTAGGATGCTACAAAATATTTTTGAGACGTCTTTTAATGATACGCAACCATACAAAATCATTTTCCTTGAATTCTTTGGCTAATCGTTTAGTATTGATATTACATGTATATCGCTCTTGACTTTTCCTAATGTGCTCGTGAACATCATGAAGCATAGAAATGTGATCATGAGCAATAGAATCAGCCATCAGAATGTTGGTTTGGGTGAGGGACATGGGAGTGGGAAGCTTTTTACCAAAAACAATTTCAAAAGGTGCACGACCAGTAGTGGTGTGTGCAGTGTTATTGTAACCAAATTGAAGCAATGGCAACTTTTCATCCCACTTATTAGGATTATCTAATGAATAACAACACAATAAATCAAGAATAGTACTGTTTGTAGCCTCACTTTGTCCATTACTTTCAGGATGAAATGTAGAGCTAAAATCTATTTTAGAACCAAAATGTTGAAATAAGGCAACCCAAAAATGATTACAAAATCTAACATCACGATCAGATAACATTACTTTAGGAAATCCATGATGTGGGAAAATGCATTTAATGAATAATTTTGCAGCTTGAGGTGCAGTCAAAGTTTTTCTACATGGAACGAAATATGCATATTTACTAAACCTATCAACTATTGTCCAAATCATATCATTATGTGATGAAGTGATGGGAAGACCTGTAATAAAATCCATAGAAATTTGTTCCCATGGTTCATTTGGAATGGAAAGTGGCATTAATAATCCAAATGGTTTACCACGATGACGTTTGACACGCTGACATACAATGCATTGAGAAACATAATGTGCAATATGTTTTTCCATGTGTGGCCAAAAGAAGAAATCTTTGCAAGCAGAAATGGTTCTTTGTATGCCTCTATGACCCATGTAAGATGGTTCATGCATTTCTTTAATGACAAATCTTTAAAAGCTTGGGTTATGCACAATCTATGTTGAAAATAGAGAAAACCATTATGAAATGTATAATGTTCATCAGATAAAGATGCACCATTGTTGAAGTCATGCCATGCACGTGAAAAATACAAATCAGATGCATAAGAGGAAACCATTTCTTGAAAAGAATGTATTTGGATGGCAGAAATATTATGCAAAACAATAGAATGCGAAGGAAAACGGCTAAGAGCATCAACTACAACATTAGCTTTACTACGCTGATATTGTATCATGGGTTGGAAATTCTGAATGAATGATGCCCAGTTAAGATGCCTTTCCGAGATTAAAGGTTGACTTAATAAATGCTTAATAGCATGTTGATCGGTTTTAATTAAAACCTCAGAGCCCATAAGATAGTGTTTCCAAATTCGCAAAGCATGCACAACTGCTAACAATTCTTTATCATATGTACTATAATTCTGTTCTGAGGGCTTAAACTTCCTACTTTCAAATGCAATAGGATAGTCATTTTTCATTAAAACAGCGCCTATTCCTGAACCACTAGCATCAGTAACAACATGAAAGGGTTGTGAAAAATCAGGTAATTGTAAAATAGGTGCATGTGAAAGTGCATGTTTCAGTTTTTCAAAGGACTGTTGTTGGGTAAGTCCCCATGCAAATTTTATCTTCTTTTTCAACAACAAGGTAAGAGGCAATGCTAAATAAGAAAATTTTCATACAAACTTCTTATAGAAACTAGCCAACCCAAGAAAAGAACGAACATCATTGACTGATTGTGGTGTACGCCATTCTACTATAACTCTAATCTTTTTTGGATCCACATGCACACCTTCACTTGAAATAATATGTCCTAAATATTCTAGCTTATGTTGAAAGAAGTAACTCTTTTCAGGATTAGCATAAAGTGTGTTCTCTCGTAACAAATGAAAAACTGTTTCAAGATGCTTTTCATGTTCACTATCATTCTTACTGTATACAAGTATATCATCAAAGAATACAAGAACAAAGGCTTGATAATCAAGAAAAATATTGTTCATCATTCATGCAAATGTAGCAGGGGCATTAGTAAGTCCAAAGGGCATTACCATAAATTCATAATGGCCAGTTTGCGTTCTAAATGCAGTCTTAAAAATATCACTTTGTGTCATACGAATCTGATGGTAACCCGATTTAAGATCAATTTTACTAAAGACACGAGCTCCTCGTAACTTATCTAAGAGATCATCTATTCGAGGAATAGGGTATCTATTCTTTATTGTGATCTTGTTAAGGTTTCTATAATCAATGCACATTCGATAAGTTTTATTCTTCTTCTCTAGTAAGAGAACTGGTGCTCCAAATGGGGAAGAGCTAGGCCTTATAAGTCCTTTATGTAGTAGTTCATTTACTTGGTTTTCTATTTCCCTTTGATGTAGTGGGCCATGTCTATAAGGTGCTTTATGAGGAGGAGAACTAAGTCTATGCTATGGTCAAAGGATCCTCGAGATGGTGGTAGTTCAGAGGGATACTCAAACATAAAACAATCCTTATAAGTACTCATGAAAGGTTTATATGCATGAGGAAGTGTATGAGTATAATCATTGATGACATTGACAAAAACAATGCATGAATTGAATCCTTTTCTAAATGCACGTTTTACTTGAGTGTGACTAATCAATGGAAATGGCTAAAAATCATGCCGTGTAGACAAAGTAATGATTTGACTTTTGAATTCAAAGTTAAAAGTATGCATATGGTAGTCAATACGTGGGTTATAATGGTGATGAAAGGGCATACCTAGTATAACATCATAAGATTGCAAAGGTGCAATTAAAAAATGTTCGTGAATCAACATATGGGCCTATGCTAATCGTAACATCTTGCACTTCTCGTGTTACATTATAATGACTACCTTGAAATGCAGCTTTCACTTTATACAAGGAAGGAAATGTTTGTAATTTAAGTTCTTTTACTAGTAAATGTGAAATGAAGTCATGTGAACTACCATCTTCATGTAGAATTTTAACTAGTTTGTTATTTATTGTACCCTGCATGCAAAGAAGAGAGTGTAGAGAGATATCGTTACCCAAGGTACTTAAGTCCTTCTCCAATGATTCCTCTGTCCAAACAGGAGGAATTTCTTCATTATGGAACTCCATGTTATGCAATTGAGCTGTAGCCGATTTCATGTGAAGAGGTCGCAATCTGCACCTTATTTTTGTATGTCCAGGTTTACCACAATTCTAGCAGGTGATTCATGGTCGCTTCTGTTGGGCATCCACCGCTGAAGTTTCAAGGGTGGGTGGTTTGGTTGGTTGGAAAGATGAAGCAACAAGTGGAGTTGAATTACTGTAATCCTTCATGGTGCTCTTGGACCCTTAAGCTAGTGCTTTCCTCTCGGGATGTACCCTAAGGAAATGTACCTTAGCAAAATGTACCTTGTCTGGATGTACCCTGATGTACCTTGACACGATGTACCCTGTCTGGATGTACCCTGGTGTATCCTGAGAAGTGTACCATGAGATGCGCTGCGTCGCATCGCACCGTGCCGCCTTGAAAAGTAAGAAAAACTGCAAGTTATATTAAATTTAAGAGGAGAGAACTTGAGTATCAACACCAAGAAAGAGTGTAGTGGTAAAAATACTTCCCTTGAAAGTAGGAGGTTGTGGGTTCAAATCCTCCTACCTTAGGGAATCTAAACCTCTCTATTGCCACTCAAAATTAAAATTGCCTCGCGCATAGCCAACGGCTGCCAACAGTCGCCAAGGGAGCCTTGGGTGCCAATGTTGCCAAGCTTCGAAAAGCAAGCGTGAAACTAAGAGTTGGTAAATTTTACAGAAAGCCATTGCTTTCAATAACCAAAACTGCGGTCTACAACGACCCTTATTCTAACCATTACTTTTCTAACTATTTCTAATAATAGAACCTTCTACGCAGGTTTATTTACAAGCTAAATAATAATTATTCGGATTATTGATGTTTTCCCTTTCGCGCTTTGCACGCTCCTCACGAACCTTCAACTGCTATATCAAAAACATCAAAAACACATTAATACATCAATAATTTAACACTCTAACAATGAATTGTTCAATAATAATTTAACACTCCATCAATGCATTGTTCAGCATATTCCATGTTATAATCCAACAATGCATTGTTCAACATATTCATGTTACACTCCAACAATGCATTGTTCAACATATTCCATGTTACAATCCAACAATGCATTGTTCAACATATTCATGTTACACTCCAACAATGCATTGTTCAACATATTCCATAAGTTATAACATCTTCTATCATATGTTTGTACTAAAGAATGATCACGAGCTGTCAATGGATAATCTCCAGCCGTTTCATTCTCTAAACTAGGAGGTAGAGGATTTCTAGAAACCTCTGCTTGTAATTGATGAACAACAAGTCCATGACGTGTACAGGGTATATTAACATTATGAGAAAAATCATCATCATCATCATCATCGAGCAAGTATTCTTGTATATCAACAATAATTTGATTTTATATATGGTTTTTAAATAAAATAATGACATATAATATATATAAAAAATACATACCCAAGCATTATCACGTTGACTAGGATGGTGCACGCTCAAAAGTACCATACTCTGCCTCATGTTCAATACATTCCAATCGTGGTCTTCGATACGTGCCATAACAAGAGTTACACCAACATATAATATGCTCTTCATAGTAAAATTCATCATAATTCCTATCGGAGGACACATGTGAAGTCGTTGCATGGGTAGGACGTGGTGGAGTACCCTCTGATTGATCAGAATCTGCACATAATAAGAAACAAAAAAAAATATAAGTTATGTATCCATCAAATATATTTAAAATTAAATGTTTGATATACTTACAGTATAAAGTCGTTGCACGATGAGGATACGGTGGTGGAGTTCCATCTGATTGATCAGAATCTACAAATAATGGTATTTGATATTAATAATCTGATTATCTACATACACAAAAAATTCACATATACATATTTACACATACACACATATTCACATATACACATTTACAGATACACACATATTCACATATATGCAACTACACATTATTGTGGGATAAATGCATGTATTTGCATGCATGTGTGTGTACGTATATATGTGGATATGTATATGTGTGTTTATGTTATACGTATGTATATGTGTATATGTATACATATATGTATGCATATATGTTTGCATGTATATGTGTATGTGGGTATGTGTATGTGTATGTGTGTGTATATGTGTATGTATTCTGATTTTTTTTTCAGTTTGAGATTAAATTAGCAGGAGATATTGTATGGTCGAAAAAAATAAGAGGCGAGCTAACATACTACGTGAGACGTGGCAGTTTTTTCGTAGACAGCTACGTCTTCAAGAGTCATTTCCTCAACAGAAGGTACAAAAATTAATAGTTTATATTTATAATTTTTATATATTTTAGTAACTTTTTACGTCATTTAATTTATGTATTTTTTTTCTTGAATAAACAAGTTGCTGCAAAGAAGAGAGTGGAGTCGGGCCACACATCGCACCTAGGCCAAATGTGCCATAATGGTTTTGTATCTACATTTGTAAGTATATGTGTTATCATGAGTATATTTTTTATTTTAGTTAAAATGCAAGCAACTAATGTTTTTAATTTGTTTCATTGCAGTGGAAGGATTATGGCCGATATCCTACGAGACATGAGATCGAGTATGCTAGACATTTTGGATATCGGCGTTTGAGCGAGTATATGCAAGATCATCCTGATGCCTTTGTGAGTATTTTTAAATTTTATATAATTATTTTATTTTTAGGAATGGTTTAATTATTTTATTTATTTATGTGAGCTATATGTAATACAGGAGTATTATGGAGAGACAAATATGGATGAGGTGGAGAGGCAGACACAGGAGGGACGATCTCGATCATCACAGGGTGATCATGACAATGAGGATGAGGAAGATCACGATGATCATGATATTGTTGATGATGATCATGATCATGATGATGATGATTAGGATTTTAGTTGATTATGACATTGGATTATATATATATATATATATATATATATATATATATATATATATATATATATATATATATATATATATATATATATATATATATATATATATATATATATATATATTATCGATATATTTTTCATTTCAGTTATGTTTTGAATTGTGTGTATTGTATTAAGTAATGAAGAGTTTTCTGCTATTGATTGTTATTATTGTTCATATTAAGCATGTGTTTTAATACTTTAATTATATAATTCATTCATATGTGTGTACCTAAGTGTATATGTATGTAGTGTATATGTATGTATGTGCATGTGTATATGTGTGTATATGTATGTATGTGCATATGCATGTGTAAGTGTATATGTGTGTATGAGTATGTGCATGTGCATGTGTATGTGTGTATATGTATATGCATGTATATGTATAACTCTATGTGTATATGTGTGTATGTGCATGTATATGTGTATATGTAGGTATGTGCATGTGTGTGTGCATGTGTATATGTGTTTTAATACTTTAATTATATAATTCATTCATATGTGTGTACCTAAGTGTATATGTATGTGTGTGTATATGTATGTATGTGCATGTGTATGTGTGTGTATATGTATGTATGTGCATGTGCATGTATAAGTGTATATGTGTGTATGAGTATGTGCATATGCATGTGTATGTGTGTGTATATGTATATGCATGTATATGTATAACTCTATGTGTATATGTGTGTATGTGCATGTATATGTGTATATGTAGGTATGTGCATGTGTGTGTGCATGTGTATATGTGTTTTAATACTTTAATTATATAATTCATTCATATGTGTGTACCTAAGTGTATATGTATGTGTGTGTATATGTATGTATGTGTGTGTATATGTATGTATGTGCATGTGTATGTGTGTGTATATGTATGTATGTGCATGTGCATGTATAAGTGTATATGTGTGTATGAGTATGTGCATGTTCTTGTGTATGTGTGTGTATATGTATATGCATGTATATGTATATGTGTGTATATGTATATGTATATTTATATGTATATGTATATGTATATGCATGTGTATGTATATGCATGTGTATATGTATGAAACATGCATGTGTATGTGGATGCATTTCCATTTGCATCCATGTGCATGCATGTATGCATGTGGATGTGCATATACATGTATTTGCATATATGTTAATGTGTGTATGTATATATATATATATATATATATATATATATATATATATATATATATATATATATATATATATATATATATATATATATATATATATATATATATATATGCAATAATGCATGCATGTAAGTCTTTTTATGTGGTTGTAGGAATGTTTGTGCATATGCATGTGTATATGTGTGTATGTCTAAGTGTATGTGCACATGTATTTGTGTGTATATATGTGTGTATATGTGCATGTGTATATGTGTATATGTGTATATGTGTGAAAGTGCATCTTCATCATGTATAAGTGTATAAGTGCATATCAATAAGTGTGAGTATGCTATGTAATGAAAATAACACAATTCAAATGATATACAAAGAATAGAAATTGTACTTACAATAGTTAGCCATACTTTTTGCTTGGTTAGCTTCTTGAATAAGCTGCAATAAAGAGAGAAAGAAGAGAGAGAGCGAGAGAGAGAGAGAATTCAAAGAGAGAAAGATGTAGAAAGAGAGAAACAGAGACAGAGGGAGACAATAAGGGAGAGCTTAGGCAAAACAACAATTCTGCATATACTTGCTTCAGCGCGTAAGCGCAGCGTAATTGCGAACGTTGGAGAGCTCTTCGATCGGAATTTTGAAAATGCCGATCGAAGAGCTTCGAACGTTTTAATTTTTGTCCATCAACAGACCGTCGTGTAACCGATGCTACCCGTTGTCGCATAAGCGACATCTTTTTAGTGTCGCTTATGCGATGCAAAACATCATCGCCTATGCGATGCAGAAAAGCATCGCTTATGCGACGCTATTTAAATTCATCGTGTTAGCGACGCTGTATGGGAGCGTTGTCAACCCCATCGCGCCACAAATCGTAAAAACCATCGTTTGCTCCGTCGTTTAATCGACGATCTGCACGTGACGCTAATTACGATGCATGTTGTAATTTTATAGCGAGGAAATTTTGTCGCCTTAACCGTCGCTATACGCTCGTATTCCTTGTAGTGTTACCTGCCCAATCTGTATCACTATATATCTTGATGTTTGTATCTGATGTAAAACCATAATACAAGCCTTCTGTGAGTGTACCCTTTATGTACCTCAACACTCTTTGTCCTGCAATCCAATGTTCTTTCCTAGGACAATGCATGAACTGAGACAACACTCCTACTGCATATGACAAGTCAGGCCTAGTTAATGTAGCATAGATAAGACTACCAACCAGACTTTGATACAACTTCATATCCTTGAATTCTTCTCCTCCATATCTGCTCAATTTGTGATTCACCTTCATTGGAGTGGGTGCTACCCTGCAATCTTCCATTTTAAACTTGATCAACAAATTCTTCAAATATCTTTCTTGAGTTACATACACTCCATGTTGAGTATATGAGATCTCCATGCCTAAGAAATATGACAAGTCTCCCAAGTCACTAATCTTGAACTCTTTCTCCATTTGCTTCTTTAGGCTTTGTATGCCCTTCTCATCTGTACCTGTAAGGATTATATCATCAACATATATGCACATGTAAATGAACCCATCATCACTAGCTTTGACAAGCAAGCTACTATCTGCTTTAGATACTTGAAAACCAAGTTCCTTCAAGAACTTCACAAGTCTATAATTCCATGCCCTTGGGGCCTGCTTCAAACCATACAAAGCTCTCTTGAGCTTACATACATGATCTGGATACCTTTCAGCTCTGAATCCTTATGGTTGCTCCATGAAAACATCATCTAAAATATAACCATTTAGAAAAGCATTCTTCACATCTAATTGACATAATTTCCAACCTTTACATGCAACAATGGCTATGAGTGTCCTAATGGTTGTCATCTTTGCCACAAGACTATAAGTCTCATCATAGTCTATAGCATATGTCTGAGCAAACCCTTTCATAACAAGTCTAGCTTTATACCTATACACACTTCCATCTGCATACCTCTTTGTCTTGTAAACCCATTTGCATCCAATAATCTTTTGACTATTTGATTTAGGAACCAAATCCCAAGTCTCATTTTTCATCAATGCATCATACTCTTCCTGCATAGCTTTCTCCCAATTTTCCTTACGTTTTCCCTCTTCATATGTAGAAGGGTCTTCACCTGCTTTCACCATGTAAGCATAATCTTTAGTAGCCAAAAATGAAGTGTCATAGCTATAGCTTGTAGGTTGCCATTTGTTTCTTGATGACCTTCTGAGTTCTCCACTTCTTGAAGTTTCTGGTTCATCACATTCTCGATCAAACCTTGGCACTTCTTCAACTTCATCTTGTACTTCATTATTCTCTTCTTCATCAAATATCTGAACCTTTGATTTACCTTTCTTCTGATTCACAACTTCTTCATCACCTGAATGAATATTGATTGTACCTGCATACTAAGTGCCTTGCTCATCAAATGTAACATCCTTTGATACAAGAAATTGTTTTGTGGATGGACTCCACAACCTATAACCCATCTGCTTGTCATCATATCCAATGAACACATACTTTTTTTCTTTAGGTTCTAATTTATGCCTCAATTGAGATGGCACATATGCATAAGCCAAACATCCAAATACTTTGCAATGATCTAAGGTAGGTCTCTTACCCCACCATGCCTCATATGGTGTCATACCCTGCAAAGCTTTACATGGTAAGCTATTGACCAAATATGTAGCTGTATTTACAGCCTCAACCCAAAAATAATTTGGACAATTTTTCTCCTTCATCATGGATCTTGCAAACTCAACAAGAGTTCTATTCCTCCTCTCTGCTACACCATTTTGTTGAGCAGAGTACCTACAAGTAACTTCCCTTTTTATACCTGCATTCCATAAGTAATCACTGAACTCATTAGAGAAATACTCTCCCCCTCCATCTCATCTTAGTCTCTTCTTCTTTTGACCTGTAATTCTTTCTGCATACACATGATAATGTTTAAATGTATTGAATACCTCTGACTTATCTTTGATCACATAGATAGTGATCCACCTGGTAGCATCATCAACATAAATCACATAATATCTTGAACCATTTCTACTGAAATCCTTTGAAGGTCCCCACACATCTGTATGTACCAATTCAAGCTTCTCTGAATACATAAAACCATGCTTGCAATAAGATTGCTTATGAGCCTTACCTAATTGACATGCCTCACATTTGTATGTCATATGTTGACCTGCAACATTAGGCAATCTAAGCACTGAACCATTGTTAACCATATCTTTAATACCTCTTTCATTGAAATGTCCAAGCCTTTTGTGCCAAAGATCTAACTCAAAGATCTTATGTCGTCCATAAGTAAACAAGGCATGAACAACATTACCTTGAATCTTCAATGTGAAGAGTCATCCTTCTTTCTTCCCTAAAACAATTTGTTTATACCCATTGCTAGGGTCTTCCACAAAAAATCCATCATTAGTGAACCTTACTTCATAACTTTTTCAACAATTTTCCCTACACTTATCAAATTCTTTGGAATTGTAGGAACATACAAAACCTTACTCAATAGAGTACTTGCATCCTTGGCCTTCACTGATCCAATTGACTTCACATTGTGCTTTGTATTGTCACCTGTTTGAACTAAATGATTAGTTACCTTATTCTCCAAATCAGTCATCAAGGCTATGTTACCACTCAGGTGATTGCTACACCATGAGTCAATGTAGAAGACTCTTTGGTCTTCACTATGCCTTTCACAAGTTGCATTCATAATCAAGGTTGAATCCTCCTTCTGATCTGAAGCATAATTGTAGTAGGTATTTTTGTAGGATTGACTTTGGAATCCTCTACCTGCATTTCTTCCAAACTAACCTCTACTACCTCTACCTCTGAAATTACCTCTTTGGTTTCTGCCACCTCATCCTCTTGAATTAAAGTTCTGATTATATCCACCATTATTTTGAGTATTATGCCAACAATCATGAGCTAAGTGATTTGTTTTACCACAGATCCAACAAGCTTTGGCTCCATCTTTATTGCTTCTACATCTTCCTCTACCTTTGCCACCTCCTCTTCCTCTTAGGAAGTTAGCTTGACTAGTTGTGCCTTCATCTTCATTTGTTTGTTGCTCGCCTTCGCTATTCTTCTTCTTATCTTTTGAATACATTGCTTGACCTGCACTTTTATCACCATCACCTTTGACATCCTGCTCAAAAGTTAGCATGTGTCCTAGCAACTGATTTGAATCAGGAGTGAAATGATCTAGTGACAATTCAATAGACAAGATGAATGGCTTCCATTTCTCATCTCCTCTCAAACCTGTGAGGATTTGCCTTACCAATTTATCCTCCTCTATATCTTCATCAACTGCTCCTAATGCATCTTCAATGTCCTTCATGCTTGTTACATAATCTAAAATGGATTGAGAAGCCTTCTTCTTGAATGTGGTAAACTCTGCCCACAAAGATGCCTTTCTTGACTTTGGAGTGTTTTGAAAATGCTCCTCCAAAGCATTCCATATATCACTTGCACTTTCAAGACCTCTAATATGAGGTAGCAAGTAGTCATTGACTCCCATGTAGATAATGCTCATTGCTTGAGCATCTCTCTTCATCCAATTCTTCAAATCTGATAGTTCATCTCTAGTTGGAACACTAGGATCTGTGAATTGTGGCTTTTCTTCTTCACCTGTAATGTAACCTATCAAGTCTTTGCTCATGAGATGAGCTTCCATCCTCATTGACCATGCTAACCTTTATGAGGAATAAGTGTACCTTTACTTCCAATGAAGTTCCTTTTGATCTTCTTGATTGCTCCAAGCCTTCTTCTCAAGCTTTCCTTTCAAGTTTTCACCTTTTGAACCTTCAAGTGTTGATTTCTTTATGATTGCAGCAGTCGGGGTCCTCGTTTCTTCAATTTTGATGATTCTTGCTCTAATACCACTGATGGAGAGTGTTAATCTCCAAAAGAACAAGCTATCCTTGATGTTAGAGCACCTCTAAATCAAGAATAACTCAAAACCTTTACCAATTTGGAGGATCAATGCTCAATTACCAAAGTCTTGAACAAACTATGAAATGAGTTGATATTCAGAAAGGCTACTGCACCTAATTCACTCATTGACTGATGAAATGTGTAAATTTTTTTATAAAACTTTGCACAAGGTGTTCTCTATAGTTTGTGCACCTTCTCCAAGTTAAATCATCCCAAAAGATTAAGTATATCTTGAGAAATGAATCAAACAACTCACCTATGTCTGAAACTGTTCTTCTGTAAAGTCGATTTTAACACATGGTTCTCCCAAACTAGAACATGTTTAAGCAAATGCTTTTAGCCATAGATGGCTTACCTTCCAACTTAGATTTTGCAATAATTAGTGGAAAAAAAGATGAATCAAAGGAACCATTAAATGCTAAGAGGATTGAAGATCAGCACACGATATGAGCTCTCATAATGCATTAACAAACAAAATACGATCACACAGGCCCAAAAGGTTACATCATACTTTCGAACCCAAAGTTTCCATATCCAAGAGATTTTTACTTGTTCGGGAATATGGTGTGACAGTCGATAGATAAAAATTGTATTAAAAAAACTAGAGGGGAATTCGTTACTTTATGTTGAGGAGAAGCTGAGCTTTTCTTATAAGTAACGCAGCAAGCAAACTCAAGTTATGTCAAGAGACATTATATGTGAACTGGATTTCGTAGGAACAGCAATTGCGTACTGCATCCTTGTTATATGAATACATGGGAGCATGTGTGTGTGTGTCTTCGCATGTGCTCACATATGCAAGCGTGCAGAAGAGCATTCTTTTGTTTAGACACGTTTTTTCTTGCACGCACGTCGCCCAGTGAACATGTGCTGTATGAAAATCAGCTGGAACTTGTGCAACATCTTATGGTACATACTATGCTGCAGATATTTCATCGAGGTTGGGTGTACGATGAAAATTGATAATACAACACAACTGAAGCAAAAAATGGTACGAGGTGGAGGCAAGAACCTCAATGATATATGGCTTGCAAAGTATTGGATTATTTACACAATATGCGTAATTAACTAACTTTGTGGGATGTATGTATATTCAGCATAAAAAATCAGATTTCATGAATTATATATATATATATATATATATATATATATATATATATATATATATATATATATATATATATATATATATATATATATATATATATATATATATATATATATATATATATATATATATATATATATATATATAGACTAGCATATTCGCAACTTTTTTACAGCTGAAATCTGGTTTGTTGGGTCCGAAATTGAGGTTGTAATGGACATAGTGCACAGAAATCTATATCCTATGGAGCAGGATATTTGTTCCTATTTGGTATTTTCACCTGAGAAAAGAGCTTTGAAAGCCAGCAGCTTTATCCGCGAGCCTGCTGATACTAAAAGAACCTTATGTTTATAGCAAGACCTCTCTTTCTCTCGAAAGGGAACGAATTGTCTTGGAACATTGAAAGAAAACATGCAGTCGATGGAAAGAGTGCACCTTGCTGCTATTAATTTGAATAGGATTCGAATGAATGAAGAAAGCACCAAAGTCTTGGGAAAAAAAGATAACAATGGAAAACAAAAATGATGACACAGATTGAATAAAGATCTGAAGAACTACAGTATGCTTCCATAGCTTTAAACGAACGAATAACCTGCAGACTAATGGAGCAATTAGAGCACAGCCAGAAGAATGTTTTATCCAATGGAGCTACGCGAGATAGCAGTTCGAGGATGACACTGAATGGGTAGTGTCAATAATCGTACAAGAACCAAATAAGATTCCAGTCCCTCGTCTCTCTCATGACGCCTTTATTTACCGTCCTGACTTTCCGTTCCAGTTCTAATTTCTGTAACAAAGAGATGTAGAAACTGTGTATACAGAAATCCGGCAGAGAAAAGGGAGAAAAGGATCAAGGGCGCATAAAAAGCACGCCGCTTGGTCGGGAGCTGGCTAACTAGGGAGACAGACTAGCCTAAGAAGATGGTGACTCGACGAGTATGAACAGGGTAGCATGGAAGCGCTGTTGATGAAGCTGTGTTGAGAGCATGAGAATGTCCTTGAAAAAAACCCCACAAACAGCGGGGCAGAAAAACAAAAAGAAAGAGAAGAAAATAGTTCTCCAAAGGTATGATCTGTTCAACGAATGGTGGTCTTATCAGAAGCTGGATTCGATCCAGAGATAATGTTCAGTATGGTTTCGATGTCAATACTACGAGCTGGATTGAGGGTACACTGCACTTGGGGTTCCCAGCTGTGTTCTAGCAAATCTGCAAGACGATCAACAGTGTCAGGCTCATCAATGGACTCCATTGTTCTGGTGTCTTCAGGGGATGACAGAATTTCGGGAATATTTGCGCCATTATCAGTTCCCATAAATGACTGAATGAGGGACCCTTCTTCCAAGTCATCAAAACTTGACATATCATCAGTCATTTCTTCTTTTGGACACTTGTTCTGCGCCATTGCAGCCTCTCTATATCCGGATACGCTTCCGCATTTTCCAGAAGCTGATTGTATATCTTGACGCTTTGGAACTGGTTTGGCGACTTGATCAGCTATGATTGCGTCGAGCTTGGCGTCAAGAGTGCATATCATGCTTTCGCTTAATACAAAACCATCCAATGGCAGAGAGGTACGCTGTAGAGCTGAGGGGAAATTCAGCCGTGCGCGATCTCCACGGAGTTTAAAAGCTGCTCGATCATACGCAAGAGCAGCTTGTTCAGCAGTATCAAATGTTCCGAGCCATAGCCTTGTCCGGTTTCGAGGCAATCTAATCTCTGCGACCCATTTCCCCCAATGACGCTGGCGTACACCCCTATATAGCTTCATGGGTTTCCTATTTACATGCTTCATAGGGACAGCTGTAGGGCCGAAGTTTAAAAACTTACATCTTGAATCTTGCATGTCTGCATACAAATCAGAGGCGAAAGGGATGCTTACGGGCGTGTTCTGCAAGAAAGGCTGCTGGTACTGTGCATATGTAGAGTTGAGTTCATGGGTTGCCCATCCTGAAAGATTGTTCGACAAAGCTTTTATGCAACGGTCTGAGGAAACCAAGTTTCGATGGATCTGAGATAAAGTGTTGATGTTTCGGGCACTTATGCTGCTACGGAGATCTGCAGCGCATCCATAAATCGAGCTTGAGGTAGAGGACTTCTGCACGGGTTGCTCATGTGATAGACAGCACATATCCTCTACATTACCAAGACCGCTAGCTGAGCTGCCAGAGGAGGAGTCAGGGCTAGCGGGCAAGTGTGAAAGGCGAGATTGGCATGAAGCGAAGGGGAGAGTAGGTGCATAGGGACGTACAGCATCCTGCAACTCCTCACCAGTTCGGAGAGGAACAGGGATGTTCGACGGCTGAGGTTCATTGCCGTCATCGGGTCGACAGAGAAGCCAATCACTGAAATTAAGAAAACAGGGGAAGGGACCTGCACATTGCGCCATTGTAGGAGAGAGAGAGAGAGAGAGAGAGAGAGAGAGAGAGAGAGAGACGAAGGTGTGAAAACTCGAGTTTCAGATGATAGACGATGAGACAGCCCTTTGCAAGGATGGTAGGAACGACATGGCAGTTTGGCAAATGAAGGCTCAAGCTATCGGTGATATGGGGGCAAGCGAGTAGCACAAGTTTATCGCATCGTACAGATAGACGTGGATGCTACCAATGGGAAGGTGACACGTTTTGATTGACCGACAGATGCCTGTAAAAACACAAAATGCGTTGTCATTGATTCATTGGAAAACCGGAGTCAACAGTACAAGTTTTTGGCTTGGCTTCTATAAAAAAAAACCCAAGAGCATTTCAAAGTCTCCTTATGGATCATACATAAATCATTATTTATACGAGCAAGAATAATGTCTTTGGCCTTAGAGATGTATATAATATAAGTAAATGAAAATGTGCAAAAGATGCGCGTGATATTGAACAATTACAATATTCCTGACAGAAGAAGGTATATACATATTCCATAGATATGTACTGTTTCAAATTCTTTTCTAGAGTTGAATCCCTTCCATCCATATGTTTACAAAAAAAAAAAGGGTTGGTGTTGGAATGAAGCACTACCACTAGTTTAAATATCCAAATACCTGTTTCTTCTTCTTCTTCTTCGCAGCATTACCTGTATTTTGATCTTCATTTTTGTGGATCACAGCAATGAGCAACATGCTTTCCTGTGTAACTACCACTCTCACGAATTCACCATCGCCATCTCTCAATTTCACTGCGCATAATTAAATGGCATTATCTCCAAGACCCTAACGCACATCCCGCGTCAGCACAGCAATCGATTGCAGCATGCGTGACCCCATCCTGACTTGGCATGCACTACTTGTTTCTCATGACTACTGCATGATGCTCCACAACCCGTCCTGTGAGGTCATCCTTGTTGCAAGATTGGAGCACATGCTTCGCCATCTTCGGGAGCTACCAAAAGGCCTGCAATCTCACTGGCAGACGATTTCACAAAACCGTATAGCTGGGGGAAGGTCCCTTGCATGCAGTACAATCATGCGGATGGAAATTCCACAACTTGTATGGCAGTTGATAATGGCGCGCAATACCCCCTTTTGACTGTATCCTATGCCAGCCTGTGGGGGTAGCAAAATGTGTATGTGAGCTGTTATTAGGGTTTGAGTCCCCGTCCGTCCTGTGACGAGACTTACAAGCGCTTGTAAACCTGAGTGATCGATTAATGGCTGTGCTGTATAGGTACAGAACATATCGCCCCATCAAGGCATCATAATCGACGGAAATAAACGTATAATACAGTCGCTAAGCCATGGAGATCCCGATCGGCATATTACACCTGCGTCCTTCTCATTGTGTGTGTGTGTGAGAGAGAGAGAGAGAGAGAGAGAGAGAGAGAGAGAGAGAGAGAGAGAGAGAGAGAGAGAGAGAGAGAGAGAGAGAGAGAGAGAGAGAGAGAGAGATGCGAATGCTCTACTTTTTACAATACCAATGATAGAGTAGTACAAGACTCTGAGATTTGAGTCTCCGTATCAAATTTCTGTAGATATCAGATTAACGTGCTTATTGGGCTACACACACATGGCATGTGGTGCGTGAGAAAGATGTACTTGTGAAACAGAACCTTGGAAAGATTTGGAGTGATTGATAAGGCGAGGGTTTCTTTCACTTATTGTTTTCCTGCGTACCTTTTCCTTCATCAACAATGATGTGCATATCTTGTCTGTTTTCTAAATCCCTGGGTCTGTAAAGAGTTTCGACACAGATGCAACTGGCATTTTCCCATTGTTTGTACCCATGATGTTCAGCATCATGCGGTTCCCTGCATTTGTACATTTATGCAGTATCAATTTGCGTCGTTCTCCTCTTAATATGCAATGGCCCCGCCCAACAGAATCGATGGCCTTCTCTCCTCTTCCTGGTTTTCTGCCAATGTCTACTACATAAGTGGTCCATTTGATTAACTCTGTATATCTCGTTTAACTCTCTTGCATGTCTTCTCTTTTAATAGAAATACTGTTTCTTTGCAGAAGGAAAAGAAGAAAGAGAAGAAGGACACGGAGTATGTGTTGACAGATCTCCATCGATGCAAATTCAGCTTCCTTGACATCACATGATTGGCGCCGTAATTAATGTTTAGCTTCATCATGTTTTTGATGTAAGATAGGACAACACAGACTACTTGTTTGTGAAAGCTCGCAATCATATGACATGTGATGTTCAAGCTTGTTTGGATGGTTTGGTTCAGTCCTAGGTAGTTCCTTCTTTACAAAAAAGCGAAAGAAGCTCACGAATGCGCAGCTCTGGCAAACTCCATTATATGTATGTGACTTGCCTTCCCCACCATGTGACCTTGTAAATTGCGTACCAACTTTATGTAGTGCGCTTGGATGATAGTTTTCTTTACCGGATGATATCCGTTTCGTAAAAGCTGGTTTGGGTCTCGCGTAAACAATTATAGAAAAACAGACACACATGCAGTCTCTCTCTCTCTCTCTCTCTCTCTCTCTCTCTCTCTCACACACACACACACACACACACATTGCCAGAAAGTTCGCATTGTTACTGACTACGTTTGCGCGAGCGGGTTGAGTATAATCAGATAACTGGCATAACAGACCAAGTGTTATCATGCATGTGAATGAGTTTGATCACTATCATGACAACGTTCTACTTTATCATCCTGTTTAGTTCTTCCGGGGGCTATAAAAGAATCGTAAACTGATGAGATAGAGGAATTCTAAAGTGATGCATGCACATTGGGCTCATCATCATGAAACAAGTAGGAGATGGGATTAAAATTCACAATTCTCTACTGAGTGCATTTCACATCCACAAATACATTTGCACATGACAGAGAGTCCCGTGAAATTCAAAAATAAACTCTCTCAATTCTCTCTCGAGAGAGAGAGACTCGAGAGAGAGAGAGAGATTCTCTCGAGAGAGACTCTCTCTCGAGAGAGAGATACGCACAACCACTCATGAGAGATAGAAGAATTTGTATGGTAGCTTCTAGAGATTGCAATTCCTTATCATCATCCATGCCAGTGGAACGATGTGCAAATGATAACACCAAAACGAACAAATCATATGATATAATATATTAATACTCTTTTTTTTTCAAAATCAGAATCAGTCTCAATACCGCAATCTCCAAACACCACTCCTCCATTGGATTAAAACTCATTCAAAACAAGGACACAGAGTCACACATTCACAAGATCGCTTTGGATAAAATTAGACATTATAGTGACGGCAATTAGGGTAAGACATTATTTCCAATCACTTACGGTAATCTAGCCTTACGACCCACTAGAATGTGTCTACAAGATCGCTTTGGATAAAATTAGACATTATAGTGACGGCAATTAGGGTAAGACATTATTTCCAATCACTTACGGTAATCTAGCCTTACGACCCACTAGAATGTGTCTACAGTAGTTGCTAGACATATGGAGAGACACTTAGCTCTCTTAGAAAATTTTGTCTTGACCACATGATGCAACGTAGAATTCAAGGCACACCTTTCTCATTTGAGAATTTGGCAAGGCAAGAAACTATGAACTACTCTTAGGACGACCATTTCTAAGGTAGAAGAAAGTGGTTCAAGACTAAGGAGGCAATGTTATTTACATTAAGCATCAAAGTACTACAACAAAGATAAATTTGGAGATAAATACATATCAAGATGTGTCACCCCTCCAACAATGACATATTCACTATGAGGAGGACAAAAGCTCTGTGAAGAGTGGATTTTGAGTTAGCCATCCTAAACTCACAAACAAATTGTTCTTTGGTTGTGTCAAGGAGGATAATTATAACCAATTCAACCAACTAAAAGATAATTTCAAGATCCCAAATATATTCTAAAAGCTAATCTTAAGGAAGATGAATTTGATCCTTTTGTTTGGACTCACATATCAAGTTCCATCCAAGTAGCTATTAATGAACAAACACTTACACACCATGTTGTAGAGAAAAGAAGCACAGAAAAGCGAGCCCAAAAAAACTTTAAATTATGGGCACAAATTTTCTCTTCAAGTTTCTATGAAATAACTCATGAAGCCATGTAATTGCACTAGAGGAGTCCTCTATATACATGAATCCCAATTACTATAATATAATCCCTAGTAGGGAATTATTGTTTTTCAATAAAAGTGCCGGTCTCTTATGTGAAAGGACCATTTTTAGAGCACATGTATATAAGTCACTTGATGACTCTTTGAAGAGACTTTTTGCCATTGTAAGGATTGAAGTTGAAAATTTTGAATTTGCCGCTTCTTTGCTATATATCTTCTTCTCTAGGAGCTTGTGTGCATGTTTGATGCTTGAAATGTGTATTCAACAGTGTTGTCTAACCCAATCTCTCTTGTTTTCATGGCTCTGATGCATGTGTGAAGCTTAGTGAGTCATTGAGATGAAGTAGGGTTTCTTATAGATCACTATTTTGCTCGTAACTTGAAGTACGTTTGTCAGAATTAACTCAACATATAATAATTAGATGCGTCTCGTAGAGAGCTTAAAAAAAAACCCACTATTGACCATATTAGGAGTCTGGAGCTGAGAGAAAGTTCAAATTTATGCTTAATGGTGCTACACGTATCGCGACTTGCATTTTCAGAGGATTAATGAGTAGGAGAGGTAGCTGAACTGAGTCCCATGCATTGTCGCATTGACACTTCACTTACCATCATGTGTGCACATGTCTTCATACACTTGATATGTCCAAATTCACAGGTTGATACTTAAACATGTACTAATTCAGAGTATTAATCCACCACTATATGCACTTGTGGGGCAATTGAGGTACAATCTTAGTTGACACAAATCCCTAAGGTCTATGACTTAGGTACACATGTTTTTGGTGTTGTTGACAGGGAACGAGTCCAATCAAGGTGCCTTCGTGATGGTTATAACTATGGAGTGAACGAATCCTATGAGTAGAGGTAGTTTTAGTTAGTGGCAAGTCACCAAATACTTCAACACTTGTTACTTCACACTTTGGGAGTGTGTGTAATGAGTTCATAAGGTTAGGAGTGAGGGAGTGAGGAAGAGTTAGGATTTAGGGAAGAGAGAGAGGTAGGATTAGGTTAGATAATTTTTCACCAAAAAGCCCAAAAAAAGAAAGAAAAATTAGTTCCTTTTAGTTTAAGCACTTGGTCATCCAAGGCCATAAAACACAAAATCATTTGAGCTCTTTGTCACTTTTTAAGAAGCAAGTATCATCTGAGAGCAGTGACTAGTATCGGGGGTGGAGTATCGGGGGGAGCAATCATGTTTGCTGATTTTTGACACAAGACATGGAAGGCATGCTTTTGAAGGTGAGCACTTTACCCCCATAATATTAGAAAATCAAAACACTCACAAACGTGACACGACACACTATTGGTATCAGAGAATAACATAAGAGGGTTGGGAGTGAGTTTTTGTCATCTACAGTGGGTTAACCGAGAAGAGGAGTGTGTGAGACATATTTTGCACAAAAAATTTTTACATTTTTTATCAATTTTGGCTATAGTATTGTGGTCGGTTGAGCTTTGGTATCACAATACCAAAACTCCCTAGTATCACGATACTTGCCAGATATTGTGTATCGCCTCCTTGAGGTATCGCCTATCATGAATTTAGTGGTATCATATCATACCATATCAGTATCTCATATCGTGAGGCTAGTGGTATCGTATCACTACATGAGTGGTATTGTATTGCTAGAAAACCTAGTATCATCTCGACTATGACATCGTATGGTCTAGGGACGTACCGCGTATCGTGAGTCAATTGGTATTGTATTGTTTGGAAGAAGTATCATATCAGTTAAGTGGTATGTCACCGTAGAGGTATCGCGTATCATTTTGATTCAGAGGTATTGTATCATCCTAAATTAGCATCCTATCACCTAAATCATTATCGTGTATCGTCTAGGTGTGGTATCACCCTGAGCAGTATTGTGTATCGTGGGAAGCTACAAATGAAACAGTGAAAATTGCTGCTAGGAGATTTAACCAGCACATTGACCGATGTCCAATGATAGAGAGACCTTCCCAGCAAAAAAATGATATCACTATTTCTAGAAAAATTGATTAATGGGACGTTGAGAACCTTAGTCTACGTAAAACGGTTGCAAACACTAAGTGAGTGTCTTGAGAAGTGTATTGATTTGGAAGACAACCTAGAAGATGATCTCAAAAACACACAAAGCTCAACTAAATACAGGACGCTTGGAGCAATGTGACCTCTAGTTCGAGTAATGTGGAGGAACGAGCAGAGATGGTAGCTAAAAATTTGGGACTGCAAGGATAGAGGAACTACTAGAACCCCCCTTTGAGAGTGCCCATGTTGAGAAGATGCACATTGTGTGGAGGAGATCATCCATCCCATACCTGCACAAGAGGAGGCTTAGGATTGTCATAATCTTACCCTTACAATAGACAGCCAAATCAAGGACCTAACGTGTACTACCACATCGAGCTAAAATATACCAACTACAACATCGAGAATTGTCCATTTAGCAGGCAGCCAAGACTAGTGACACCACCTCAGTACATACCCTATGGATATCCTCCTAGGGAACAAGGCAAAAAAGCTCCTAGATATAACACTTACCTAAGAGCACAGATAACACCTAGACCATATGAGCAGGGAGGATATGGTTAACCACAAACTGTACCAGGACAACAACCACCCCATCCACAGAATGTAGTGCCAGTCAAGTACACTCAACTAGAGGAAAACTTAGAAAGAGCTACAGTACCTACAACACCCTTGGACAATATGAAAACAACGAATCAGGGACTTGACGAGGGAGAGTACTACCCTTATGATGCAAGCCTGATAGAATATGACCAGACCTACGAGAAACAATACTACGGGTGCGAAGGATATGAATATTCTTATGGATCGGAATACGTGAATCTTATGTACACCGCACCTAAGACCCAACCTCCAATTCGACCACTCACTAGACCACTTGCCCCAAGAGGACCATGTTGTAGGTATGGGGGAGATCACTTTATAAGGGAATGCACTTTGCCATACCACCCACCACCCCCTAGAGTATGGGAACGCTATTATAATGACTAGGGTAAGGAACATCTATTTAGAGATTGCCCTAAGAACCTCAACAAGGTTTCTAACACTACATAGATCAATGTGATAGAAGTGATTGAATCATCGGGGAGTGATAAGGAGTACAGAGTACCATTAAAAGCTATCACTAGAGCCCAAGCCAAGGGGAACATGGTAAAAGAAATATATTCTAAGGGTGAGACGGATAAAAGATTAGAACCAAAAATTCAAACTGTTGAGGATTCAGAAGCCTAGAGGAAACTAACAAAACAAGGAAGACTAAAAAATGGAAGACTAGAAGAGAAAAACTGTTATAACTTATGGAATATGTTGAACAATGCATTGTTGGAGTGTAACATGAATATGTTGAACAATGCATTGTTGGAGTGTAACATGGAATATGTTGAACAATGCATTGTTAGAGTGTTAAATTATTGATGTATTAATGTGTTTTTGATGTTTTTGATATAACAGCTGAAGGTTCGCGAGGAGTGTGCAAGGCGTGAAAGGGTGGATATCAATAATCCGAATAATTATTTTTTAGCTTGTAAATAAACCTGCATAGAAGGTTCTATTGTTAGAAACAATTAGAAAAGTAATGGTTAGAATAAGGGTCGTTGTAGACTGCAGTTTTTGCTATTGAAAGCAATGGCTTTCTGTAAAAGTTACCAACTTTTAGTTTCACTCTTGCTTTTCGAAGCCGCTCTCATGTAACCACTCTTTTCGATGTAATCAAAAGTTCCTATAAATACATGCACTCTGTGGACTGTCGAAACAGAGTGCATGGGGGGAGATTGCACCGAATACTGCGTTCTGTCTCGTCTCTTGTTGCGTCTATTTGTCTGTGTGTTTTCAGCATCTGTAATCTCTATATGCGCATGAGCAAGATCCTGATAACAGTGGTATCAGAGCTCTGCACGCGTCCATACGGAGGGTTCTGTTTCCGTTTTTGTTTCCGTTTCCGTTTCCTGTTCCTGTTCTTGTTCCAGTTCCGGTTTCTATTCCAGTCCGTAATCTCTATATGCACGTGAGCAAGATCCTGATAACAGTGGTATCAGAGGTCTGCACGGTCCATATGGAGGGTTCTGTTTTCGTTTTTGTTTTCGTTTCCGTTTCCTGTTCTAGTTCTAGTTTCTTTTCCTACATTTTCACCTACATTTTCACCTATGTTTACTCCTTCGGCTTACTCCAAGGCGTCGATTAAGGCAAAGAACTTAGGCAATACATTGGCAACATTGGCACCCAAGGCTCCCTTGGCGACCGTTGGCAGCCGTTGGCTATGCGCGAGGCAATTTTAATTTTTGAGTGGCAATAGAGTGGTTTAGATTCCCTAAGGTAGGAGGATTTGAACCCACAACCTCCTACTTTCAAGGGAAGTACTCATCACTCCTCCATCTCTTGGTGTTGATACTCAAGTTCTCTCTCCTTAAATTTAACATAACTTGCAGTTTTTCTCACTTTTCAAGGCAGGATGACGCGACGCGACGCGGCACGTCTCACGGTACATCCTGACAGGGTACGCTTCTCAGGGTACACCAAGGTACATCCAGACAGTGTACATCCTGTCAGGGTACACCAGGGTATATCTTGTCAAGGTACAACAGGGTACATCTAGATAGGGTACATTCTGTTACTGTCCATTTCCTGAGGGTACATCCCGAGAAGAAAGCACTACCTTAAGGATCCAAGAGCAACCATGGAAGATTTCAGTAATTCACCTTTACCTGGAGTCTCATTCGAGCAAGAGTTAGAGATTATGCACCAAGAACTTCAAGCAGTTCAACAAGCTATACAAGAATGTTATGCTATGCTCCAATTCGACGCACGAAAAGATGGCCGATTTGTCTTGTCATGGCTATCCCTATTCAACGATTTCTATTCTGATGAGTTATATTCAGAACATTAGAAAATACAGTTTGCTACCAATTATTTGGTAGGAAGAGCCAAACTATGGTGGAATGATCTTTGTCATAGTGAAGATTGTCCACGCACATGGAAGGCTTTTCAAGAAGAGTTTCAGGATTCATTTCTACCTTTGCAGTTCAACCTACCTGTTTGACAATTATGATGCATTTACATATTGAATTTAGTCTATAGGAGCATATTCAAGTTACGCTTGCCCAAATACATTAGAAAGACTATGTTAGCATCTCACAGATACTCTTAATAACTTAACAGCTCCATGAACATTTCCATGCATGTTTTTTTAAATGGCACATGCTTATTTTTTTTATAATTCAGTGATGAAACATGTGACTGGCCATCCATGTTTATTATTTTATCAACTGAGGTCAATTGCTTTTTCAACTGAGGGGCATGTTATAACTTATGGAATATGTTGAACAATGCATTGTTGGAGTGTAACATGAATATGTTGAACAATGCATTGTTGGAGTTTAACATGGAATATGTTGAACAATGCATTGTTAGAGTGTTAAATTATTGATTTATTAATCTGTTTTTGATGTTTTTGATATAGCAGTTGAAGATTCGTGACGAGCGTGCAAGGTGTGAAAGGGCGGATATCAATAATCCGAATAACTATTTTTTAGCTTGTAAATAAACCTGCATAGAAGGTTCTATTGTTAGAAACAGTTAGAAAAGTAATGGTTAGAATAAGGGTCGTTGTAGACCGCAATTTCTGTTATTGAAAGCAATGGCTTTCTGTAAAAGTTACCAACTTTTAGTTTCACTCTTGCTTTTTGAAGCCGCTCTCATGTAACCACTCTTTTCGACGTAATCAAAAGTTCCTATAAATACATGCACTATGTGGACTGTCGAAATAGAGTGCATGGGGGGATATTGCACCCAATACTGCGTTCTGTCTCATCTCTTGTTGCGTCTATTTGTCTGTGTGTTTTCAGCATACGTAATCTCTGTATGCGTTTGAGCAAGATCCTCACAACAAAAACTCAGGAATAAATGGATGAAGAAGAAAGGTGAAGAAGATGAGAAATGATGAAGGAAAAGAAGAAACACCAAGAACGAGAGGAGCAAGGGAACTCTCATCAAACGAGCCAAGAATCGAAGCCATCTGAGAGGATCAATTCTAGCAAACCCCATGCCAGAAGACTTGAACATGTGGTTGAAGGCTTATCAGTCTAGGATCACGACTAGACTCAGCATAAAGCAACACAAAAAACTCTATTACGAGGACAACTGGAGAAGGAGAGATTGGAAATGTGTAGGAAACTAATAGAAATAGCTCAAACCACACTTCAGCATACTATCCAAACCCATTCGGAGACGAGGATACCAGAAAACTAGTTCAATGAATGCATGGAATCTAACAACGTAAAATCAGTACAAAAGCAACAAGGGAAGAATAGGGAGGAAGACATGCAAAGTAACAAGAAAGAACAGGTCCCAGTGATCTTAGAATTAGAGGGGAATTTGCCACACGATCTATGGGCCATGATTCAATAGGAATGGTGGAAAAAGGATGAGAACTCTCCACCACCCTTTGAAGAATCAAACACTGGGCAAAATCAAACCGTAACGAACTTGGAAGAGGTGTATGAGGAAGTGTCCATCCTATATCAAAATTGAGAAGAAGCAAACAACATATCCACACTACCCAATTACATGGGAGAGTACAAAATAAAATTGGAAGTATTCCATGCTCCCACAATCAAAGGCAAAGAAGAAAGATCATAGGATGAGACATCACATAACTTATCAAAACTCAAGAAAACCAAAATACAATGTTCACTAACGATAGAAGAATTATTGTGAGTGAAACCCCAACTATGGAAGCAATTGGCTGAACACTTGAGAATAGAAGAAACTATGAATGAGAATAAAAGAGTAGAAGCTCCACCAACCATTCAAATCCCAATATATAAAGTTGGAGAATTTAGTGAGGGAGATGAAGGAAATATGTGTCTACCCATTACCTTTAACGGGTACATGACAAAAGCAATTTTAGACACATGAGTAGTTGTAGGCATAGCCACCAAGGAGATTTAAGAAAAATGGGGAAAGCCAGCCCTACGACCTACATGAATGAAACTCTAGCTAGCATACGTTCACATGGACAGGCCACTAGGAATACTAGAAAAAATTAGGTTGACCACCTATGGAGTAGAGTTCGAACACACTTTAGCCATTTTCTAGTTTGGGAAAGCTAGTAATTATGAGATGATTTTGGGATGGCCATTCATGAGACAACTAAGGTTTTGCAAGACTAGGGAAGAGATGCATTGTATCTACAACACTAGGGTACTACAACAAAGATAACCTTACAACACCAAGGTACCCCCATTACAATGGAACTCGATACATAAGGAAGAAGATGATTCATCCATTCATAGCACAGGATCTAGTGACCATTCATGGATGAGGGAAGATGTTCAACTATGGATGTGCAAAGAGGCAAAAAGAGAAGAAAAGAGGCACAGTTATGCCCCATAGGACACCAAAATTACAGGCCCATAGATGACCCAACTTACATGTTGTCAGGATCTTGCTCACGCGCAAACAGAGGTTACGAACGCAGAAAAACAAACGGAAGAATAGATGCAACAAGAGACGAGATAGAATGCAAGATTGGGTGCAATCTCCCCCCATGCGCTCTGTTCCGACAGTCCACAAAGTGCATGTATTTATAGGTATTTTTGATTACATTGAAAAGAGTGGTTACATGAGAGCGCCTTCAGAAAGTAGGCATGAAACTAAAAGTTGGTAACTTTTACAGAAAGCCATTGCTTTCAATAACAAAAACTGTGGTCTACAACGACTCTTATTCTAACCATTACTTTTCTAAGTGTTTCTAACAATAGAACCTTCTACGAGGGTTTATTTACACGCTAAATAATAATTATTTGGATTATTGATATCCGCCCTTTCACACCTTGCATGCTCCTCACGAACCTTCAGCTGTTATATAAAAAACATCAAAAACACATTAATACATTAATAATTTAACACTCTAACAATGCATTGTTCAATAATAATTTAACACTCCAACAATGCATTGTTCAACATATTCCATGTTACAATCCAACAATGCATTGTTCAACATATTCCATGTTACACTCCAACAATGCATTGTTCAACATATTCCATAATTTATAACATACCACTGTTGTCAGGATCTTGCTCACGGGCAAACAGAGGTTACGAACATAGAAAAACACACAGAAGAATAGATGCAACAAGAGACGAGACAAAACGCAAGATTGGGTGCAATCTCCCCCCATGCACTCTGTTCCTACAGTCCACAGAGTGCATGTATTTATAGGTATTTTTTATTACATCGAAAAGAGTGGTTACATGAGAGCGGCTTCGAAAAGCAAGCGTGAAACTAAAAGTTGGTAACTTTTACAGAAAGCCATTGCTTTCAATAACAGAAACTGTGGTCTACAACGACCCTTATTCTAACCATTACTTTTCTAACTGTTTCTAACAATAGAACCTTCTACGAGGGTTTATTTACATGCTAAATAATAATTATTTGGATTATTGATATCTGCCCTTTCACGCCTTGCACGCTCCTCACGAACCTTCAGTTGCTATATCAAAAACATTAAAAACACATTAATACATTAATAATTTAACACTCTAACAATGCATTGTTCAATAATAATTTAACACTCCAACAATGCATTGTTCAAAATATTCCATGTTACAATCCGACAATGCATTGTTCAACATATTCCATGTCACTACACTCCAACAATGCATTGTTCAACATATTCCATAATTTATAACATTAC
Source organism: Ceratopteris richardii (assembly GCA_020310875.1). Lineage (NCBI taxonomy): Eukaryota > Viridiplantae > Streptophyta > Polypodiopsida > Polypodiales > Pteridaceae > Ceratopteris > Ceratopteris richardii. Next base: position 9,753,575 of record CM035415.1, on the reverse strand, counting down.
ATACCTCGAATCTTTCTGGATGAAGCATTCAAACTGCATGGATGGATGGAAATATTAGCCACACTAATGTGTGTGTAAATGAGGAAGTACTGACCATGAGTGAATGTGTGGATGCAGAAGTTTATGATGCAAATATTTACATGGTAATCCTTTAAGAAATGGAAGATGGAGAATTACAGGAAAAAGAATGGAGGGAGGATTATGAGAGCATAGAGATGGAGCCAGAATTCGATTTAGAGGAATGATATTTAGAAGTGATTAAGGCTTACAACAAAATAGAGGCATCAAAAGTGTTCACGCTAGAAGCTGTCCAAATGAGTCAACACAGTGAGGAAATGCTAGATCGAGTAGAGTAATCACTAGATCTCTTTGAAGTTCCAGTACATTTCAAAAGGTATGAAATAGAAGAATGAAAGATAGCAATTCAAATGCCCAAGATAGAAGCCCAAGAAGGAGAGGCCTATGATAATAAGGAACAAACCAAGAAAGTGATAGTAACCGTGGAAGAGGAAGAGGAGAGATGTACATACATCGGAAAAGATGTATCACTTGAAGAAGAGAAAGAATTGATAGAAATAATCAGGGAATACAGGGATGTATTTTCTTGGACCTACAAAGACCTCAAGGGAGTAGATCCATCCATTTTCTCCCATAGAATCCTAATGACACATGAGGCAAAAACCCTCAAAACAAAGGCCATACACATATAATGATGAGTATTTTACAAAAAATTAAAGATGGAATTGACAAGTTATTAGCAGCATGATTCATTTATGAGATAGAGCATACAGAATGGGTATCACCCTTGGTTGTAGTACCCAAGAAGAATGGTAAACTCAGAGTTTGTATCAATTTGAAAAAGGTTAATGCAACTACTATTTGTGATAGTTACCCTTTACCTATAACCAACCACATCTTGGAAAGAGTGGTAGGCAAGGAATTCTATAGCTTCCTGGATGGATTCTCAGGGTATAACCAGGTAGCCATTGCTATGGAAGAACAACATAAGACAGCCTTTGCAACTAAATGAGGAGTGTATGCTTTTTGAGTGATGCCATTTGGGCTCACTAATGCTCCTCCAACTTTTCAAAGATTGATATGTCATGTATTCAAGGAATTTCTAAGAAAGAGCACGGAAGTTTATGTAGATTATTTGTGCACCTACTCACGTAAAAGAATTGAACACATGCTCGAGCTATAGAAGATATTCGAAAAATATAGGCAATATCGAGTATGCCTGAATCCGGAGGAATGTGTTTTTATGGTAAGGCAAGGAAAGATTTTGGGGCATATTGTTTCCAAGAACAGAATTTCCACCGATGAGGATAAGATAAAGGTAATCTTGGACTTAGCCAGACCTAAAAACACAAAGGAATTACAAGCTTTTATGGGTCATTGTGGATACAACCATCCCTTTATCCACATCTACGCTATAATTGCAAAACCATTGTATGGGTTGCTGACTCAATTCACTTGGACAAAGGAATGTTAACATGCTTTCAATGAGTTGAAACAATGACTAAGTTCAGCACCTATCTTGAAGGTACCCAACTAGAACAAACCATTCCATATCCATGTGGACACATCAAATTTCGCAATAGGATATATACTAGCTCAACCCGCAGATGAAGGAAAATTAGATCATCCTATTACATATGCGAGTAGACAATTAAATCAAGCAGAAAGAAATTATACCACTACGGAAAGAGAAGTCCTAGGGATGGTGTATGCAGTCAAGAAATTCCAACATTATCTCCTAGCCAATAAATTCAAGTTTTTTATCCATCATCAGGAATTGTTTTATTTGGTCAATAAGCCTTGTAATATGGGATGGCTAGTGAAATAGTTCCTATTAATTATGGAATTCGATTTTGATGTAGTAGTAAAAAAGGAAATACTCATGTAAAATTTGATCATTTATCAAGAATGAGAGATGGTGAACCACCTATCGGAGTAGCAGATGATCTGCTTGATATATATCTATTCAACTTAGAAGTGTGTCCGAAATGGGCAAAAAAGTTAATACCAATCCTCACGCATGGACCACACCATAGGATCAACCGAGACAACAAAAAGGAATTGATGGAATCATGCAATCTACACATTGTAGTAGGTAGCTTATACTACAAGAACCAAATGGCATGTCATTGAGATGTGTAGAGGATGCCGAGTGGAAAAATATACTTGAGCAAGCTCATGTGAATCAATGGAAAACACATAAGGGCGCTTATGGAACAACAAGAGAATTGAGAAGACTGTGAGTATTCTAGCCAAACATGCAAAAAGATGTACATGAATACATTTGAAATTTCCAAGAATGCCAAGAGAATACCCCTAAGGACCATTCATCCTTACAATTCTCTACTTTAGCACCAGTATGTAGTAAGGCATTGGTAAAGTTTTTGAGAACACAAATGCATGAGGAAGGAGCTAGTCTAGAAAGAAAGAGAGCTTTAGAAGAAATGTGTAAAGATTACAATATAATTGGAAGAGAATTATTCAAAAGGGGAAAAGACAATCAACTACGGTTATGTATACATGAAGGAGAATATTTACCCATATTAGAGATGGTGCATGTAGGTGTAGCAGGAAGACATTTTCCAGTCAAAAAGACTATAAAAATGATTCTCTTTGTAGACTTGTGGTGGCCAACTCTACATATGGATGCCAACACGTATGTACAAAGTTGTGAGGTGTGCCAAAGGACCAAATATCCTATAAGAAGAGATGATATGCCTCTAAGACCCATGATCTATGCAAGAGCATTCTCCAAATGGGGTATTGACTTCATAGGACCTATAAACCCTTCTGCCAAAGGATCACATGTTGAATTTTGTTATTGTATCCACAGACTATTTGACAAAATGGGTGGAAGCAAAAGCAACTAGGAAAAACAATGTGCAAACTTGAGCTAAATTTCTATTTTCAAAAATATCTTTACGTGCTTTGCCTATAGAAATTATGAGCGAAAAAGTGACATTCATCTCGATGACTTGTCCTCCGATCCCCATCATATACACTTTAGTAGGATTCATGGTCGTTTTGAGGCTGTTGTGTATAGGAGGTCTCGATGTCCCTACATCTAGGAAACTCCACTATGAATCAAAGATTTTTGGTATGCAAGGATGAAGACCTTATCATAGATTTGATACTAGGGCAAGACTGTATTTTTGAAAATGAAGTCAGCATACATCTCAGAGTGGGATACATATCAGTTAAAGTAGGAAACCAAGAAATTTTTAGTATGCTAGAAGCCAAACAATCTAGAGTGACTCAAAAAACCCAAAGTGACTCAAACAATAGTACCTCAAGCAACAAGCATCGAAGAGAGTAGAGATGAAACTCCCACTGTGTTCATAAATCATGAAAGTTATAGCGCTGATGTATTCAGGTCTTGTAAAGTACCACATGATCCTTTAGAAACTTCTTCCTTAAACAATGAAACTGCAAGCATGAGTGAGAACATTTCATTGAACACTTTAGCAAGCATAATGAAAATCCTATAGGTATGTCGACCATGAGAATACACCAAAGGTCTAATATGCGATCACAATGGATTTGGAAGGATCAATTGCCACAGAAGGAGAATCAGAAGGTTGGACGGATCAATTAACAATCTAAGATGCAAAACTATAGCTGTGAGATGCAATCACCATGGAATAAACCTAGAATCCTACATGTATGGCTTCCAAATCCATTGATCAAAGCACAAAGAAAACAACGATAGATTTGGATCCCAAAGGACATTAAATGACAAGCAAAAATAGAAATGGAAAAACTGATGAAGATGCCATATCATTGGAATCAAGCAAACAAACCAATCACCATGGGTGGAAGAAATTTTGAGATGACAACCTAGAATACCCAGTTTAAGGACAGAAGAAGGGTGGAAACTACATTTAACTGAAGATAGGAAAACACAACAAGAGCAAAGGCCACGACAATTGAAAACAATGCTAATGTGGAGACCAAAGAACCAACAAGGAATCGACCAAGAGGATCAAGGAGACTCTTCTTGCACTCATAAAAAATCAATTGCATCCAGAGTATGCATAATAGGGCCACACTACAAGGCCATGCATTCGGCACATAACTTCTTCAATGAAACTAGTGGTGCACATTTCCATAACTGAATCGGAATTAGCATGTACTGTCATAGGAATGATCAAATGTGGTAAATAAATAAATGCTTCGGTTATAAACTAATCTCTTGTTTTCTTTTACACCTAGAAATAAAAAAGAAAAAATTATGGTAAGGTACCTTACTTGTCTATACTTATGCAAGGGAGATATAGAGCCATGGGAAATGACGAGGATCTGCACACAAGTAACTGGATAGAATTAATCTAGTCTCAAAACTAATTCGCTACTATGTTCAAAGTGTAGATGGCTTTTGAAGATTCTGAAGCGACAATCCAAGAAGAAGTACTTGAATTCCCAATGAAGAGTGTGACAAAGACCAAAGGACATTGGTTTTGAGAAGAGCAACTAGCTGGCAAACACTTGTTCTTGGTGACAATCAAAATCATAGACACTAACCATGAATTCCTAGTGATGTCCCAAGACTTCAAGATCTTACATGAAATTCCCAAAACACTGGATGTTTTGAAAAAGGTTGGGATTCATAAGTAACCAATAGTGCCAGAAGTGAAAGTTCTTAATGTAGAGGATGAAGGTGTGACCATCCAATTTACGCATGAGCTGATCAAAGAAGCAATTGGATGGACCACGGATGGCACCAGTGATATGAAAGAAGAGAGTCACGAGACCAAAACAAGAATGTTTTTGGATATTAATTGCATTGATATCGAAGAGGTAATGCGTTTGGTGCATCAACATTTTTGTTTCCCTAACATGCACAGATATACGACACCACAAAATATAGTGGTTCAACTACTATCTCACACAACCAAAAAAATAGGCAACCAAATAAACTTGACACCCTACATTCAAGAAGGCCTATTTGAAGCCAAAAAACAATGGGGCCATAAGAAGTTTATGAATGAAAACATGGCTTTGATTGTTTTGTCAGCCATGGTATCAAAAAAGAAGAAAGGAGTGTGGGTTACAGAAGAAGTTGGAACAAGCTCACAAACAATGATGCAAGGAGAAAAATGACTAAGGGAAGTATTAAAAGAAGAAGAAGTAACTCCAATGTCAAAAGGGATACATGTCCTCTTGAGAAACACTGTAGAAAAACCCACACTCATCACAAAGGCGGAGCTCCAAAAAGCTATGGAGAAAAATCATGAGCTCATGGAAGGACACATCAATCTGGCAGTTCAAGGGCATCATTACCATCAAGCTCATACAACATCTATGCCAGGCAAGAGATTAATAAATTTCCATCGATATAGAGAATTGGGGTTGGTTAATTCTAGCTCATCATCCCAAGATATAGAAGATAATGAGCAATCAACTATGAATGTCTATATCCTAAGTGAATCAAATGATGATGGTAATTGGGAAGAACTAAATCAAGTCAAAGATTCACTTGAAGTGGAAAGCGAAAAGTTGGATCAAGCATGGAATGCTACGTTCAAAGATGAACGAGAAGAAAGGCCGATAAAGGAGGATATACATACATTGAAAATGAATGACACGACAAAGATTCAAGTCATGAAAATTACTTTGGAAGGTCATTCTACAATGAAGAATTCAAAGGAAGAACCATTGCAGGAAGAAGTAATGGAGCAAGGACCATTTACGCCTATAAAGGTAGTAGTAGAGCCATCACCTCTGGATGTAACAATTTAAGGTAGCGATACAAAGCCTACTATGGTCAAAGAACAAGATCATCACATTCCGTTGCACATCAAGCAACCGCATAACGAGACAATCCATGTTGAAAAGGGAAAAGATGTACAAATAGGTGAAGAGCCTAGAATACCCAAAACATGGCTCAATGTGGATGTGGCACAATTAAAGCCAATAGTAAAACAAATGATCCAGACAGCCATGGACACCCAACAAGAACTCATGGAAGTGGATAGAGATTATGACAAAGCATTACTGGATAGAAATAAATTCAAGAGGCTAAGTGAAGAGCTAATTGCAAGAGTGTTACATGCTCAACAAACACTTACACACAAAGAAAATGAAACGAAAGAAGCTATGGGAAAATGCAAACTGCTCACCGAAGAGAATCAAAAGGTGCAACATCAGCTTAAGGAGCTTCAAAATAAATATGAGGCCAGTGAAGCCAAAAAGGTACGCATATCAAATCGAAGAAAAATTTTAGAAGCTCAAACAAAAGTATACATGGAGAAGTTTGACAACTTAACAAACAGAAATAAAGAACTGATGAATGCTATCCTACTCAATCAACTAGTCGAAGTGCAAGAAAATAATCAAAACAATACACAAGAACTCAAGCTTAAATAGCCAAGTATGTTGAACAACTTAAGCATGAGCAAGAGTTACGAGAAGAGTGAGAAAGAAAGTATATGTATGATACAAATGAGCCCAAAAAAATTGAAAGCCTACAGGCTCAATTACTACAGAGCAATCAAATGGGGACACGAGTAGTACCAAGCTCTCAAGCAGCTACTATGGAGACTCGGGTACATTTTCCTTCTCTCCCATCGATAATTCACCTGTACACATGGAAGAGGAGGAGCAAGATGTTGATCAAAATACATGGCCTATTGCAAAACTAAGCGGAAATGAGCGGGCACTCCTGGTGTCCCAACTTATTGAACAATTTGAAGATCAAGTAATGAAAGTGATGAATGACGCAAAAATCAAAGGCAAAAATCTAGAACAGATTATGAAGCCCTTTAGTGTACCATATTGATTACTAAAATAAGAAAACACACACTACATCAAAAGAACGACGTAAAAAGAACCTGATTGAGACTTATAGTTCAAAGTAGACACCTTCTTGTATACGCAAGAGGACTTTCATAAAGCCTATCGAATATGGAGGCACAAATTTTTGGAAAAGAATCCTACTCTATAGGTGCATTGGGAATCTGCACCATACTTATTACAGGTAAACTCATCGTTTTACCCGGTGCCATGAAGAGGATCCTAGATGCAATTTTGGGAAGGACAACATCAAGGCACAATAAATAACCAATGGCTCAACTATTCGCTATTATCGAGTCCACCTCACAACTATTTACCTACTACAGAATATATGGTGCGAACTATAGAATTTTGGCTTTCAAGATATGCCATTGTTCTAGATCTAGTAATAAAAATAACAAATAAATTGTTGAGTATGCTATTAACAGTTTTGAAAGTCTTCAAGCATGCTTAATACACATTTTTGAACTTCATTGGCATTAACCAAGGCATAGATGCATTAATTTTTTATCTCTCTATTATGCCTAGTAGACTTATGATAATGGCAATATACTCAGGATTGATGCTTCTACCGAGTCCTTATATGTAGACCTTCAAAGAAACATTTTTTACAAGATTTTTTGAAATGGACTCGTAGATTTTTGTAAAATGGTCTTCAAATGTAAATGCACGATTGGTACCCTACGAGTTAAGCTTATTTGCAAATCATCGACATGCACTAAATGATGGGCTAAAATCAGCCCAATGGAAGGAATTAATGATACGTGAAGCTAATTTGCTAGATCAAAGAGAGCAAACAACCGTTTGGACATACTCACGTTGCCAGTCAAAGACTATCGGGGACGATAGAGTTCAAGAGGAGGGACGTGTGGAGGGAGAAACAAGCAAGAAACGAAGAAGAAGGAAACCAAAAAGAAAAACTATTCAATAAAGGTAACTCACCCTCTGCCCAAAGCCCCACAGGGGCATGCATCAGGCTGCAACACGAAAGAAGGAGGTCCCGATGTGTGTAAACAAAGATTAAACATAGGACCTTTGAAGCATCAACCAGACATGAATAGATGCAATATCTACCAATTGGTGCATGCATGAGAACCCAAAGCAATACATCAACCCCGATGCGTGAATGTAAGGAATACCAAGGGGACAACATAAGCATAGGATTGAGGCTTGAATAACGTAACAAATTGTCTGATAGTCCTTACCGCTTCCTCAACCACTGGGTGCATGCAATGAACATAAATAAACAGGCTTAAGCAATACAAGGCTAGATGTGTGCGAACAAAGATTTATTCGAAGGACAAAAGTAAGAAAGAGGTAGAGGCTAAAAATTTGAAAAGGGTTACTAAGATAGTCACATTCTTAGCCACTAGGTGTGTGTGGTGGAAAAGAGCTTTACATGCATCAACAATAATGAAGCCACCCTCAGTCTCTTATCGCATGAAGCTTATGAAGGGAGGACAAAGACAAAGAGGGGGAGAGTGTTGCAAAGAAAAGAAAGCCCCAATAAAATTTTCAAATTATGGGCACAAATTTTCTTCTTCAAGTTTCTATGAAATACCTCATGAAGCCATCTAGATGCACTAGAGGAGTCCTCTAGATGCATGAATCCCAATTATTGTAATATAATCCTTGTAACAATAGGAATTTAGTATTTTTCAATAAAAGTGTCAGTCCCTTGTGTGAAAGGACCTTTTTAGGTCACATGTATATAATTCACTTGATGACTCTTTGTAGAGACTTTTTGCCATTGTAAGGACTGAAGCGGAAAATTTTGAATTTGCCTCTTCTTTGTTGTGTATCTTCTTCTCCAGGAGCTTGTGTGTGTGTTTAATGCTTGAAATGTGTGTTCATCAATGTTGTCTACCCAAGTCCCTCTTGTTTTCATGGTTGTAATGCATGTGTGAAGCTTAGTGAGTTGTTGAGCTAAAGTGGAGTTTCCTACAGATCACTATTTTGCTCATAACTTGAAGCACATTTGTTAGAATTGACCACCATTAGATGCATCTCATTGAGAGCTTTGAAATGAACCTGTATTGACCATATTAGGAGTTCGGGGCTAAGAGAAACGTTCGAATTTGTAGTTACTACTGTTACAAATATTGTGGCTTGCATATTCAGAGGATTAATGAGTAAGAGAGGTAGTTGAACTGAGTCCCATGCATTGTAGCATTGCCACTTCACTTACCATCATGTGTGCACATGTCTTCATACACTTGATATGTCTAAATTCACGAATTGATAATTAAACGTGTATTAATCCACCACTATATGCACTTGTGGGGCGATTGAGGTACAATCTCAGTTGACACAAGTCCCTAAGGCTCTACGACTTAGGTACACACACCATTATGATGAAGATGGTTATGACTTGGATCTATTCATGATGAGTGTAGTGGAAGATCTAGTTGTTAAGCTACTATGAACAATGGAAGTAATTCCATATCAACCAAGTGATGTAGGATTAGACATTAGTGACTACCCAAGTCTTTAAATTGAAGGGTCCTATTCTAATGAAGTGGATTATGCGAATGATGCGGAGCCTAATCAATCCTTGTAACATGGAAGAGCCTACATGTACTATCTTCCAAGACCATGAACAAAACCTTGAGAATGAGCAAGCTAGTGTCCCTAGGAGTAAGTCTACCAAAAAGATAAAATTCAAAGTTCTTGAGTGCTTTAAGAAACATATAGTTGAGGAATGAAAATAGTTGCTTCAATGCCAAAAAGAGAGAAAACATTAGAGAAAAAAATGAACCCTATGTTGGCCTTGTAAGGATCCCTATTTTTAAGGGATTAAGCTTAATTTTGTTGTTCTTTAAGGAGACGAAGTGCATTTAATAGGGCACTCTTTAGTAGGCTAGAGTAGGCTTTTTTTTATGCTTACAGGCTCCTTTTTAGAAAGGGCCAAAGGGAATATACTTTCCACATCATCAAACTCGAGCATGTATGGGAATAAAAAAATGTTTTTTTTTAACTATCAATTTCAATGTTTATTTACTTGAAAGGGACTATTTTTTAATATATGTCACAAGTGAAATTTTTTAGCTCATTCTTTGAGTTTCTTTATTAAAAAGTAATATTTTCAAAATCCATCCAAAAGTAGTGCCACATCATCAAATCCGTAATCATGCTTCCCCAAAAAATGATATTTTCTGAATTTCATCATTTCCAACCATATTCAATGGAAAAACACACTTTGACCCATCCACATCCAAGAAAATAAAGTTTCCATACAAAAAGCATGCTCTACAGTCCCTCCCAACCAAATTTCTACTTCATTTCTCATAATCTTATACTTGTTGGCAAAGATGGTGTTGACACCTATTACAAACCTCACATTGGGATGTCTTCATGCCCTTGCATCAACAAGTATTCATGTGCCTAGAAAGTCTGCTCTAGATACATAGTGCAACAATGATGTGAACTCTCAAAATGAACATCATGCGGCTAGAGAAAAGATTATTGACATTTGGAATCATGGTTCACTATATCCTCTTGATCCAATGTCTTCTTACCATCCAACATTCCATAACCTCTTAACTTTACTTCAATTTATCAGTGTCGATAAAGTTGGACTCTTAGGTTATTGCCAAGGATTATCTACACATTCAACTGCTACCACTAAGTATTGGATCCAACAATATCAACTCTATCATACAAGGGTGGTGAGTAATTTAGAAAGCACAATCATATCTTTACAAGAACAACTTTTCATCAGATTACATGACCCTTACATCCCAACAATCTCCCACTTAAGGGTTAATGTGAACATAAGTTGCAACACATATAAATAATGATGTAAGATTATACAATAATGTATAGAAAGAACGAAGATCTCAACCCATACCACTAGCCTACACAAATTACCTCAAACAAGGTGTATCCATGCACCCCCAACCTGCTTAAACTCGTATCAACAAGATTGGAGCTCACATCTGACTAATGCAAGTCCAGATGAAGTTCTTGTAAAGCTTCCAATCGCTCTATGCATGTGTCAGTCATCAAACGAATGATAACTCCAAGTGCAAATGCTTCAAAGATATACGATGATTGATCATTTGATTTTATACATCTCATACAAGGGTGGTGAGTAATTTACAAAGCACAATCATATCTTTACAAGAACAACTTGCAAAGCTTGAAAAGCATATGGAAGAAAAGGAGGGCATAATTGAGAAATTAAAAATCAATGTCCAATAGTTGAGAGAGACTCCGATCAGAATGCGATATAGGAAACATTCATGAGCATCCTTTGAATGTCTTTAAATTGATGGTGGAGCACGTAAACGACAAGTTTCTGTGATGAGTTGTCTCGCATTTGTATTTTTTTTGGAGACTTTCATATTCATTTTTATATTATGTAAGTCACTCATTGAAGATGTGAGTGCTTCATCAACAACAAAGGATCAATTCAAGTTATTTAACTCTTGTTTGACCAAAAAGCATGTGGTTAGTATTTTGGATTCACCCATAGGAAACCTTATCAAGATGCAAGTGATTAAATATTTTACAAGCAAATTACAAGATATTATCACTCCTAGAGACATGCAAATGGTACAAGATGAAGCATGCATTAGTACTAGAGGATATTTCATTTCCATTAGTTAATGTTCACTTTTGCACATCGCATGCCTTCATGAGAATATTTGATAGATTAATGATGCTCCATATAGAATACACATCTACCATGAAGCAAGTTCATAAATCTGAATCCCAAGATAGTTTGGAAAAAGTATCAATGACATGGAAGAAGGAAAGAAAATTTTTCATAAGAGGTATTAGCCCTAGGAAAAATGATTGTGGGGAGCTATGGAAAGACTTATACACGATTGCCACTTATAATGCTTCTTAAAATTGACCTTAATAATAGGCAAAAGAAGGTTTATTCATGATTAGATAAGTTGGTAGGCTTAATGAGTCTTAATAGCTCCAACAAAAATGAGCATCAATTGTTTGAAGATACACTAATGGAGTTCACAAAATGTTTCATCCTATCTTGGGGAGAGATCATATTACACATTAGATTGTAAGATTTCTTAATCTTTCATGTTTTTTTGTTGATAAGATTTTTTCATACATACTTATAATGTTTCAGCATATTTTATTTGCACATGGAGAATTTTTCATGCATCGATATGGATCATTGGAGATTTTTAATACACAAGGAATGGAGAAGTCACACTACAGGGAGAGAGGTGTTTACTTCAAAAACACATGACATGGTGGTGGCACAATGAAGTCAAACTATATTGAAGGGATGTTTAATTGGTTTTATCGTACTACATTTTCAAGGACATATGCAATAGAATGAGCCAAGGAGTTGAAAATTGCACAAGATACAACAATTAATCAACACAACATGGCTAGTAAAAAATGGAAGTCAACATTGGGACCTTTACATCATGCTCAATGGCAAGCTACAAGAACACGAGAGGCTTCATCTTGGAAATGAAGTCATTTAATCCATTCATGATATTTTTTTGATAAGTCATAAGGTTTCCAATGCACTCTTCTATACTTTGCAATGTTTTAAGGAAAATTTTTATTTTTTAATTATTTTTGTCTATTCAAATGTAAAAAAAACCGTTTCAAGTGAAACTTTATAAGAAGAGACTCATTGTCTCATTTCAACATTCTAGCACTATAGAGGATGAGAACAACAAAGCAAACTGCAAAGGATCCCATTAACTTTCCTAGCTATTTGGAAGGCTCTCAACAACCATCATGGATGAACCCCCACAAAAGACCACATAGTGTATCATGCTCTGTGTCCCATCATGAAACAGGTGGTGGAAATAACTCTCAAAGTGAACAATTGGATGAACAAGAAGTGGTACATGGACAATCCAGGGAACTGATTACAAATCAACCACAATCATCAACATCATCATATGATGAGCCTCCATCACCCAAGAAACCAACAAAGAAAAGGCAAAAGGAACATGCTCAAAGAAAGGTAGTTCTCTCTCACGATTATGATGTCTCAAAAGGATTATGATGTCCCACAAAAGACCACATAGTGTATCATGCTCTGTGTCCCATCATGAAACAGGTGGTGGAAATAACTCTCAAAGTGAACAATTGGATGAACAAGAAGTGGTACATGGACAATCCAGGGAACTGATTACAAATCAACCACAATCATCAACATCATCATATGATGAGCCTCCATCACCCAAGAAACCAACAAAGAAAAGGCAAAAGGAACATGCTCAAAGAAAGGTAGTTCTCTCTCACGGTTATGATGTCTCAAAAGGATTATGATGTCCCACAAAAGACCACATAGTGTATCATGCTCTGTGTCCCATCATGAAACAGGTGGTGGAAATAACTCTCAAAGTGAACAACTGGATGAACAAGAAGTGGTACATGGACAATCCAAGGAACTGATTACAAATCAACCACAATCATCAACATCATCATATGATGAGCCTCCATCACCCAAGAAACCAACAAAGAAAAGGCAAAAGGAACATGCTCAAAGAAAGGTAGTTCTCTCTCACGATTATGATGTCTCAAAAGGATGACTCACAAAAATATAGATCCCCTCCACAAGATTTAGAGTCAAGTGAGGAGATTCAAACAGAGGCACCATGGGTAAACCAAGAAATACCTTGAAATCATAGGGTGAAGGTAGCTAGTAAGACTCTACCAATGCATCTGAGAGCCATACCAAATGATCAAGAGAGGAAGGAAAGCCAATATCAACATTTAGAACAAGGAGAAAGCTCAAGATGTTTGCAATGTAGAAAGAATTTCTTCAAACCCCATTCTAGAATATTGTTATATTGTTAGCAGCTGATGTGGACAACTATTTTTGTAATCACCATTCTTATTTCCAATGTAATAATGGAGGTATCAAGAGATTCCAAAAATTGTAATTTCCTTCTAATTCATATTTCGGAGGTTCAAAACGGTGTGCAGTGCTTACCCTTACCCCTTTCCTACAAAGTACGATGTCGAGTTTTACAGATCGGATTCCAAAAGTGCCGATTACAGAACAAGCAGATACACAGAACGGTGAAGAGTGAAGTCTATATCTAGAAGCCCGATTGTAACTATGATACTGTAATGTAATCGCTTCCATATTCTGTAATTCAGAGTCTATTTTACTGTGAAGCCATGATTCCGGATACATTCTGTATTATGAATTGTCTCTGTGTGTGTTCAATATTATTGAAGTAAAGGAACAGAAACACATGTTTATGAGTATTTGTATTCGTAAATCCCCGTTCCGGAACCTGTATACTGAGGTACTATTAGTCTGTAGGCGATGAGTATGCTAAACATATGGCGACCACGATGGGATGGGATAACAGAGCACCGCACAAAGTCGATTGATGCCAGTACAAAGTGGCAAGGAGCACTTACAAAAGCCTCATCGTCCTGATTATCTAGACCAATTTGTGCAGCAGACAATCGCAACATTGAAGCTTGAAGACATTCCTCTTGAGGAGGCAATTACTATTACAGTGGAAGTATAGTTTTGGGTGGAAACACGAGTTTTAACCCCCAAGATTTTGAAGGATTTAGTCTTTGAGTGGAAGGACGGTAAACTAGCTAAAGTATTGTGGCACGTGGAATTTAGCGGGACTAACCAGCAGAACCACCTGCACGAAGAGGAATACCCTATAGAAGAAGGTCAAAGTGGCGGCAGCCTAACCTCGCCAGAATCGCAATTAGCTTTAACACCCTTACCTCAAACCACTACTTTACAGACGCTTGGTAACTCGATGGCGAACATGCACCCACTACTAGTGTTAAGCTATACTCATTTTTATGGGCGAGTGGATGAGGACCTAGATGTGCATGTATGGACATTTGAGAATCAGTACTTATGTAACCATCGTAATATGCATGATAATCGACACAAATTTTAGGTGCTTCAAGCCACGTTAGTCGGTGATGCAGTAAAATGGCTTATTGAGTACCCTCCCGATTACTTTTCCACATATGATGAGATGAATGCCACGTTTATGGAATGATTCCAGACTACTAATAGTATTTCCGAGTTACATTCTTCACTTCAGTATATGTTGCAGAAAGGGACGGTCGAGCAGTATGCATAGAATTTCAGATCCCGAAACTAGTAAATAAGGAGTATTGTGAAATTCTAATCACACATTAAATTGTCTTTAGGTGCATTCCTCAAATTAGCCCCAGCATTTCGGACACAGTTACTACAATAACTATGGCAAGAATATACACCTTCTGAAAATTTGGAACCCTCAGTCTCAATGGTACAGAATGTGTCGAACCGAATTGTGGATTATGCAGTACCGATGATTAGAGTACAATTTAAAAATAAAGCTATTTCAAAGGTTTTGATCGATGGAGGTTCTAGTATTAATATTGCATCTACCACCACATATAAGCAAATGGGTTGGAACAGCATTGACCCGGCTCCCTTCTTTGTTCGGATGGCAGACCAATCAAGGGTACAACTAGTAGGGCTGGTTAAAGATATCCCTATTTGGATTGCACAGGTTCTCTTTAACATAACCTTTGGTCTAGTGGAATTGAAGGAGAACAATTTGGATTATAACTTATTATTGGGCCGGCCATGGTTGTGTAATGCTAAAGTTCATCAGAACTAGGATGAAAAGACAATCACCTTCTGAAGAGGGAATACCAAGTTTTTCGTTCCTTTAGATGAAGAGCACCATTGTCTTTCGAAGTAGAAACGAGTTTTAGTAGAGCCTCTGCATATGCTGGATGGGCTCGATGAAGATGAGGAACAACCATTTTTTCAAAGCAAATAGCGATTTACTCTCATTCGGGGTCGTTGATGTGAATTCAGTCATTAGTTCCAAATGGGATAGTATGGCAGTCATGGTGTATACGGAATCTCCACAATTGTAGGAAGCGGATTGCATCAAATCAGTAATCAAAGATCTTATGGAGAATGGCTGAATATGCGTGGAAGAAGATTCGTTAGAGGTGGTCAATTTGGGGACTCTGGAAGAGCCTAAACCACTCCGAATCTGTTTGGAGCTTGCTCTAAAATTCTTGATGGCCTTGATTGCCTTATTGCAACAGTATAGGGATGTTTTCGCATGGACATATTCTGACATGAAAGGTCTAAATCCGAAGCTTTATCATCACTAGATTTTGCTTAAACCAGATGCTACTCTAGTGATGCAGTAGCAGTACAAAATGAACCCTAATTTTGCAGAATAGGTCCAGCATGAGCGACAAATTCATAAAAGTTGGTTACATTGTTCCGATTAAAAATCTGGAATGGGTTTCCCCCATAGTGATTGTTCCGAAGAAAAATAAACAATTACAGATGTGTGTGGACTACATGAAACTCAGTGTGGCCATTGTGCGAGAGCCTTTTCCCTTACCGTTTTTGGATACTATGCTCGATGAGGTTGCAAGAAGGGAAATGTATTCATTCCTAGATGGATTTAGCGGCTATAATCAAGTCTAGATGACGGATGCAGACATCCCAAAAACTGCTTTTATTACGAATTGGGGAGTCTTCGCATGTACTCTCATGTGGTTCGGATTACGAAATGCACCCGAGTACTTTCTAGTGCTGCATGCAACAAATCTTTGCCCCATATCTTACTTCATTTATGTGCATTTTTCTAGATGATTTCTCTATTTCGGGCACTATGGCAGCTCATCTGGAGCATTTGCAAGCTTGTTTTGACTCGTGTCGTCAATTTCACCTCTGTTTGAACCCGAATAAATCCACTTTTGTAGTTAAATGTGGCAAACTGTTGGGCCATGTAATTTCACGAAAAGGCATTGCAATGGATCCAGACAAGGTCAAAGTCATTCTCGAAACACCAGCGCCCCGAAATCCAAAGGAAGTATTATGTTTTCTGGGTCAGGTTTGATGGCATGGTAGGCACTCACAGGGTCTTGCTCATATAGCCATCCCATTAAACAAGTTGGTACATGTGAAGCTGGCATATTTTGTCTAGACAGCGGAAGCACAAACAACATTTGAGCGCTTACAGAAAATGCTAGCCATCGCACCGGTACTGAAAGCTCTAGATTGGACGCAGTCCTTCCATGTATTAGTGGATGCTTCAGATTGCGCTATTGGAAGTGTTTTGATGCAGGAGGACACAAGTTGGTTCCACCCTATGTATTATGCGAGTCAGCGACTCACAACTGCTGAACAGAATTATTCGATGATGGAATGCGAATGCTTAGGCCTAATATGTTCCATTAAGAAGTTCCGGCATTACTTGTTGGGTCGTCCCTTCACTTTTCATGTCGATCACAGTGTGTTGTTATATTTGGTTAAACAATAGAATTTGGTAGGCCGCCTTGCTCTGTGGGTCCTGCTTTTACAAGAATTCAAATTTGATATCATCCATCGCCCAGGCACTAGCCATGCGATTGCAGATTTTCTCTCACGCATCGATCATGGGGAACCTCCTCATGGAGTTAATGACGCTCTATCGGATGCATAAGTTTTTTTGGTCGTTGAGGTGGAGACTTCACCTCTCACCTACCCCACATGGTATGAAGAAATGCTTGGTTTTCTAGAGAATGGCTTTGCTCCATCCTACTTTATTTCTGCAGCACGAAAGAAACTTGGCCTTTGTAGTCGTCGGTATATTGTTATTATGGGCCAACTATATGATAAGGATCCAACTAGCATTTGGATGCGTTGTGTTCCTCCACACGAGGTGCAGGCCATCATTTTGGAGGCTCATGCTGGCGAAGCTGGCAGACACTTCAGTCATTTGATTATGGTGCGAAAAATTCAGCAGTTTGGCTTATGGTGGCCAACTATGTATTTTGATGTGCAACAAGAGGTACGGAATTGTGATCCCTGCCAAGGCATCGGTGAACTTCACGCTCGCCAGCACTTTCTGTTGCAGCCGATTTTGCCCCTTGAACCTTTTCAAAAATGGGGATTGGATTTCATTGGTCCCATCAAAGCCCCTACTACGCATACTAGAGCCCTGTACATTTTAACTTGTACGGATTACTGTACACGTTCTGCAGAAGCATGGGCAACTAAGCAAGCTACTAAACTGACTGTCACCAAGAAATTGCAGACTGATATCTTTTTGCATTATGGCTTACCGCTGGAATTGGCTTCCGATAGGGGAACTCATTTTTGGAATCAGTTGATTGCTGAACTCACTGCTAATTATCAAATTAAGCATAAATTTAGTTCCTCTTAATAACCTTGGGCGAACGGATTGGAAGAGATTACTAACAAGGTGTTACTGCATATGCTTCAAAAATTGGTGTTGGATTCAATGGATCACTAGGAAAAGAGGCTTCCCACAGTCCTTTGGGCTTATAGAACTGCTTATAAAGTTTCGATCGGTAGCACACCTTTCAAATTGCTCTACGGACAAGAGGCAATACTCCCCTTTGAATTCGGGGTACCCAATCTCCAGATTGCGGTGATGAAATGGTTGGAGTCTTTTGAGTATCGAATGGATCAATTGTGGCATCTAGATGAATAGTGTTATCATAGCTTTTTACTACTCCAGGAAGTGTAGAGCCGTCACAAGTTGTGGCATGATCACAATATTTGAACTAAGATTTTTTGATTAGGAGATTTAGTTCTGTATTTTCATTCCAAGATGAAGAAAAAGATGGGTAAGCTGAAATTATGGTGGACAGTTCCATTCCAGATTCATCAGATGTGCAAACCCGGTTCATTTTGGTTGGCTACATTAACCGGAGAAGTTCTTTCGACTGTCATTAATGGGTCTAAGCTCAGGCCCTATCAGTGTTCATGATATAAAAAAAAGAGCTTTTCAATACGAATATTATCATATTATTGAATACATTGGATAGTGGGATCTCAGGCATGATGCGCAGGTTAACTACTTAACATGCAATCGTATAGGCCATCAACGAATGGCGGCGGCTACGACGTTTTAAATCTGATGATGGGTTCTTATTTTGAGAGCGAGTAATCAGTGCAGATTTGCGAGTTATGATCCCTTGATCACTCATCGTGGTGCAGACTCATAGCTCTCTACACAAGCAAGAAAACAAAGGAGAAGCCACTCCAAACCATTTGGAGTGGCTTCTTCCTCATTTCTATGGATGGGCCTTTTTTGGCTTCATAACAATGTTTGGGATCACTTGGCTTTTTTTAGAGTACTTTTTATGTATCTATTCCATAGATAGCTTGTGAACTCAAATTTACAAGTCACTAGGGATCACTTAGCCACAATGATGCCTAAAACATGCTTGAAACATTTATGTGATATGGTCGTATATCTTTGAATGTCCTTAAATGGCATAGCAAGGCCAAAAATGGCCCTACCATAGAAACACAGGGTAGGGCTCTCCAAATTCCTTGCAAGGGCTTTTCTTGCATTTCTATGGCAGGGCCTTTTGTGACCTCCCTATGCCATGGATTACATATTGAGTATCACATACATACAAATCATGGGTTGAAATTATATCTTATGACAAAGCCAAACCAAAGATATCTAAAACCTCATATACACAATAATTTCAAGACCTTGGTCATTGTGATGCTTGAAACATCCATATGATGTACCCATATTCTTCAACATGTTCCTATAGGTCATGGGAAGGCCAAATAAAACCCTGCCAGAGAAACACAAGAGGACTTGCATATGTTTTGCATGACCTTCTCCTACATTTCTATGGTATGGTTTTTTTGGCTTGCCCACAATGCCATTGATTGCACAATGAATGTGATATACACACAAGATATGTATAGAAGATGCTCCATAAGATAAGGACAATCCAAACAATTTTTTAATATGATATAAAAAATAATTTGATGAGACAAAAGCAAAAGAATACAACAAAGTGTAATTTTGTCATTAATTGATTTGTTTACATCAATTGGCCTTGAGCTTCTCAATGACTCTCTTTCGATGCTCCAAAGCCATAGGTAGGGTGTAAGTCGAAACTAATCTTGCTATATCACTATTTTTCACCCGTAGCCTTAGAGATATACCTATTTGAACTAGGAATTTTTTGTAGAAGTTGGCACCTAAAGTTGTAATTACAAGGGACTTTTTAACTAAAAAGACAAAATTGGTCCCCTGAAAAATAATGGAGCAATTTAGTTAAGGCCTTCAGACATCATTTCATGAAGTGACCCTAAGGACTGTATTCTTTATAGATAATTACAAAATGCTATATGGGAAGTTTCCCAATGTAATTTGCAAATGACAAGCCACCTCCATGAGACACTGGATCCCCTCCGCTACTAGCTGCAAACTTGTCGATTTCGATCATCTTCTACACAATGTTTTGTGATTAGTATCTACATGTGGATGTAAGAATGAATGACATCAATCGAAAATACTTACATGTTAAACTCTATCTTCTTCTTCTCCTCTCTCAAGAAGATGTAAATTAATGCCAGAATGGGACATCCCACTTTGCTTAATGACTGGTGAGAAGGGAACCTGTGATTCCAATATCCCTTCATGCATGATTGAATTCTTCTTCGGTGATTTGTTGATGTTCACTTGTAAGTATGACATCACAAACCAATTTTATTGTGTCTGCCACCAACTCACCAAATGGCAAACACTTTTTCTCCAATAATTCAGAGCTGCTATCCAAAGTGCACTCTGACATGGTACAAAATAAACTTAGGCATTCATTGAGTTGTAACTTGAATGCCTTTTCAACATCATGTAAGAATAAATATTCTTTCCCTCCACAAGAACCACTGAAAAAGCTTTGATCTCCACCTTTGGGATAGTCCCTTCTAGCTTTGAAGAGGTAGATGGTGCATGTACTTCTTCCTACTTATCATCCACGCCATGAGGATAAGGTTTTTTTATTGCTTCTCTCTCTAATAGGAGATTCAAAGGTTATTGGGTGGTTCCTTTTTTATCATCAATAAAACCACATGTAAGAAGATGAGGGATGTCATGAGGAGCTCGATCTGGTTACTCACTCACAATGAAAATTGTGGCAGCAATGAAAGATAGGTATTTTACACCCATATTGTGTTCTCTATTTAATTTTTTTTATTAGTGGCATGATCTCATCAAGGAGGTGTAGCCCTGCTTCCTCTACAATTTCTTGGAACAGCTTCAAATGTTTTGCAAATTTCTCATCACCTTTGTGAATGTAGTTGAGAAGGTCACAAGGAACCTGTTTCTCGTCATATGGTGGTATTTCGATAGAGAAACGCAATATTTCAACTTGCATATATTGAAGTAGTTTGTCCAAGGCACTTGCATTCATTTGCATGGTACCATGGAGGTCACAAACCTTGGAGAGAAGATCATATAGGCCAGGTTGACATTTACAATATGAATCCTCCAAAAATGCCAAAACTTTTTGGCATGCACTCTTAGGAGGTACAGAGGTGGAAGCCATAGCTTGCAAATGCACAAAGACCTGATGTAACACTCTCTGCATAGTTGCAAAAGTGAGAAATGAGGAGACACGACTCCTATTTATAGATTTTCTAGGATTTTTAAGTGATGGGTCCCACTTTTAACAAAAGTGACTTTTCATAAAATTAGAATAGAAGTGAGTTTTAGTAAGAAAAAATTGACATTTGACATCACAACAAAGGAAGTAAACAACAAGAATGCTCTTACAAGCAAAATATTGAGAATGTATAGATACAAGTAGAATGTGGCCAAAATCTTCCTTAAGCAAATGTGAAAATACTTTCATTCCAAAAATAGGTTCATACATATGTTTTGCATTGTCTTTACATAAAAATTGATAACAATGTGGCAAAAGAGCTATGACAATGAAATTTCAATCACATCCATGCTCCAATCTTTGAGGACGTTGAATTTTTCTTTCAATCTCTTTCCAATCTCTAGACATTTCATGAGAGTAAAACATTATGAAATACATGAACAATAATGATAGAATAAGATATATACAAATTGAATCCGACTATTAAATTGTTCCCTCGTATTCAAAATTTGAAATCATGAAGATTTTCATATTCCATGATAAGTAAGTGCTCTCTCAAGGTAGCCAAGTTCCAATGCTCATTAACTAAAACCACCTCCCTATCATTGTTGGGTAACTTTACATTAATTCAAATGAAACCAAAGATTCTTCAGAGCTTTGTAAAGGTATCCACTCTCCAAGTTTACACATCCAAATATCATAATAGAATCTAATGTACAAAGAGGTACGATGTTCTAAATAGCAAAAACCTTTACCAGTGTCACGGATTTTACAATGATATCTATCCCCTTTTGAAAATCCTTCTACAGGACTCTAGTTTTCTCCTGGTAAACCTTCTACTACCTCATATGTAATATCTTTGCATACTTGTAGGAGTTTCTATAGAAAGAAGATATTGAAATATGAGCACAAAGCAATGGATTGGTAGAGTCCAATGTCGACCTATTGATCTAGACATTCATGTGAATTTCAAAGAGTTATCTATGTCCATTACCATCTTATGCGTGAAAGATGATATGGACCAAAAATCAAGATGTGGAAACTCTCTACTAAGAAGACAATCATTTTTAACAACCCCCAACCTTCCATAATCATCATCTATAGAAGGAAGAATGTATTTGTGAGTGTAAAAGAAGATCCTTTCATGAATAACTTTAGCAAGAGGTACATCTAGAAACACTAATGTCCCAATGTATGCATGTAATGCTTTGAAAGTGCTTGCAAGACTATGAAGTGGTTGCTCTTCCACTATACTAGAAGGAAATATGATTGTAACAAAGAGAAACATACTTAAATGACTAAGTAAGACGTTCGAACCACGAAGTAGTGAAAGGATACAAATACTCACAATGGATTGGATATCTAGATTTATTAGAGTTTTCCAACTTAATGGTTGACATTGTGAAGACATGTTGTACAATTGCAACCATCCCATCATGTATTTGCTGCTTAAGGCCAAAGAGCTTACCCTTCCGATGAAGACCCAATTTCCATGATCTCAAACATAATGAGGACCAAATGCAGATGGTTGCATGTACACCCATGCACTTTTGCAAAACTCCTCTAGTATCCAACTTCCTTCCCTGGTTTTGATGTTGTGGCATGTCATTGTGTGAACTTCATCTTTTGGTCGCCTACAAGCTATGGAGATTTCCATGGGAGTCCAAGTTGTTTTCATTACTATAGAAGTTGGATGAGAAAGATGGGAGGAAAAAAAAAGCTTCTATTGTATGGTAGAGAGGGAATAGAGGTGAAAAAGTATGACTTTTTGGGTTTTGTGTATGAAAATGGGAGTTAGAGGAGGGAAAAGAGAGTTATTTTAGTTATTTTGAAAAAACAATTTTTTCAAGCTCTAATCATGCATGGATTTTGAATTAGAAGCTAAAAATAGCACTTTTGACCTTGAAAAGTGATAAGGGGTCATTTAATTGTATTACGATGAGTTTTATTGCTTTTTAAACAAATTTAATTTTTGGGCCTAGCCTAATTACAAGGTTTCTTCCCTCTTTAGAAGACAACTCTAAACCTAGGGGAATCTTTTCACCTCTTCCCTCTTAAGCCTAGTAATTATTGATATATTTAGGTAGTGATGTGTGTGAACACACTAGGACCATTGGGGAACTTTTTTCCCTCTTTAGGAGGTTTTTCTTCCCCTGACTTGTATATATGTCTATAACCCTAAAGAGTTACTTATCTTTGTACATTCTCTTGGTAATACATTTAGTATTGTGTGTTGTAATCCAAGCTTCTTCTTATTCCTTGTGCTGTTCACGTGCTTCCACAAACCTCAAACTCCAACAATTGGTATCAGAGCAGGTTGTCGCTTCATCTAGGGAATCACCAACACCCCTTTGGTTAGTCTTAGAATCACACAAAATCATAATATGAGCTCAATTTGGCCTTCGAACGCACTATCATAGCTCCTATGCAGGCAATTTCATCTTTTTGTGACAAAGATATATACAAGTTTTGGTTCGTGAATATAAGCATCTCAAATTCTGCTAAAGGTTTAGCAAAAATTGATAGGGTGATTCTACTCAACTTTTTGAGATAAAGTAAGTTTTCTACATCAGGGTATTTTAGTCAATGGCCATGGCTAAAATTAGTGATGTATTCCATATGTTGGCTATTGAGGATAAGTTGGATGTTACCAATTACCCATTATGGGCTTATATGATGCATCATGTATTGGTTGCAAAAGGACATTGGAATATTGTGCAGGGTGTTGAAAAACATCCTATTACACCTGCAAACACAGTCACTGAAGTTGATGGAGATGGCATTGAAGATAGTGATATTCTTTAACTTCCTTTTCGTGCTACGGTTCGTGCTCAACCTATTATAGAGCAACTTTGTTGGGATGGCAGAGATGCTCAGAAACATGCATTAATAGCATTGTCTGTCAAATGTGCCATTATTCCTCACATTCGCTCTTGAAGAACAACAAAGGATGCTTGGGAAATACTTACCACTTTATACAAGGAAAGGAATGATTCTTGTGTTGGTTACCTCCAAAAATAGTTGGAGAGTGAGCACATGAATGAAAGAGATTCCATGGATAATTTTTGACAAATATCAAAGATTTGAAAGAGCAATTGATTTCTGCTGATGAAGTCTATGGGACATTTCACTTGTGTACACTATTTTGAATGGTCTTCCAGATTCATATTAGAGTTTTGCTTCTACTCTTCAATTGATGATGAAAGGCAATCCAAATGCCTTAACATTTGAGGACTTAGTCTTTTTTCTGTCGCACAAAGATCAGTATAGGTAGAACTGGTCCATTATGTGTGTTGTAGATCAAGCTTTCTTAGCTAGTTAGAAGGGCAAAGATAAATGGAGCTCATCTACTAGTAAGCAAAAAACTGGTAATTTTGCACAATCAAAGAAGGATGTCAAAGAAGACAAGAAAACAGAAAAGCAAAAATTGTTTTGCAAATACTGTAAAGGAAATGATCATGTCATAAAGAGTTGTCCAAAACTAGCTGCAAAAGAGAGGCTCGAATGGTTGTTGCAAAAGCCTCTACACCCAAATGAGAGTCTGCAAATCTTGTGTAGAATGAAGAATAGGTATTTACTACTGTTTGCATTTATGACCCATCTTCTCATGAGCACTGTATGGCTGGAGCAGACTCGAATGTTTGGTACTTTGATAGTGGGGCAACCAAACATATTACCTTGCAGCACAATTTCTTCACTTCATTTGAGCCCGCCCCTACAAGGAATACTATCACATGCGCCAAGAACTCCTCTTATCCTATCATGGGAATTGGTTAGATCATCTTGACTATTGTTGATGGTAGTTCTTTACATTGTGAGATGATTTATTTATGCCAAGGATCAAGAAAAGTCTATTATCAATTTCAATATTAGCCAAGATCAGCTTGGTTGATAATTTTTTTGATGAGAGATGTACAATTCATGATCTATCAAATGGTGACATCATTATTTCTTCTGTCATTTTATGTTGACGGCTATATAAGCTCATAGATTAGGTGAAATCTATGAATGATTCAGCATGTATAGTTCAAGATTCTTAGGCTATGTCATATGCAAAGCTTTGGCATGCACGCTTTAGTCATCTGAATTTGGCTAGTTCATTATGCTTGTAGAAATTTGATATGGTGTCCTCTTTTCCCAAACTTGAGGGACCTAATAAAGATGTCTATGAAGGCTATATTTTGGGGAAAATGCAGTGTTCCTCCTTCCCAAAAGATGGTTCAGTTTGAGCTACTCAAAAATTGCACCTTGTTCACAAAGATGTCCATGGTCATATGTAGAAACCTTTTTTTGGGAACTATCTCTATGTCATGACTTTCACTCATGATTTTTCCAAGCATGCATGGGTATATCCACTAAAAGAAAAGTTCAAAGTGTTTATTTCCTTCAAATAGTTTCTGGTTTTTATTGAAAACCTATTAGCATGTAAAATGGGCACCCTGCATTCTAATCAAGGGGGGGAATATATGTCTTCTCATTTGAATGCATTTTTGGCTGAACAAGGGATAAAACATCAATGTACAGTGCCATATACATCCCAACATAATGGAGTTGCTGAAAGGAAGAACAAGTCACTCATGGATATGGCTAGCTCTATGGTCAAGAGTCAGCTTTTACCACATAGTTTCCGACTTGAAGCTGTTATGTGTGCAACATATGTACTTAATAGGTGTCACACTAAATCATTGCAGTCTATCTCTCTATATGACGCTTGGGATGGTCGCAAGCCATTTTTTTCTCACTTGCATGTCTTTAGTTGTCTGGCATATGCATTAGTGCTTGAACAACAATGCAAGAAATTGGATGATAAATGCAAAATAGATGCATCTCTATCTTATTATACTTGTTCAGGCTCTCATAGTGCTTCTTTTGCATCTGATTGCTATGCTATGGCTTCCTCTAGTATTTATGATGAGAATGAGCCTATTCCGTTTGATGACGCAAAAAATTCATAGAATCGGATGGCTACTATGCAACCAAAGTATGATGCTATTATGAAAACTGGTACCTGGTCTCTATCTCAGTTGCCTCCTCGCAAGAAGGCCATTGACACTAAGTGGGTATACAAGCTGATGCATAATCTTGATGGAAAAATTGACATGTATAATGCTAGGCTTGTTGCAAAGGGTTATGCTCAAGAAAGAGGCATTGATTTTGATGAGACCTTTGCTCCTACATGCCGAATGACTATTTTTCATAGCATCTCTGCACTTGCAGCTCATCATAGTTGGAATGTACATTAGTTGGACATTAAAACTACATTTTTGAATGGTGACTTGCATGAAGAAGTGTACATTTTTGAGCCTGTGGCTTTGTGCAAAAGGGGCATGAAAACCAAATGTGTAGGTTGAAAAAGGCATTGTATGGTTTGAAGCAAGCACCACGTGCTTGGTATGAAAAGATAAATTCCTACTTGATTGCACATGGTTTTGACAACAGTCCAACCAAGAGCACCTTATATGTTAAGTGTGAAAATGATGTGCTTCTGATCATTGTTGTCTATGTTGATGAAATGCTACTCATTGGTCCTCATGAGAAGCATATTATTGATTTTAAGGCTAATTTTCATGCCTCATTTGCGGGCATTTGCATCATTATTTGGGTATTCAATTTATGAAAGTTAATGGTGGAATAACTTTCTATCAAACAAAATAAAACACATTATTGTAGCCTTTTGGCCCTGAAGACCGCAAACCTATTGCCACTCCTATGGAAACATGTTTACAATTGAGTCTTCATGATGCTGGAGGTGCATTGATGTTGTTCTCTATCTGTAGGTTGTTTGATGCTTGAATTACTTATGCATTACTCGACCAGATATTTAGTTTGGTGTCTCATAGATGAACAAGTTTATGCATTGCCTAGGTGTCAAGCACTGACAGGTAATTAAGTGCATCTTTTGCTACTTAAGTAGTATTCGACTATTTGGATTGTTTTATCCCAAGGGGGGATCACTACCACCAGATTTATATGCTTTTCGTAACTCTGACTGGGCTAGTTTCTATGACACTCATGTGTCCACCATTAGCTTTTGCTTCATGCTTGGTAGCTCATGAATATCTTGGTTGAGCAAGAAGCAGCCTACTGTGGTGACTTCTAATTGTGAGGCTCAGTATAGGGAAGCTCTCATAGTGACTCTTGAGTGTGTGTGGCTTAGACGCCTTACAAATGATTTAGGTGTTGTTTAGTCTTCATCCACCACCATCTTCACTAACAGTTAGAGCACATTGGTAGTGGTGAGGGACCCATTGTTTCATGCTCGCACTAAGCACGTTGAGGTGCACTATCATTATTTCAAGGAGAGGTTCTCTATTGGAGAGATTACTTTGGTATATGTGCCCACATAGGAGAACATTGCACACCTTTTCACAAAGGTTGTGCCTAAGGAGAAGTCTGAAGCTTTTCCGCAAAGCTTTGGGCTTACTTTCTTTTGTGGATTGATTCCACATAGCTCTGCACTTCCTTATACATGAGTGCCAGATCCTCTTCACCTCATCACTCCTAGGGTCAATTTGTTGATATATTTAGTAGTAGTGATGTATGTGAACACACTAGGACCGTCCGGGCACATTTTTCCCTCTTTACATGCCCCCCCCCCCTTGTATATATGCATATAACCCAAATGGGTCACTTATCTTTGTACATTCTCTTGGTAATAGACCTCAAAATCCAACACTAATTTATAGGGTATAGAATGTGTCCACCACCCTCTTTTGATTGGTCCATCACTAATCACTCCTTAATCTAAAAATCCCATGCAGGGCTCATTTTTTCCTGAATGATAAAGGGAAAGTTTTATGACAACAAAGAAGATACCAAGAAAGTGATCATAAATATGGAAGAGAACGAAGAAAGATGCACCTATATGCCATGGACTCTATAATAAAGATTTCCAAACACTTTTTATTGGTACATAAATTCAAAATCTTTATCAGCCATCATGCATTACTATAACCTTTCAATAAGCCTTGTGCTATGGGTTAGTTAGTACACTTGTTCCTTCTACAAATAGAATATCACTTTGAACTGGGAGTCAAGAAGGAAAATACTAATGTTCATGCAGATCATTTATCAAGGATAATAAGTGATGAACCTAATGAAACAGTAAATGATGACTTCAATTAACTTTTCAACATGGAAACGGTACCTAAATGAGATGGTCCAATAGTATGTATTTGGTCATTTGGCCTAGTTCAGCCTCATGTGGAATTAACTAAAGAAGAGGCGATAAATGCCAAGAACTTGAACATCATTGTTGGTTGATTATACCACATAGAACAATATATCCTTTCCTATTGTGTGCCAAAAAAGGATAATATAAGAATAATAGCTAAGAATCACCTACATGCATTGGGTAGGGATCTTCCAAAATCATGGACTTTGCAGAATATGTAAGAAAATGAAATATATTGGCCACACATGGAACACAGAATTGAGATAATATAGTCATCTTCCTTAAGATTAGCCAAGTCATTCCCACAATCGAGCATGCTTCTCTTTATTATGTACCTATATGCCCTTCATAGGATGATAACATACTAGATTACTTAGAATCCCACACTTATCCTACTGCTATGACCATAAAAAGACAACAAGGTTTACAAAAAAAAAAAGCAAAGACTATGCTCTTATTGGCAATAATATATTATACATATGCCGTTTTGTACATGAAGATGATTATTTTCCATTCTTGATGGTCGGGTACTCATGTGATGCAAACACACACTTTTCTACAAACTAGATTGTGTATATGATTTTATTCGCTACTCTATATAAGCCCAACTTATGCATGTGTGCTTAAACATTCATGCGTGGGTGTGATACATGCCAAAAAACTAAGTATTCCTTTGAGTGAGATCATATTCCTCTAAGGCCAATGATGGTACGTTGTGCATTTGCAAAATGGTGGATAGTATTTATAGTTCTTATTAGCCCACCTACCAAAGGATCTTAGTATTGATAGATTAATACTAAATGGGTAGAGGCATACGCTATGAGCAAGGCTGATGCTCAAACAACTACAAAATTCGTACTTGAGCAAGTATTTACAAAGCTCATCCTTCCCATTGAGATGATTACTGATAGAGCTACTCATTTTGTCAATGAAGTGATAGAGGCCCTACTCAAAAGAAAAATTGGTTGTCCACAAAAAAGTAATCTTCGTATCACCCGTAGACCAGTGGTTAATTTGGGAGTTCTAACAAATCTCCATGCACAATTTTGATAAGCTTGGTTGATACGGAATGCTCAGAATGAGATAAGGAACTACAGTACTCGGAATTATCACATTACATACAAGGCCGCATTGGGAGCTAGACCTTTTAATTTTCTATACGGACAACACAAAATTTTGCACATTGACTTCCTCGTTCAAGCTCTCAAGCTTGCTAGAATTACATATGGAATGTTCAAGAGTTATTTTTTTTAGTAGATAAACATGATGCACTAAAAGAGATGCACATGAGGGCTCAATGGGCATTTATACTCATAAGAAACGATAGAAATATTATTTTGAAGCCCACATGAAGGATAAGAAGTTACACGAAGGTGACTTCATACTTCTCTACAATTAGGGAAGAAGCTACAAAAGTGAGGGCACGGATCCTACCTGATACATTGCATATGACCCAGCAAAGCCATCCAACTAGCCACACAAGAAGGTGATGCTTTCCCCAATTATATTAGTGGTTGCAGAGGCAACCTCCACTAACAACCCCTCACTGTAAATATTCTTAGATGATTACAAGAGGCTACAAATTTAAAACAAGAAGAGCAGTGCATCAAAGCACAAGCTCAATTAGAATAGTGTTAAATATATATATATATATATATATATATATATATATATATATATATATATATATATATATATATATATATATATATATATATATATATATATATATATATATATATATTTTGAAGGAAGTAGATCGAAACATGTGCTCTAGCGTAGAACAAGAAATACATATGGAGTCATTCATTGAAACATAAGCCCTCTCCACGGCTATGTGCCAAGTGCAAAATATTGCAAAGTCAATCAAAGATAGAAGATATCGTATAACTCTTAAATTTTTGCACTCCCCTAAACACATGGTCAAGTTCCTTATCGACACGGGTGTCATAGATAATGTAATATGGTTGTCTCTCGTATAAAATCTGAAGGCCAAGATTAAACCAATAGAATCCTCTCTGATAGGTTGAGGAGGTACACAAACCTAATGTGTTGGTGAAGTCGCACCTCCCATGCATCTAGAAAATGTTATGATATATGTAAAATTCTTTGTCAACGAGGATGATGAATTGATTGAACAAGTCATACTCGGACAAGATCGGCTGATTGATAAATCAGTAGGATTAAACTACCAAACAATACATTGTTCCTCAAGTGGGAAGGAAAAAGACATACTTGTACACCGTTTTCACTTCTTCATCCGTCAATGGCTTATGATACCCAAATGGACTAAAAATTCTTGAGTCTTCTTTGAAAGTGAAACTAACGCAAAACTAC
Organism: Ceratopteris richardii; assembly: GCA_020310875.1. Lineage (NCBI taxonomy): Eukaryota > Viridiplantae > Streptophyta > Polypodiopsida > Polypodiales > Pteridaceae > Ceratopteris > Ceratopteris richardii. Next base: position 9,722,878 of record CM035415.1, on the reverse strand, counting down.
CACTTGTCAATCAATATAAAATCCAATAGAAACCTAGGCAAGTGAGATCACAATCAAAGAAACAAAGCAAGCTTAATACTCAATTTGGTAAACAACATTTTTACCTAAGTCTCTTGCAACAACAGAATCATCTCAAGCACAAATATGGGTGCCCAAGAAACAAGTAACAAGAACCAAGGATTCTTCTCATCTTCACAAAAGGAAGCGATCCTCACATAACAAGACACTTAGAACAATCAGAGAGCCTAACCAATTTCCAAAACATGTTGTGACAAAAAATTGGATTCCCAAACCATTTGAGCCATTCAAACAGCATCCAGTCAAGTCAACTGTGGGCTCCACAATTCTACACTTATGGCTCAAATTACAAGGGAAAAAAAGAAATTCAAGAACCCAAGTTCATAAAAACCAAAGTCTTCTCACACACTAAGACAAAACCACCACGTAAACAAAAGTGGAGGACCATCACAAAGGGGGAACCTAAGAAGTCTAAACCAAAAATAGAGAAGATAGGTTAGCGAAATTCAAATGCATGATTATAAGTGAAGTGATGATTATCTTCGTGAACTCATTATAGCTAATTATAGGAAAAACAGATGAATGAAGGAAAGGCAATCACATTGTTTTTCATGCATGAATAGATTCAAAAGTGTTATGGACTAGGAAAGCTCCATTGTTTGAACGCTCAGACAATTCTTTTCAACATGTATTTGGTGATGCGCCTACTTCTCGAGAGAACCCTACACATTGACACAATTCATGGTTATTATAAGAAAATATGAAGAAGTGCAATCTTAAAATGCCCATTACGGTGTTGTTGATCAATTACATGATTTTCACGTAGCATCTCTCATTGTCTCTACCTTCCAAGTTTGTACAACCAATAGGGAGGGGAGGAGCCATAGATCATCAGGTGCAATATTTCCTAATTTTTGTATTGCATGCATCATTGCTGCAATAAAAAAGAAAAGACAAAAGAAGTGCTTACCATTCATCCTTCTTTTTAGATAGCCCTTGAGCACACTACTTAAGGCCCACATCTTTGTCGTACGTTTTAATAAAGTGAACCTAAAAGCTGCATTCAAAGGCCACACTACAAGGTGATGCACTCGCTAAGCAATCCCCCTATGTGTAATTCCATGTCTTCATCTCTAATAAGTTCTATTTGTTTTTAAGTAGTGGATTTAGATTTCTTCTCTTTCATCTCTCACCACACACACAACTCTCCAGCTTGAAACATCTTATTTATGGTTTTTACATCCATCTTTTATTTCTTTTTTTTTAAGGGGTCACCTATCCCTTAGATGCATCCTCATTAAAGCATTTTATTTTCTTTTCAACACATCATTTTAATTTCTTTTGGGAGTATGCAGAATAAGTATTTATAACATCCAAAAATAGTCTCAAGAAGTTTCAATCTACCTATTTAGAGGTTTCTTGCAGTTTTCGAATACTTCACTACACTGTACACATGGATTACTTGACAACTATGCTTCAACGTTAGAAATCCATATTCTTTTGAGAGTATGCATAATAAATATTTAGAAAATCCAAAAAATAGTCTCAAGAAGTTGCAATCTACCTATTTAGAGGTTTCTTGTAGGTTTGGAATACTTCACTACACAGTACACATGGATTAGTTGATAGCTATGCATCAACACTTGTTGGAAATCTAGACCTCTAGAAAGCTTGTCTGTGAAAACAATGCTTAAATCAAAGTGCTACATCAGCCACACTTTTTTGTGAAGTCCAAGAAACATCACATGAGTTCTTTCCAATTGAACTTTACTAACTACTTTGAGAGAGGCTGATTGGGATCTTTTGGAAGTCTTATTTGAATTAAAATCTAAACCAAACTTGAAGCACTATATAATGACATGATTGGAGATAGTTTTGGGCATCTTGTATGTACATTTAGGATCTCATTGAAGTTTGAGCTCTAGTTCTAAGCTACCCCTTAGTTAAGCTAGTCTTCTGCTAACTTGATCTCTATATAGACAAAGACTTTTATTTGTGCGTATCTCATTGTATGCTTTCTTGATTTATAGACAGCATAGCTCATCTAGTTGTTATTCTTGTAATGTTTCTTTTGATCATAATATCATCATCATGTGTTCATTATTATTGAGTGTATAGAATTTGAAAGCTCATCATTTTGGTCTCTCCATATTCCAAATTTGGAGAATGGTTAGCTTGAATTATTCAAGGAGGTTGATAGAACTCCCATTATATAATTCAAGTGATATAGGGATTTTTGTGAAGAATAAATATTCTAATTTGAGTATGAAAGCTTTAGAGGTTCACTCCTCTTGAATGGAGAGAAAATCAAGTTTTGGAAGACTATGCTAGACAACATAGTGGTCCTAGGAAGGGTCCATCATTCTTCTACCGCAATTGAGAGCCGATATTCTCCATCAGTGGTTTAATATTTTAACTTGGAGCATTTAGGATATCAAGAGGAGCCTTGATGTTGTTCAAGAGCCAATGTATGAAGCAAAGACTAGGAAGGTGTGGAGGAAGATTTGAAGCAAGGGAGAGACTGTATCACCACTAAAGGATGAAGAAAAGTGGGGGCTCTTGTGGGAAGGTAACATATCATTCTTTCACAAATCCATCATAACAAAAATAAGTATTAGTTGAGACACGAGGCATTATCATACACTATGGGAGACTACAACACTGAGATAGAGTGTCTTGAGAAGATAAAATACCAACCTTGGAAGTTTACAATCTCCAACTCACTTGTAAGAAAGGGTCTATGGGGGTTGGTTAATGGTATTGATGTGAAATCATACATAGATCCACAAACACTTAATGAGAATTAGAGCCATTAGAGAGTGGGAAAAAGGAGATAGAATAGTGATCTTCATTTTATCTCATCACATAAGCAACTATAGGATAGATCATATCCAAGACTTTGATACCTTAAAGAAGGTCTGGGAGTGTCTAAAGAGATTGTACTCTAACTCTACAAAGGGTAGGAAGATCCAACTCAAGAATGAGCTCAAGAAACTTAGAAATTCATCAAATCATAGCATTAAGTAATTTATCCTCAAGGTCAAAGATATTTTTCATGCACTCGTTCAATAGAGTGTGTCATAGATGATGATGACCTGATTTCCCACACAGTTAATGGGCTTATGAAAGATGATAAATGGAAGTGATTCACAAAATCTATGTATGTAAGGGACTCATTACCTAATTCTAAGAAACAAACCTCTCTTATGGTCTCAAAGGAGCTCAACAATGGAGGTAACAAGTAAAATGGTAGTGAAGGTCGAATCTTTTATGCAAGCAAAGGAGGAAGAGGCAAAGGATACATAGGTGGATCAAGAGGTAGAAGAGACTACCAACAAGATAGCCAAAGGAACCAAGGGAGGCAACAAATCCAAATTGAAGGTTGATCCTCAAGAGGAAGAGGAAGAAGCAGAGGTAGAGGAGGCAAATGTGGAGGTAGAGGCTACTCGAATTCAAATGAATCCTTCAATTGTGGGGAGTAAGGGCACTATGACAAAGATTGTTGGAAAAAGAAAGGTGGTAGCAACAACAAAGAGATAGATAACTATGCTAACTCTTCGACCACATCAAAGAATGAGTGTTTTTAAGCTATGAAGCATAGTAGTGAAGCCCAAACACATGATGAAGTATGGTATATTGATAGTGGTTTTAGTAATCACAGGTTAGGAAGAGAGGAATTATTTCATAAGCTTCAAGCACCCAAGCAAACAAGATTTTTGGAGACAATTAAAAACATAGAGAATGAGAGTTGCAATTATGATATCTTTAGTTCAATTTTCAAGGGTTCGATAATAAAGGGACTTCCATATAAAGCCTTGATAGTCATTATAATTTGATTCAATTTTCCCTTTGGGTTTCACATATCATCTCTACATGTTTTAAGTAACTCAACGACTAGATCGAATTCAATGGGATCTTCCTTTACAACAAATAGGATGAATAAATCCAAGTCATACACATCTTCATCATAGTGATGTGTGAGTTTTTTTTTTCATTCACTGCTACCTCAATGCCCCTCAATATATGGACCCAACCAAAAGGATCAAGTTCAGTCTCTCTAAGAGTATATGTGAGTATGTGTTCTAGATCCTCAAAAGTTCTTCCAATTGAATGACTTGGATATGTTTTTCTTAATTGACACAACGAAAGATGCATGTCTTCCTACATTCAAGAAGCATCACTACAAGGATTACTCTTTTGTAGATGTATGGTCATCTTCATCATGAATTGCATGCCATTGGAGAGGTGGAACAAGGCTTTGTATGTAGCCATTTGCAAGTTAATTTTCATACTTGTTCCTTAATTCTATAAGTATATATCATTACCTTTCTAGTCTTGTATTGCTCTCATCTGATCTAGAAAGGGTCTTCCTAAGAGGAGCTCATAGTTTCTTGCCTTTCCAAATGCCATCTAGCTAGGGTATGATCAAATTTTATTCCACGGATTATCAAGGAAAATCATTCATAGAGACCTAGGAGTCTCTCCATATGTTTATTAGCTAATTTTAGGTGCATGTAAGTGGGAATTAAGGTAGGCTTACCCCAATTATCCCATATTTTCTTGGTGCTTAAGGCTATTCCAACACCTATACCAACAATAACTTTTAAGATCAACAATAACTTTTGTGATCATGCCATTTTCTATGATGGACGGTAGAGTATTCCCTTCATCTCCTCCACTATAGTCTTGAAACATATTGAGAGGAATCTAAGTGTCATTTTTCTATCCTTTGGATGACCGGCATAGCTTCAATGTATTTTTCTCTTTGCATGCACGTGCTACCTCATAGTCTTCAATGTATCTTTGAAGAGATTTTAAACTAGATGCAACTTCATTCTATGACTATGGACTCACAGACTCATCAAAAGGTAAGTCATTTTGTAGTGATTGTTCATGTTCTTGGAATTCAAAGATTGGAGGTCTACCTTGGGGTCAGGCCTGCATCTTTTGTTTAGGCTCTATTATGCATTTATAGAGTTCACTTGGCTGAGTCCTCTGTTTCTAAAAAGTGCTCCGGATTCGATGAGTTCTACTAGCATCTCGAGAGTATCAAGGACTAGTTCCTACCCTAGTTTATTAGTTTTACAATTTGTAACTCTATTGTGGTCCAAATATGCAAGAACTCAATTTACTTCCAAATTGGTCATACTTGTGAACTTTTCACTATCACTCATTCTACAATGTTTGCCTACTCAAACTTTAAATATTAAAAACTACCTTTTATAGGCTAGAATATGTGTAAAAAGTGTAGAAAATGAAGAATATGAAGCAAAAGAAATCTGCTAGTTTCATGGAAACTTGGGAAAATATGTAGAAAATGTTAGATATACTCAATAATCCACCCTCAAGTGACCATAAATGATCCATGGTTCTAATATTCCCAAAGTTAAAAAGCATGTGCAAAGCAGGTTTAGTGTAGGGACTACCAAATCTTGCAGTCCAAGGTCTACATGAGTTTATTTATGGTTGTCAAGTAGGTAAGCAAGCAAGGAAGCCATTTCCAAAGAGTGAGTATCGATCCTCTAAGCTCTTAGAGATTAAACACTCAGATGTATGGGTCCCTAACAAAGAGTCTTCATTGGGAGGAGCTTGGTACTTTGTCACTTTCATTGATGATCACTCAAGAAATTTATGGCTATATGTTATCAAGGAAAAATCAGATGTGCTTTTATGATTTCAAAAGTTTAGGTCCTCTGTTGAGAAAGAATGTGATGCACACATCAAGACACTGAGGTCAGATGGAGGGGGAGAGTATTTCTCCAAGGAATTCACAAAGTACTTGAAGGACAATGGCATAAAGATGCACTTTACATGCAGGTATGCCCCTCAACAAAATGGTGTCATAGAGAGGAAGAATATGCATTTGGTTGAGATAGATAGATGTCCCATAAATGAAGGTATGTTGCCATTCTCTTATTGGGCTGAGGTTGTGAATATAGCTTGTTACTTGATAAACAGAGTTCCAACAGGTGGTGTGCACAACTTGACTCCACACAAGTCTATTATGACAAGAAACCAACCATGGAGCACCTCAAGGTATTTGGATGTGTATGCTTTGTTCATGTTCCTAGTGAAGTGAGAACAAAGTTAGAGCCTACAAGTGAGAAATGTGTGTTCATTGACTACTTAAATGAGCAAAAATGGGTGTGATAAACCTCTCTCAAAGAAGCTATATGTGTCAAGAGATAGTGTTTGATGATTCTATGTCATGGTATGATGAAAATGGCAAGGCAAAGTTGGATGAAGAGGATCAAGAGGAGTGTGCAGACCTTGATGTGTAGATTCAAGCTCAAGAGTCAATCACAAGCAGTGGACTAGAGGCTTCTATGTTGAAAATCAAGTCTCAATCATGCGAAAAGGCTCAACCATGAGTTTTGCAAGTGGAACAATAGAAAAGGAGGACCCAAAGTCGTGGAATCAAGTTAGAAGATCCACCAAACTCAACCAAATTCAAATCTCATCAATCAGCCACCAAAAAGTGAACTTGCACTCATTGGTGGGTGGTTAGCTAAATTGTAAGAAAAGTAAAACTCTATATAAGCATCATCCTACCTTCTTTTCTTGAGTTTTATGCATTCCACGAGTTTCCCACTTAGTTTAGTGAAGTCATAAACTCCAACAAGCAGCCCCCTTGCTTGCTTACCTCCTTATCTCATGATTTCATTCCTCTCTATTTAGAGGTGTAGTTAGGCTTTTCCAAACCTTAATATACCAGATTCTAGAGCATTTTTGCTCTCTCATTGTAATAATTTTGTTGATTTCAAGCTTCATTTGGTCTCTCATATAGTGCCCTAAACTTTGCTAAAGTTTCAAGTTATTTCACTAAGTGAGTTGTGAGAAATTGTCAACTTTGTGAAGGTATATCTCTACACATAGGCAAAGAGTGTTGCAAACAAGTAGTCTATCTTGCAAAGGATGGTTCTCCCAACTGGGTATAGTCTATTGTAGTTCTGAAAAGTTTCATTTTAATTCTTTGTATAGGTACAGAGAAAAATGCAGAACATTGAGCATATATCATTGCTTATGGACCTAGTGGAGGGCAGCCATCTTCCATTTTTGCATTGGGGTGTTAAAATCACCCCCCATGAATGGTATCAGAGCCATTTTTAAGGGTTTAGAGACATCAGTGGGCATCATATTGAAGACTTGAAGGGATCCAGACAACTCATGGAAGCAAGGAGGGCTTATCAAAGCAAGAAGACATCGAAAGGGGGCTACATTGATCAATATCTTAACTACTTGAAGATTAGCAAGGGAGAAGCTATCAAAAGGTAATATCCACACTTTCTAAAGATAGAAACAGTTGAGAGAATCTAGAGGAGCATCTTAGAGCTTAGTATGGTTGAGTATAATGCACAAATAGAGAAGTTAGAGAAAGGCAATTATCAACCATGGAAATTTAGAGTTAGCAACTACCTCATGGGCAAAGGATTGTGGGGATTAGTGAGCGGCATGGAGCCAATGCCTCATGTACATGAACCACCACTTCAAGGGAAGGTCAAGGAATTAAATGAATGGATAGAAAGGGATAGGAGAGTAATATTAATTCTATCCCAACACATAAGCAATATCATGATAGTGCATATACAAGACTTGGAGACATCCAAGAAGGTTTGGGAGACCTTGGAGAGATTTTACTCTTCATCAACAAAGGCAAGGAAGATTTAGCTCAAGAATGAGCTAAATAATCTTAGGAAAGCACAAATTACTAACATAAATGAGTACATTTTGAAGGTTAAGGAGCTTGCAAATGCCCTAGGCTCAATTGGGAGCCCAATCAAAGATGATGAACTTGTCGCACACAATCTCAATGGCTTGAGAGAGGATGAAAGGTGGACAACATTTACAACATCAGTTTATGTGAGGGATTCCCTACCAGAATTTGATCAATTAGTCACATTGATGGTGATCAAGGAGATGAACCAAGGAGGTTCACAATCAAAGGGCATCCAAGCCCAAGTTTTCTATGCATGTAGAGGCAAAGGCAAAAGAGATGAACAATACTCCCAAGGCAGAGGAGAGGAAGGTCAAACTCAAGCTCAAGCAACAAAGAAGGATCCAACCGAAGTTATGGATCAAGAGGAAGAGGAAGGAGTAGAGGAAGAGGAGGAAGATCACATGGAAAAGAAGCATCCAATGGAGAATGCTACAATTGTGGAAAACCGAGCAACTATGCAAGAGATTGTTGGTCCAAAGAAGGAGGCAATCAAGGATACAAAAGGAACCAAGGTAATTATGCTAGTACTTTAGCAAATTCAAAAAATGAGAACTTGCTTATGATGTATGGGTCAAACGAAAGAGTCAATTCAGATTTCACATGGTACATTGATAGTGGTTATAGCAACCATATGAGTTGCAATAAAGATGTTTTCTTTAATTCACACTCAACCATCACTCAAGGACATGTAGAGACAGGGGATGACACTGAGCACAATATTAGATATGTGGGAGATGTTGCATTGAATGGATCTCAAAGCTCCAAGGTGTTGAAGGATGTGTTGCATGTTCCAACCATCACAAAGAACTTGGTTTCGGTAGGTCAAATGGTTCAAAGAGGTTATGAGATGAGGTTCAATGATGAAGGATGTTTTGTTGAGGACCCCATGGAGGACTACAAGCTCATAGAAAAAGGAAAGAAGCAAGGAAGACTCTTCACCATGGAGGTAAAGCCATCAACCCCTCACACTGTCTACTTGTCAATTGGAAATAAACATATTGTAGAAATCGACTTATGGCATAAAAGAATTGGACACATAAACTTACAACAGATGAAGGACATGCAAAGGAAGAGCTTGGTGAGTGCTCTACCTAATCTTACATCTCAGAATATGAAACATTTGTGCCATGCTTTTCAATTAGGGAACCAAAGGAGATTTCCATTCAAGAAGGGAGCACATGTGAGCAATGAAGTGTTGAATCTCATACACACAGATGTATGGGGACATAGAAGGGGGCCATCCATTGGAGCTAATAGATATTTTGTCACATTTAGAGATGATCATTCAAGGTTTGTTTGGATGTATTGCATGAAGTCAAAGTCAGAGGTGTTTTACCACTTCAAGGGTTCAAAGACCTAGTGGAGAAGGAAACAGGGGAGTATATAAAGACTCTCACATTGGATGGAGGGGGAGAGTATTTTTCAAATAAATTTTCAAATTTTCTATATGACCATGGCTTCAAAAGGCAATTCACTTGCAGGTATAGACCTCAACAAAATGGGGTGGCAGAGAGGAAGGCTAGATACATAGCAGAAGTGGCTAGAGGTTTGTTACATGAAATGAATGTTCCTAACTCTTATTGGGTTGATGCAACAAATAACCATATACATTATGAATAGGTGTCCAACATCAGGAGTACATAGAGTTACACATTATGAAGCTTGGTGTGGTAAGAAACCCAATTGTTCACATCTCAAAGTATTTGGTTGTGTGTGTTATGTTCACATACCTCAAGAATGGAGACACAAGTTAGACCTCAAGGCAAAACGGTATATATTTCTTGGATATTCTTCAGAGCAAAAGGGTTTTAGATGCTATAATACTTGCACCAAAGAGGTAAAGGTTTCTAGGGATGTAATATTTGATGAGTTATTGCCTTGGTATGGTCACAAAAGTGTGTTACAGGTTGACCATGCATATCAAGCCGAGAAGAATTTCAAAGAGCAACAACAAAGCATGGAGATAAGTGGTCCAACCACTTCAAGCACACCATCAAAGGAGAGTGCTACATCATCTTGGCATGGAAGGACAAGGGATGAATCTCATTCAAGTGAAAGAAGTAGCAAAGGAAAGGAAAAGGCAAATGATGAAGACCATCAATGGCATGGAATCTACAAGTGAAGAAGATATGAAAAAATTAGAAACTCCAAGATTTAAAGCATCTAAACCAAGGAGGATGAGATTCCTACAACCTAATAGTGAGGTAAGGTCATCTAATAGGATTAAATACCCTATTCAAAGGCTAACTTAGGATTCATTCATTGCAAGACACTATGCCTACATGAGTTAAGTTATAGGTTGTGAAGAATCTAACATTTTTGAAGAAGAAAATAAGCATAGGGAATGGATTGAAGCCATGGAGGAGGAAGTCAAGGCACTTGAAGAAAATGAAACTTGGTCATTGGTGCCAAGAAGAAAGGACATGAAAGTCATTGGCAAAAAATGGGTTTTCAAGGTAAAGAGGCATGTAGATGTGAGCATGCCTAGGTATAAAGCAAGGTTGTTTGCCAAAGGTTTTGCTCAAACCTATGGCATAGACTTTGAGGAAACATTTATTTCAGTAGCTAAGATGTCCACCATAAGAAGTTTGATTGCAACTTAAGCCTCAAGAGGTTGGAAGATGTACCAGTTGGTCTGAAGAATGCTTTTCTAAATGGAGAGCTTGAAGAGGTAGTCTTCATGGAGCAGCCCAAGGATTTGAAGATGAGAGGTTTCCACATCATGTATGCAGGCTTAAGAAGGCTCTTTATGGACTCAAGCAAGCCCCAAGGGCTTGGAACCAAAGACTTGTGGACTACTTGGTAAAATGTGGATATAATGAGAGTCACGCAGACCCATCATTCTTTGTGAAGAAGGAAGGTAGCAAAATTGTTTTCATTTGTATATATGTTGATGATTTGATTATTATAGGGGATGATGAAGGCAACATCAAGGACATAAAGAGGAAGCTTGAAAATGAGTTTAAAATCTCTGATTTAGGGATTTTAAGGTACTTCCTTTGGATTGAAGTACTATATAAAGAGGAAGGTATATACTTGATGCAAAGGAAATACATTCTAGATCTCTTGAAGAAATTTGGCTTGTGTGATTGCAAGCCCATTTCAAATCCCTTAGAAGTGAATTTTAAACTAAGTGCTCATGAAGGTGAAGAGTTGAAGGATGTGGCCATGTATAGGTCAATAATTGGTTCTCTCTTGTATGCTATCATGAAAAGACCAGATATTGCACATGTAGTTGGAGTGTTATCTCCATAGGCACCAAGAGTACCTCATCTTGTTGTAGCCAAAAGGGTACTTAGATACCTCAAAGGATCAGTGAATGAAGGTCTATATTATCCATTTGATGATGAATTAAATGTACAAGCTTACGGTGATGTTGATTGGGCAGGTTTCAAAGATGAGAGGAGGATCACTAGTGGTTATCTTATCATGCTAAGGAAGAAGAACATCTCATGGATGTCAAAGAAACAACAAACAATGGCTCTCTCATTGATCAAAGCTGAGTACAGAGGCTTACCACAAGTCTCATGTGAGCTTATGTGGCTCAAGAAGTTGTTTTCTTATCTTGATTTGTAGGTTAAGCAAGTACCTATTTTTTGTGACAACATAAGTAGCATATGCTTGGCTCAAAATCCAGTGTTCCATGCAACGTTGAAGCATATAGAAGTACATTAACTCTTTATTAGAGACAAGATAATGTCAAAGGATGTCAAGGTGGAGCATATCAATACAAAGGACCAATATGAAGATATGTTTACCAAAGCTTTGGATGGAGTAAAGCTACAACACTTCAAGGCATGTATTGGAATGAAGGACCTCGGGATTGAGGCTTCAGGGGGAGTGTTGAAAGGAAAGTCTCAATCATGAAAAAGGCTCAACCACGAGTTTTCCAAGTGGAAAAATAAAAAAGGAGGACCCAAAGTCGTGGAATCAATTTAGAAGCTCCACCAAACTCAATCAAATTCGAATCTCATCAATTAGCCATCAAAAAGTGCACCTACATGTGTTGCTGGGTGGTTAGCTAGATTGTAGGAAAAGTAAAACTCTATATAAGCATCAACCCACATTTGTTTCTTGAGTTGTATGCATTCCACGAGTTTCCCACTTATTTTATTGAAGTCATAACCTCTAGCAAGCAGTCCCCCTTGCTTGCTTACCTCATTTTCCCATGATTTCATTCTTCTCTATCTAGAGGTGTAGTTAGGCTTTTCCAAATCTGATTGTAGCAAATTGCAAAGCATTGTTTTCTCTCTCATTATAGTCATTTTCATTTATTTCAACATTCATATGGTCTCTCATATAGTGCCCTAAACTTTTCCAAAGTTTCAAGTTATTTGCGTGAGTGAGTTGTGAGAAATTGCCAACTTTGTGAAGGCATATCTCTACACATAGGTAGAGAGTGTGGCAAATAGGAAACCTATTTTGCAGAGGATGGTTCTCCCAACTAGAAGTTCCATTTGGGATGATTTAAAGCTTCTTGGGTAGCTCTTATAGTCTACTCTAAGTTTGCAAAGTTTCATTTTAAGTATCTATATAGGTATAGCAAAAAATTCAGAATAGTGAGCATATATCACTGCTTGTGGACCTAGTGGAGGGCAGCCATCTTCCATTTTTGAATTGGGGGTGTTAGAATCATTCCCCATCATTCTACATCTAAGGTACACTCATGTGATCACTATTACACTTATGATTATGAAAGATCATCCCCTACTTCAAAGTATAATAGGATGCAAGAGATAGACTATGACACTAGGGAAGCTCAAGAGGAGTCAAAAGAGGAATAGGTTAAGGAGGTCATAACTCATAATGTAAAGTTGAATAGACTCAAGAAATAACATCCCAAAGGTCAAGAGAGGAGGTCTACAAGGAACAAGGCAGCCCCCACAAAGGTATACATATGGTTCTTTCATAGCAAAGGTATACATGTGGATCTGCAAGAAGAGGTGTTCATGGAACAACCTCAAGGGTATGTAGATCCACAACCTCCTACTTATGTTTGCAGGTTGAAAAAGGCCTTGTATGGCCTAAGGCAAGCCCCAAGGGCTTGAAATCAGAGGCTAGTGGACTTCTTGAAGAGATGTGGTTTCTCTCCAAGTGATGCAGATCCATCCTTGTATGTGAAGAAGACAAATGATAAGATATGTTTGATATGCATATATGTAGATGATCTTCTTGTGACAGTTGATGATGATGCAGGGATAAGGACCATCAAAGAGAAGCTTGGAAGAGAGTTCAAAATATCAGATTTAGGTATGCTAAAGTACTTTCTTGGGCATTGAGGTGATCTATGGGAAAGAAGGTATCTATCTCTCTCAAAAGAAGTATCTTCTAGATTTGTTATTTAGGTTCGGCATGATAGATTGCAAATCAATAGCTCAACCGATGGATTCAAATGTCAAATTAAGCAAGGAAAATGGTAAGAAGCTAGAAGACCTTACACTATATAGGAGCATTGTGGCATCATTGATCTATGCTACACTCACAAGACATGAGTTGTGCTACATAGTTGGAGTTCTATCTCACTTCATGCATGCAACCATAGATACACATCTCAATCATGCAAAGAGAGTGTTAAGGTATGTGAAGAGTACAATTAATTATGGGTTGTTATATAGGTAGGATGAAGAACTTCAAATAAGAGCATGCAGTGATGCAGTTTGGGTAGGGAGTATTGATGATAGAAGGTCAAATTCTAGCTATGTTTTCATGCTAGATACAAAAGTGATTTCATGGATGAGCAAAAAAAACAGCCCATAGTTGCGTAGAGTTGAATAGAGGTTGAATATAGAGCTTTAGCCCTCACTACATGTGAAGCAATGTGGCTTAAGAAGCTCTTCAAATATTTTTGTATACAACTTGGACCAATTCCAGTTTATGGAGATAACATGTCAAGCCTACATCTTGCTAACAATCACATGTATCATGCAAGGAGCAAGCACATTGAGCTGCATTACCATTATGTAAGGGAAAAGGTTGCAAGTGGGGAAATTAATGTTCATTTGTAGGTACAAAGGACCAAGTTGCAGATATCTTTACCAAAAGCTTGGATGTGACCAAGTTAACAAAGCTTTCAAAGGATATGAGCTTGCTTGATATGGACACTACCACTTTAAGCTTGAAGGGGAGTGTTGAAAGTGTGACCTATGCAAACTTTAGGTGGACAAAGGGGTCAAAAGACCTTGATGAGGACAAAAGTCACAACTTAGATCACTTAGGGCATTCTCAAGGTTGGGCAATGTCAAGAAAGGTAGTCCTAAGGTGGAAAAAAAAGTTGGGAGAAGCATTCAAAAGCTATAAAAAGAGGTGAAGAGACACCAAATGCATGGAAGTCTTGTAGGTCATTGAAGACCAAGGGACATGTACTCAATGAGGCTCAAGGAGAGAGTCATCCAAGGCTCAAGGAGCTAAAACAAAGCATTCCAAGCTGGGAAAAATGCATAGGAGGACATTACATGCATAGAGGAGGAGTAAGGAGGAGCTATCAAGCACACACCCACTCTAGACTCTTGTAGAGTAATTGGTGTATCTTTGTAACGCTAATTTTTGCATATCCTACATCTTTGCATACTTTGTCTTGTATAGAGTTGTTGACTGGTCTAAACAGATCCATTTGAGGTGTTCTATAGCTTCTTGGAAAGCTTATGAACTTTAATAAGTGGGGCTAAAAGCTTACATGATTTGGATCAGTGTAAGCAAAAAATAGTTTTGTTCGAGGGTAGCAGAAAAGGTGTATGAAGGGACCTAGGTATTGGGTTCATCTATCCCAAATATCACTCTCTTCCTTATATCTTTCACCACACTACTTAGTGTCTCTAAATGCTCAAATCTCCCTACTTTCATTCCATAGTAGCTAGATATTTCCTTACCCTTGCTTCACAAGGATGCAAAAAATGCACTTTTAAGTGTAATATAGTATCTTTCTAATATTTTTTACTTCTCTAAGGCCTCTATGTCCAAGCCCCTTTACCAACTATTTGACCATGAATGCATCAACCAGATGGCTCTACAAACACCTATTTTAATGCAACACAGAGAGTACTTTGAATCCCTAATGCCTCTTTTGGATGCCCCTCATATTACTCTACGAATAAGGACAAGGAGAGATACTTCATATCCCTCCAATGAACACAAACATAGCACGAATGCTCCTCAAACTCCATGCACGCATATACAAATGCTCAGGTTGACTACTCTACAAGCTCAAAGAATAACTGTTCCTTTTGAATAAGCTCTAAGACCTATTACTTCTTCCTTTTTTTGAGTTTTGTTGAAAATGAACTTTGCTACAAATGAAAAACCTAATTGAAATAAGCAAGAACTAAGCCTAGTTTTGGATATCATGATGAAACATGTATATATGGAACTCCTGCAAACTATTCTATAACTATTATAGCAAGTAGAACATGCAAATAGAACAAAACAACACGTGAAAGATTTAATGGAGAGCTTGAACAATAGCAAATCCTTGATAATGATGCCAAAAGTTGTTGTATAACTGCTAGACTGAATTGTAACCAAAATCAAGTGGATTAGTTCAAAGTTAAAAAATTTCAATCCAAGAACGTTTACCCATTCAAGTGTATGGAGAATCATCTCAAGAAGCTATGTGATCCACACACATGCTCAACAAGAACGTCAGCCCACATACATGCATGTAGAAGCAAGAAGCACGCACAAGAAGCATGTAAAAACACTTACCTCAAGTGGCTATGGTTTGGGACACCTCAAGAACACCATGAAGCCTATAAATGAAGAAGGAGATGGAAAGGAAGAGATCAAGAAGAAAGATGCACGAAATTCTATTGCAAATTAATGAAAAAGTCCTTACAAAATCAGGTTTCTAGAACTTCTAGACAAAAATACTTGACCCTTTTCACGTGATTTTTTGACTAAGATGACTTAAAAATGGTCCCAACATTCATTACGTACACTAAATTTATCCTTAAAATCCTAGAAGAATTGATAGAAGTTGGAAAATCACTTGTGACACTCAAGGAATTCTTAGCCTTTATAAGTATAGAATGTTTTCATAAGACCTCTTCAAATAGGTCCAAATATATAGTAAATGAGCAACACTTAGGCATGTCTGGCAAAGGTTGCCTCTTGGTCCCAACTTTTTTGACCTTGAATCTCTCGTATTGCTCGGCCTCTCTCCCAAAGGATTTGACATTCACATCATGAACCAAGTGAAAACTTTGGTGGGATCCTTCTAATTCTCAATCTTTATTTTAGGTCTTTTCTTCACTTTCTTCTTGCTTCTAATCTATCTGCCACCAAAAGTTGTAGTTAACAAAGGAAAGACTCATGTTCGATTTGACCATCTATCTACATTGGGCAATAGAGAGCATTTATGGATGGATATTTATTTAATATGGAATTTTTTCCTAAGGGGAATGAGGAGGTAGTGTGTGTGCTTAATTTTGGTCCATGCCCTTCTAATTTCAAGGCATCTCAAAGGAGAATCAATGAAACCCACCAATTTCATATCAATGTAGCTTCTCCATCACCACGATAACCAAGGAATACTCCATTATTTTGTTGAAAATTCTAAACAATAAATGTTGATTGAGAAAGCCTACAAGAACATATTAGGTACCCACTACTCG
Organism: Ceratopteris richardii; assembly: GCA_020310875.1. NCBI lineage: Eukaryota > Viridiplantae > Streptophyta > Polypodiopsida > Polypodiales > Pteridaceae > Ceratopteris > Ceratopteris richardii. The sequence goes on along the minus strand of CM035415.1, from coordinate 9,706,537 downwards.
AGTTCTCGCACTCTACAAAATTTGAAAAGAGATGGAGTACATTAGCATTATATGGGTAAATATGTAGCATTGTATGTCTATGTATTCAACGAGAAAGATAGCAAGCATCAGCTTGTAGTTGATTATGATAAATTGTATCGAATATCCACAAATCCTAAGTGGAGTGAACCTATGGTTGAGTACCTTAAAATGGGCAAGCTAGTAACTACCTTGAGACAACACTCTTTCCAAGAGAATGCAAAGGAGTGTACATTGATTGGGAATCATTTGAATAAGCATGGTAAAGATGAATCTCTCTTCACATGTGTCCATGAATCAAAATATTTTCCATTATTACTAGCATCACATTCTATTGTAGCTAGAGGATAGTTATCTCTAGAAAGAAGGATAGAACTACTAATAATGTTTGCATAACTCTAATGGCCAATGATGCAAGTGAACAAAAAGACTTATTTCAAGAGGAGATGTGTGTCACAATGTCAAGTATCCCTTTAGGAGAGACAAGATACCTCCATGAAAAATAATGGGAGGTAGAGCCTTTGCAAAGTGGGGCATCACCTTCATTGATCCAATGCAACCTTCTAAGAGGACCTCACATTTTATACATTATTTTAGCCATAAACTACTTGACTAAGTGGGTTGAGGCCAAAGACATGATAAAGAATGATGCTTACACTACAATCAAATCTAGTTGTCAAGGATATCTTCCTATTGAGATTGTTAGTGATAGAGGAATGGAATTTATCAATGAAGTGATTGAACATCTGTTAGTAGAGTTCCTTACCACACACACGAAATCCATGGCATATCACCCATAGCTCAATGCATAAGTAGTTGTTGTATCATGAAATTTGGGCTTATCAAGTCATGCATAAAACCTCTTTAGGTGCAAGACCATTCAAACTTGTGTGTGTTCACTAAGCAATCTTACCAAATGATTTTGTGGACCCTAATCTCAAAGTGCCACAAGGATATACATGAATAGGAAACAAACTCTCACACTTGGTAGATAGTCTTGAAAAGCCACAAGAAACACAACTCAAAGCAATACTAAGAATCTAATGAAAGAAAGCTTACTTTGATGCACATATTAAAGATAACAAATTACATGAGGATGATTTATTTTTTGTCTATACTTTAAACTAACATGCAAATATAGTACAAAAGAGAGGTGACAGACCACATCATTTACAGAATATCACCTAGTAGTGCAGTACAAATCACTTCTTTGGATGGAGATATAATAGCAAATTACATAAATGGGTGTAGATTCAAACACCACCAAGAATCCTTCAATGATGAAATGTTATGCCAAATACAAAAGCCCAAGGATATCAAAGCCAAAGAGCTGCACATACACAAAGAAGCTCAAGAAAATGCATTGGCTCATATACAAAAGCAAAAAATGAGACAATACCAAGTGTATGAATACATAGATAGATAATAAGGCATTCCCATGGGGATGTGTGAGATTGAGTATCATTGTCAAAGGATCAAAAATCAATGACCACATATTTTCACTTCACTAGGACATCGATCCTTAGTGTCCATAAAGATTCTCATAGATACACTAAGGGTTAGCAACATAGTATGTATGTCTCTTGCACAAAGGTTTAAATTTGAAAGTATTCCAATAAATGCTACTCTCATAGGCATGAGTAATACGTATACTCAATGTTGTGGACATACATCTATACCTATTCACATATGAGGTGAGACTACTAGAGCCACATTCATGATTTGTTATGATATTGCTATGGCAAAAAATGTAGTGCCCGATAAGGATTGGCTCTTGGATCATTCCATGGGGATCAATCCTACCACAAAACATTTCATGTCTAAGCATGGAAGCACTTAGATAAAAATTACACTAGGGCATTGTTAGAAATCTAACAAGCTTAAGTTTTTGAATCAAAAGTGCCAGATCCTCACACTTTATGAGAATCTTCAACAACCTTTTCCATGAGTAATTAAGCTAGATCATCCGCCTACTTTGATTGAGAAAAGTTAGGACTTTTGGAGGCCTCATTTCAATAAAAAATCTACACCAACCTTAGAGTAGTACATAACGAGGAGATTGAAGAAGGTTCATATCCATCCTATAGCTTTGCAAGTGTACTTTTAGGCTCTCTTTTGATGTGTATACCCCTAACTAACCTAGCTCTATGCTAGCTGAATCTTTGAGTAGGCACATATCTTTATCTTCATGGATCTCATTTACTTCCTTGATTCATAACCAAGGTAGCTCATCTTATTGTTACTATTGTACGTTTTCTATTGAGTTTAATCTTAGCATAGAATTTTCATCGTCATTGAGTATACTGAGATTGAAAGCTCATTGGTTTGATCTCTACATATTCTCAAGTATATGTGTGTGTAGAGTACACTTAGGTATAAGCTATATATAGTTAGTTTTTCTAATGCGATGAAGTTGATAAACCTCACATTATCCAATTTTAGTCTTCTAGGTCTTGTTGGAAAACCTAGAGAGAAAATTTTCAACGTACAAAGTTTTGGAGGTTCAATCCTTTCTTCCATAGAGTAGTTGACATTTTGGTTAATTGTGGTAGTAAACAGAGTGGTCCTAGGAACGGTCTATTGTTCTTCTACTACAATTAGACTGTGATATAATCCATTAGTGGTATAAGAGCTAAACTTTGAGTATTGAGGACATCAAGAGAAGGCCCTTAAATTGCTTGATATCGAAAATTTGAAGCAAAGACTAGGGAGACTTGGAGGAGGATATGAAACAAGGGGGAGCTTCTAGCATCACCAAAGGTTCAAGAGAAGTGGAGTCTCTTATGGGAAGGTAACTTATCATCCTCTGTCACATCTATCACAATCCAAGGAGGAATTAGGAGCCGCTTAATAGTCTCATACACAATGGTGAACTATAACACTCAAATTTAGAATCTTGAGAAGATTAAATACCAAGCGCGAAAATTTTGAATCTCTAACTTCCTAAAGGGAAAAGGTATATCAGGATTGGTTATTAGTACTCAAGTGATTCCATACTATAGAAGATCAGAAGAGAGCCACTAGCCAGTAGGAAAAAAGTTATAGGAGGCTGATCTCATTCCATCTAAACACATAGAAAACTCCGAGATAGGTCATATCCAAGACCTAGGTACATCGAAGAAGGTTTGGGAACATTTAGAAAGATTGTACTCTAGCTCTATAAAGGCTAGGAAGATCGAGCTCAATAATGAGCTCAAAAACCTTAAGAAGTCATCAAATCATAGTATAAATGACTCAATAATTCAGGTAAAAGAAATTTATGATGCACTTGATTCAATAGGGTATGTCATAGATGATGACCACCTAGTTGACCATATAGTTAATTGGCTTAGAGAAGATGACAAATGGAAGACATTCAGAACCTCTCTATATGTAAGAGAATCATTACCTAATTTTGAGAAACTCACCTCTCTTATGGTGGATGAGGAGGTCAACATGGTCAAAGAGCATCAAAGACCAACTCTTCTATGCAAGGAAAGGAGGAAGAGGCGAAGGTCATGGAGGTGGATAAAGAGGAAGGGGTAGAAGAAACTACCAGTAAGGAAGCCAAATCTATCAAGGAAGAAAATCAAGCCAAAATGAAGGTGATTCCTCAAAATAAAGAGGTAGTGGAGGAATATATGTCTTGGAGTTAGAAGTCTGCAGAAGCACGTGAAGAGCACAAGGAAGAAGAAGAAGCTTGGAGCACAACACACAATGCTGACCGTATTACCACTAGAATGTACAAAGATAAGTATCCCGTTAGGGCCATAGGCATATGTACAAGCTGAGGGGAAAAACCTCCTAAAGAGAGAAAAACGTCCCCCGTCAATCCTAGAGTGTTCACACACATTACTACCTTAACATATCAACAAATCACCCTAGGAGTGATGCGGTGAACAAGGAGCTGGCACTCATGTATAAGGAAGTGCGAAGCTATGTGGAATCAATCCACAAAAGGAAGTAAACCCAAAGCCTTGCGGAAAACTTCAAACTTCTCCCTAGGTAGAGCCTTCGTAAAAAGGTCTGCAATGTTCTCCTGTGTGGGCACATATGCCAAGCTAATCTCTCCAGTAGAGAACCTCTCCCTGACATAATGATAATGCACCTCAATGTGCTTTGTGCGAGCATGGAACACAGGGTTCCTCGCAACTGCAATGTGCTCTAATTGTCAGTGAAGATGATGGTGACAGAAGACTTACCAATAGCCAAATCAGCCATAAGGTATCTAAGCCACACACACTCAATAGTCGTTGTGAAAGCTACCCTATACTCAGGCTAGAAGTGGCCACAATAGGCTGCTTCTTGCTCAACCAAGATATACATGAGCTACCAAGCATGAAGCAAAAGCCACTGGTGGACACACAAGTGTCATAGCAACCAGCCCAATCACTGCCAAAAAACCCATGCAAACCTGGCGGTAGTGATCCCCCCTTAGGATAAAACAATCCAAGTAGTCGAGTACCACTCAAGTAGCGAAAGATGCGCTTAACCACCTGCCAATGCTTGAAACCTAGGCAATGCATAAACTTGCTCGTCTGTGAGACAGCATACTGAATATATGGTCGAGTAATGTATAAGTAAATCAAGCATCCAACAGCCTCCTGATAGAGAACAATATCAAATGCACCAACATCATGAAGACTCAATCGTAAACCTGTCTCCATAAGAGTGGCAATAGACTTAGAATCTTCAAGGCCAAAACGCTACAATAATGTGTCAATATATTTCATTTGACACAATGACATTCCACCATCAACTTGCATAAACTGAATGCCCAAATATTGATGCAAATGCCCCAAATTAGACATCTCAAATGAGGCATGCAAATCAGTCTTAAAATCAGCAAATATGCATGTCATGAGGACCAGTGAGCAGCATGTCATCAACATACACCACAATGATGAGAAGCACATCATTATCACGCTTAACATATAAGTGCTTTCAATTGGACTGTTCTCAAAACCATGTGCAATGAGATAGGCATGTATCTTTTCATACCAAGCATGTGGTGCTTGCATTAAACCATATAATTCCTTCTTTAACCTGCATACCTAGTTTTCATGCCCTTTCTGCACAAAGCCACGGGGCTGAAAAACATACACTTCTTCATGCAAGTCAACAATAAAAAATGTTGTTTTAATGTCCAATCAATGTGCATTCCAACCATGATGAGCTCAAAGTGCACAGATGCTATGAACAATAGTCATTCGACAAGTGGGAGAAAAGGTTTCATCAAGATCAATGCCTCTTCCCTGCGCATAACTCTTTGCAACAAGCCTAGCTTTATACGTGTCAACTATTCCATCAGGTTTACACTTCAGCTTGTATACCCACTTAGTGCCAATGGCCTTCTTGCCAGGAGGCAAGTCACATAAAGACCAGGTACCATTTTTCATGATAGCATCATATTCAGATTACATTACAGCCATCCAATGTTTAGAATTTTGTGCTTCCTCAAATGAAACAGGTTCAGTCTCAACACAGAGACTAGAGGCACTCATAGCATAGCAATCTGATGCAAAAGGGGCACTATGAGAGCCTCATCAAGTACAATATGACATAGGTGCATCTAATTTTTTGTCATGCAAGGTTTGCACCAGCCATTTTGGCATAGTTTTTGCCTGTTCAATATCAGCTCTCTCATAAACAAGTGCATCATGTAAATCTGCATAAAACATGGAATGATCTGCATCATCACATGAAACTTGTAAAGGTTGAGAAGTTACCTCATTAGGACCAGCACTAGACTGTCAACCTAAAAAAAGAGGTAGCAAAGTATCATACATGTCTTTCGAGTTAACAGATGTCTCCTTAATACATGAAAGCAATGGCTGAATAGCATCTTGCACAAAAACAACATCATGACTAACCAGAATGTGTTTAGTCTATGGATGATACAGACGATAACCTTTACTTTCAAAACTGTACCAAAAAAAAATACATTTTACTACTTTATCATCAATTTTTTTTGTGATGTTATTCATGCACTAATGCAGATGCTAGACAACCAAAAACATGCAGATGAGCAATAGATGGCTTGCATCCATGCCATGCCTCATATGGAGTGATAGACTGTAGTGCTTTAGTGGGACACCTGTTCAATACATATGCTACACACATAATAGCCTCAAGCCAGAAACTATTTGGTAAAGCCTGACTCTTGACCATACACCTCACCATCTCCATGAGTGACGTGTTCTTTCGTTCCACAACTCCATTCTATTGAGGTGTATATGGCACTCTACACTGATGTTTTATCCCATATTCAGCCAGAAATGCATTAAAGTCAGAACACATATATCCCCCCCAATCAGAATGGAGGATGCCCATTTTACATTCAGACATATTTTCAACCAAAAGTAGAAACTATTTGAAGCACATAAACACTTTGGACTTTGCCTTCAATCGATATACCCATGCAAGCCTGGAAAAATCATCGATGAAAGTCACAAAGTAAAGATAGTTCCCAAAAGAAGGTGTCTGCATAGGACCACAGACATCCCTATGTACAAGCTACAATTTTTGAGTAGCCCGAACTGAACCATCTTTTGGAAAGGAAGAACACTGCATTCTACCCAAAATAGAGCCTTCACATACATGTTTACTAGGTGACTCAAGTTTGGGCAAAGAGGACACCATTTCGGATTTCTGTAGGCATAGCAAACTAGCAAATTTCAGATGACCAAAGCATGCATGCCAAAACTTTGCATCTGACATGGCCTGAGAATCATGTACTGCACATGCCAAATCATTTACAATTCTTTCATAGTCTATGAGCTAATACATCCCATGACATAAAATGCCAAAAGCAATAATGACATTGCCATTTGAGAGATCATGAACTGTATATCTATCATCAACAAATTTCACAACCAAGCCAATCTTGGCTAATGTAGAAACTAACAATAGATTTTTCTTGATCCCTCACACAGACAAAGCATCTGACAAAGTGAAAGAACTACCATTAGCAGTAGTCAAAATGATCCTAACAACTCCCATAATAGGATAGGAGGAGTTGTTGGCGCATGTAATAGTATTTTCTATAGGGACAAGCTCGAGTGAAGAGAAGAAACTATGCTGCGAAGTAATATGTTTGGTCGCCCCACTATCAAAGTACCAAACATCTGAGTCTACTGCAGACATGCACTCCTCATGAGAAGATGGGTCAAAACTGCAAACAGTAGTAAATGCCCATTCTTCTTCCTGCACAAGATTAGCAAAATCTATTTTTGGTGTAGAGGCCTCTGCAACAACCATTCCGGCCTCTTTCTTCTTTGACTCTTTAGTAGCTAGTTTTGGACAGCTCTTGATGACATGATCATTTGCTTTATAGTATTTGCAAAACAATTTTTGATTTTCTAATTTCTTCTCATCTTTGTCTTCATTCTTCGAATGTGCAACAGTTGCAAATTTGTGCTTACCAATAGAAGAGCTCCATTTACCTTTGTCCTTCTGACTAGCCATGAAAGCTTGATCTGCAACATGCATAATAGACCTCTTCTGCCTAGACTGAGCTTCCTGCAACATAATAGAGACTAACTCCCCAAATGACAAGGCATTTGGATTGCCTTTCATCATCAAACGAAGGGCAAAAGCAAAACTCTGATATGAGTCAAGAAGACCATCCAGAACGGTCTGCACAAGTGAGCTATCTGGTATAACTTCATCAGTAGAAATCAACTGTTCTTTCAAATCCTTGATCTTTGTGAGAAAATTGTCCATAAGAATCACCTTCATTCATGTGGTCACTCTCCAATTGTTTTCAGAGGTAAGCAACACGAGCCTCATTCCTCGCCTAGTACAATGTGGTAAGTGTATCCCAAGCATCCTTAGCTATTCTACAAGAGGGAATGTGAGGAATAATGGCACGTTTGACAGATAAAGCTATCAATGCATGTAAGAAGTTGATTAGAGAAGATTTAGCACACCTCTTGATGTGATTGAACCTCACTTTTGACATGTATATGCTTTTGATTGGTTAAAGAGGTTGGTATGTGACCTTTAAAACCTCTAATGAGTTTCCTTATGACTTAGTGTCGTGGAAATACGTGCCCAAGCTGCGCCCTTGCTTAAGCACACCCCCTACTAGCTATTCTCTACATATTCTGCAAAATTTTACTTTTCACACTTTATCTATCTAGATGATTTTGGCACACACCCCGGTCTTGTAATTGTTGTTTCTCCTTCAACCTGAATCCATTTGCAAAGATTTTGGTCTTGTTGGAAAGCTTACAAATCCTACTTTTAGTAGCATAAGTGTCGAGCTCAATGCCTCCACATGTGCACAGAAATGTCCATAATAGTGTCTATGTAGTTAGCTAATACTCTGTGAAGAGATCAAGGTATCTATTTTGTTGCAACTGGTTGAGGCATCATCCAGTGTTCAAATGGAAGTGCTTTTACTCTCATTTGAAAGCCCCATAAGACTACTTTAAGCTTGCAAAGTTTCATTTTAATTTGCTGCATGTACCTAGAGAAACTCACAAAATACAAAGCTTATGTTAGAAAAATTTCAGGATCCTAGGAGGGTTCATTTGCTTTTCTTGTGCACATAGGAGTGTTTATCCTCCAAGATTGGTGCCATAAGATGATCATGAGTGGGTGCATGCAAAATTTGAGAGAGTACACCTACTACATATGCAAGATCATGTCTAGTGAATGTAGCATGAATTAATGAACCAATTATGCTTCTATATACTGTAATGTTTTGTATAGCCTCTCCTTGGCTTGTAGCCAACTTTGTATTGGGCTCCATGGGCTCAGAAAGTGGCTTACAACCACTCATAACAAACCTGTATAGCACATCCAACAAGTATTTTCTTTTGAATCAAGAAGATGCCATTGTGTGCATAGATTACCTCTATTCCCAAGAAGTACTTTAGTGTTCCAAGATCAGATTTCTTCAAAATCCTTTCCTAGCTTTGATTTGATAGCTTTAATATGTGAAATATCACTTCTTGTGATGATCAAATCATCCACATAAATGCATATGTATACCGTCTTATCGCCTTGCTTCTTCATGTAAAGTGATGGATCTGCAACACTTTCTTTGTATCCACAAAATGATAAATAATCCACTAACCTCTGATTCTAGGCCCTTGGGGCTTGCTTTAGACCATGTAATGCTTTCCTTAGCTTACAAACATGATTTGGGTACCTTGCACCAGCAAATCCTTGAGGTGGGCTCATGTAGACTACTTCATCAAGCTTTGCATTGAGGAAGGCATTCTTCACATCCAACTGATATAAGCTCCATTTCTTTCATTTTGCCACTACAATCAAAGTCCAAATTGTTGGCATCTTGTCTATAGGGCTGAAAGTTTCATCCTAATCTATCCTATAGCTTTGGGAGAAGCCTTTCGCCACCAACCTCGCTTTGTACCTAGCAATGGAATCATCTAAATTTCTTTTAATTTTGTAAACCCACTTATTACCTATCACCGTCATGCCTTCTTGAGCTGGTACTAAGCTCCAAGTATGGTTCTCATCAAGTGCCTTGATCTCTTCTTTCATTTCCTCTTGCCATTCCTTGCAATCCTTAGCTTCTTCATAACTAGTGAGTTCTTTGTCGTTGATTACTTGAGTCATGTATGCATAATGCTTTGCAATGAAGTTATCATATGTTAACCTTTGAGCTAGATATCTTAATCTTGAGGACCTTTGTTGACTTCCTCTAGGTGTGGTTGTCATCTTCTTTGTTTTTTTTCCACTCATAGTGTTTGGATTTCTTCTATCTCTTCATCTTCTAACATGCTCTTGTCCACATAGCTTCCTTCTTCAATTGCAATCTTATCTTTGCCTTTGACTTTGCTTTCTTCAAAGCTGGTCTCTCTTTCCCTTATCCTTCCACTCCATGCTGAGGGTTTCCTTGTGTTGGATGAGTTTCTTGGACCACTTAAATCCATGCTTTCTTGAAATCTAGCATCATTCTTCTTATTTGTCCTCGTGCATGCCTACCAAGGCTTCAACTCATCAAAGAAATCATCCCTACTTAACTTCAACTCATTAATGATGGGATTATGGCATATATACCCCTTTTGTTCCATATAATATCCCAAAAAGATACACCTTTTTGATTTGGCATCTAGCTTTGACCTCAACTCTTAAGGTACATGTACATAGAATATACAACCAAAGATTCTAAGATGTGAAATGCAAGGTTTTCTTCCACTCCATGCTTCCTCAAGGGTTAGATGATGTACCTAATGTAGGACATGTATTCATGATGTATGTGGCTGTATATGTAGCCTCTTCCCAATAACAATGTGGAATATTCATTTCGTTAAGCATACACCTTGCTACCTCTACCACATGTATGTTTTTTCTCTCTACTATCCCATTTTGTTGAGGCATATACCTTCACATAAATTATCTTCTAATATCATTGACCTAAAAAAAATCAAAATATTCATGGGAGAAGTACTCTCCCGCTTAGTGTGATCTCAAAGTTTTGATAAACTTGCCAGACTCCTTCTCCACCTGTGCTTTGAATTTCTTGTAGTGGCACACATCTAATTTGTTTCTAATGAAATACAACCATATTTTCTTGAAAATTCATCAACGAAGGTTACAAAATACCTATTTCTAGTAAGGGATGCTTGTCTTTTTGGACCCCAAACATCTGTGTGAATGAGGTCTAAAACATTCACACTCACATAGGTACTCTTCTTGAATGGAAACCTTGATAGTTTTCCTTGTTTGCAAGCTACACAAATTTCATGCAAAATTTTAGATGTAAAATTTGGTAGGCCTCTTACCAAGCTCCTCCTTTTCATGTCCTTGAGCTTTTGTAGGTTCATGTGACCTATTTGTTTATGCCATAGGTCCAAATCTATTATCCTCTTGTCTCCATATGTGACATACATTGAATGGTGTGCTTCATTTATGTTTATTGTGAACATTCTCCCTTGCTTTCTTGGATCCTCAACAAAACATCCTCTTTCATTGAACCTAACTTGATAGCCTTTTTATACCATTTTGCCTATCGAAATCAAGTTTTTGGTAATAGTAGAGACATGTAATACCTCTAATAAGCACTTTGCCCTTTGCTTTTCTTTGAAATTGATATCTCCCACATGTTGAATGGTATGCTCTAAGTTATCACTTGTTTTCACATGTTATTAATGCTTCGGGACCTGCAAATTACTAAAAAGATCCTTTCGACATGACATATGATTGCTACATCCACTGTATACATACCATACATCTTCACTAGCTTAACTTGTTTCTTCACCATACCTCATGGCAAGTAAATAATCATTCCCTTGGTTGGATGATGTGTTTGTATAGTTACCTTGCCCTCTATGATTGTTTTTGTTGTTGCTTTGATTCCCTTGTCTTTGATCTCTATGATAACATTCATTTGCAAAATGACTCGGCTTACCACATACAAAGCATCCATTAGAACTGGGTTGTCCTCTTCCACCAAATCTTCCACCTCTTCCTCTATTTGTTGCTCTTCCACCTCTTTGACCTGGACTTCCTTCTTGTCCTTGACCTCCTTGGTTACTTTGATATCTCCTCTTTTTCCTCGTCCTCTATCTGAATAGAACAATTGCCCTTGGCTCTTCTTGGCATTATGATCACCAAGGTTCATCTCCTCTGTCACCATGAGAGTGATTAGTTGATCAAAATCAAGAAGAGAGTCTCTTACATACATTGAAGTTGTGAAGGACCTCCATTTTCCATCATCCCTAAGTCCATTTAGGGTGTGGGCTACAAGGTTGTCATCATCTAGGGGAGAATCGATTGACCCTAGTGCATCTGCAAGCTGTTTAACCTTTAATATATAATCATTAGCACCTTGAGAGGGGCCTTTCCTAAGATTATTTAGGTCATTTATGAGCTGAATTTCTCTAGCTTTTGTGGAGGTTGAGTATGATCTCTCCAAGCACTCCGACAACTTCTTTGATGTATGAAAATCTTGAATATGTCCTATCATGGAGTTGCTATTGTAATAAAGTAAGTCTATGATCTAGGGATCCGATGGCTTCAGACAGATCTGAAATCGGATACCGTTTGGTCACTCGTCTGTAGGACCAAAGATCTCAAGAGTAGACTCAAGCATAAGTCATGTGCTGTCATATTCAAGTAATCCACTTAGCCTAGTGGTTAAGTCTCATGGTTGTGAAGGAGGAGGTCTTGGGTTCAACTCCCATGGGGAGCATGGGGAGAGAGTTTTGCCCAAAGAGCTCTAGAGCCTTCTAACTCAAGTTAACGTGAGTTAACTTGAGTCCAGTGGACTTAACTCAAGAGGTCAGTACAACAACCACTAGTGGACTCTAGTGGAAGGTACTAAAGTAGTGGTCGAGATCACTCCAGCCACTAATAGACTCTAGTGGTGGATATGGTGTGGTTCAACCATCTCCTATCAGGATTATGTTACATTCTTCCCCCCTTGAACTCCCTCAGGAATGTACCCTGACCAGCTATGGGACTGGTAGGATGTACCCTGGATGTACCCTGGCAGGATGTACCCTGACCAGCTATGGGACTGGCAGGATGTACTCAATCAAGTTCCATCCAAGGATTCCCAAGGAATTCACACATTGCAAGCTAGCTCATTGGAAAGTTCGTTCCGAGAGCTTTCCAACGGTATATTACACGCCTCAATCCGACCTACGGATTGGGAGATACACCCCAATCATTGTAAGGTCCATCATTGAAATCGACGCGCGCCTTCCACAAATCCTACCCTTTCACATGGAGGATGCCCAAGCGCCTTTTTTAGAGGCCATTGGGTCATTCCACTTTGCCCAAGCCTACTTCCTAGGCTCTGATACCAATGTAAGGGATTGAACTCACAACCTCTTGGTTAGGAATGTGATGGGCTAACCACTTGCCCCAAAAGCCATGGTTGAGGATTACTTCCTAATCCTCTCTCTTAGGGTGTGGTTCAACCATCTCCTACCAGGATTATGTTACAGCTATTATGCTAAGATAAAATAAAAATGACTCTTTTCTCCCTTTCATCCCATTGTCTTATTGCTCTTCGTTGGTCATTGGTTGGATTTAAATCATCTATATAGTTTTTTCGCTCTCCACCACTCACAAGTCCCCACAAACATTTCCCCATAAAAAAATTTCTTATTATAAATCGCCATGGTTGGTAGTTTCCCTTTTTGAGATTCTCAATATGAGCATTGAAATCATCCATGGTGCCTTCTATCTCTTTTGAACCTCCTCTTGATGCAATAAAGTTTAAAAATATGACTTTTACCTTAGACAATAGAGATACTCTTGATGAAGTTTCATCTTTGATAAGATGACTTGTTTGCTTCCCCTTGTTGACATGCCTATTTTTTGCTTCTTTCCTTCAAGCTTTTATGAGGTCTTTACTTCACATCAGCATCTTCTTCTTCTCTCTTTGATACTCCACTTATAGCTATGATACCACTATTGGAGGATAAACACTCTTATGTCCACAATGAAAGCAAATGAACCCTCTTAAGATCCTAATTTTTTTTTGACATAGGCTATGTGTTTTCTATGTCTCCCTCACTACATGAAAATATTAGAAATGAAACCTTTAAAGCTAAAACTAGACTTAGAGAGATTTCAAATGAGAGTAAAATCACTCCATTTGAATACTATATGATGCCTCAACTAGCTACAACAAAATAGTCAAACTTATACCACTTAAAGTAAATTCTATAAGATTTCCAACAAGAAAAAAATCATTGCAAATGGATTTGTAATGAAGGAAAAACATCAATTACAAGATGAGGGGGTCTACCAAGATCATCTAGAGAGATGGAGTATGTAAAAGTGAAATTTCTCCAAAATATACAAAGAACAGCTAGTTGGGGGTGTGCATATGCAAGGGGGCAGCTTGGGCATGTATTTCCACAACTCTGAATCAAGATACAACTCATTAGAGGCTTTAAAGGTCACATACCAACCTCTTTAACCAATCAAAAGCATATACATGTCAATAAGTGAGGCCCAATCACATCAAGAGGTCACCTAAATCTTCTCTAATCAACTTCTTTCCATTTTAGACATGATTTTATGCCTCCAAATCATGGAAATGATCCTCCTTTGATTGTGGATGATGTGGAAGGTTGCTCCCACACTCTTGAGCTTGAAATACCAAACTTTCAACAATACACACATGCATACACACACATACACATATAGACACACACATGCACTCACATACACATATACATACACAGATACATACACATGCATAAACATATATACACAAAAAGACATACATACACATATACATACAAACATATACGCACACATATAGATACACACATATACATGCAAACACATACACATACAAACACACACACACACACACACACCTACACACACATGTACATAAGTACTTAGACATACACACATATACGCAAATACATACACACATACATACATGCATATAAACACACATAAATGAATATACACACACATACATGCATACATACACACACATACATGCATACATACACACACATACATGCATACATACACACACATACATGCATACATATGCACACATACATGCATACACACATGCACACACACATGCACACACACATGCACACACATACACACATATACACATACATACACACAAACACATGCATAGACACATACAAATGCATACACACATACACATGCATATACACATACATATGCATACACACATTGTGTGTGTGTGTATATATATATATATATATATATTTCGAATCCATTTTCTTTTATATGTACAGATATTATGGATCGTAGTAGAGAGTGAAAAATAAAAAGCTACTCTCATAAATAATCTTATGATAGGAAAAGTTCTGTCTCAAACCTTAGAAGCTCTCATGCATGAGTGTGTAGACATGCCTGATGAGGAATTAGACTATAATTCTTACCTAGAAGCCAAAGGAAGTCTCCTCTACCACTCCATTTGCAGAAAGAGAGTCATCTACCCATAAGTATGTTTTCTTTTTATAATTTAATATTTTTAATGATATTATAACACGTGTTTATTGTTGGGACACCTATACCACCTCCAGCTCGTGAGAGCATAGCATAGGTACCTATGAGGACATGCATAGATAACCTAGGGTTAGAGTGTGACATAGTACGTGATGGCAATAGAGTATACATCAATATGGTTTGGAGTTTAAAAGAAGAATGAAATATTTATCTGTTTATTGTTAGAACACTTATACCACCTCCAACTCATGAGAGCACAACACACGAACCTATGAGGGCATGCATAGGTAGCCTAGGGTTGGAGTGTGACATAGAACCTGATGGCAATATAGTACACATCAAGCATGGTTTGGAGTTTAAAAAAGGAATGAGAGATTTATGTGACTCCTACCTACATTGTTTTCACTTAAAATGTGCATAAGTATAAATTTTTACATATAAATTGAAAGATGTATTTTATGATTTACTTATATCATCTGGTCCCATAAGTGGTGTCTAAAAGAGATGCGGATACTTATGTCACACCATCATGACAATGCATGGTATGCATTGCTTTTGAGTTCAATAACCTTCGTCTTCAAGTGTAGATGCATCGCTTACATTCAACACAAATCATTAGCTACTCGAATCAATGAGGACCATAATACATATATAGATACATACACATCATGCAAATACACACACACAAATATATATATATATATATATATATATATATATATATATATATATATATATATATATATATATATATATATATATATATATATATATATATATATATATATATATATATATATATATGTGTGTGTGTGTGTGTGTGTATGTGTGTGTGTAGATATATACACACACACACACACATACATATATATATATATATATATATATATTTAGAATCTAGTGCTGTTCTTATCATTGTATACATTGATTTCAATCACCTCATCTTCAAATGTGGATGCATCACCTACATTGAACACAAATCATTGACTACTTGAATCAATGAGGACTATATAATAACAAAACCTAAAAATAAGATAAATATAATAGGATTCTACGTATACAAATATACAAGAAAAATGTATACAAATATACATATATACAAACGTAGTGTGCTCTGATGTAGATTTCACTATGCATTTATTTGAGAGAATATTCCACCACCTGATCTAGAGATGTCTCTCCTCCCAACCTTATGCCTCTTGTTGCAGAGCAAAGAAGAGGAGAGATGTAGAAAAAGAAGGACCCCAAAATTTTTCCGATTTGGACACTCTATTTTTGTAACATAGTCACTTTGTAATATATTTTCTGATGCAAATGCACTAGAGGAGTCCTCTAGATGCATATCCACAGATATCCGCATCATTACTCTTGTAAACTAGTAGAAAATTAGCCTTTTAGTCAATAAAGTGCCGGCGCTTGTGTGAAAGGACCATTTTTAGGGCACAAGTATATAAGTCATTTGGTGACTCTTTGTAAAGACTTTTTGCCATTGTGAAAAAGGAGAGCAGAATTTCGAATTCGCTTCTTTCTTGCTGATTTCCCCCTTCTCCATGATCTTTTCTGTGTGCGTAATGCTTGGAACATGTGTGTAGGGCTGTTATCTATCCCTTCCCATCACTTTGGAACTACTATATTGTGTGTGTGAGCCATCACGAGTTGTGGAGCGAGTGTTGATGTTTCCTACCATTCACTATTTTGCACATAACTTGAAGAGCATTTGTCAGATTCGATTGAAAATATGACCAGTAGATGTATCTCATCGAGAGCTTCGAAAGGAACCTGAGATTGGCCATATTCAAAGTTTGAAGCTGGGTGAAAAGTTCAAATTAGTGCTTACTGATGTAAATGCTACCCCGACATGCATTTTTGGAGGATTAGTGAGTTGAAGAGGTATTTAAGTCTTTTCAAATGCATTGTAGCTCAGCCACTTCACTTTCCATCATGTGCGCACATGTCCTTATACACTTGGTTCATGCGGTTCCTCGGATTGATAATTAAACGTGTATCGATCCACCACTATATGCACTTGTGGGGCGATTGAGATTTAGTTTCATCGACACAAGTCCCTAAGGCTTTGTGACTTAGGTACACAGGTTTTTGGTGCCGTTGCCAGGGAACAAAATTAACCAAGGTGCCTTCATGATGGTTATAGCTCTGCATTGAAGGAATCATACTTGTAGAGGTGAATTTTTTCAGTGGCAAGTAGTCAAGCACTTCAGCACTTGTTACTTCACATCCTTGAGGTATGTGTGATGAGTTTTTAGGTTTAGGGTTAGGAGTGAGGAAGAAAGGGAAGAATTAGGGTTAAGGCAAGAGAGGAGAAGAGTAGGATTCTCAGTATCATGGGGAAGGACAGAGAGTTTTTTTTAAGGTTTTTGGTTGATACAGAGAGCCAAGAGGAAGAGTTGAGGTAAACAAACACATTGCATCAAGAATTTTCGAGTTTAGATGAAACTTGGCTAACGTATTGCAGTCAGTTGAGTTTTGGTATCGCGATACCAAAATTCCCTAATATCATGATACTCGCCTGGTATCGTATCGTTGCATACCCACTTGAGGTATCAGGATACCATTTTGGTATGGTATCATCAAGTTGGTATCGCAATCATCCCCAAGACATGGTTGAATGTGGATGAAGCTGTAGCCAAATTAAAATCACTCGTAAAGCAAATGATAGAAACCACTATGGATACTCAACACCAAATGATTGAAGTTGAGGTGGACTACGACAAAGCTATGGGAGACAGAAGCCAATTCCAGGTAATGAGTGAAAAATTTTCTGCACATTTAATTCAAGTTCAAAAGGCGCTCTCGACCAAGGAAGTAGAAGATAAAAAAGACAAGGACAAATGCACCATGCTAGCAACAGAGAACCAGTAGCTCCAAGATCAACTTAAAGAGCTACAAAGCAAATATGAAGCTGGTGAAGCGGAGAAGGCAAGGATGAATGCTAGAAGTAAGATGCTTGAATCTCAAACAAAAGTATACATGGAGGAAGCAGACAATCTAAGAAACAAGAATAAAGAACTTATGACAACCAATATACTATGCAACCAACCCATTGAAGCACCACAAACGATCACAAGCGACACACAGGCATTGGAAGATCACATTGCAAAGTATGAAGATCAACTGAAAAAAGAGCAAGCTATCATAGAGGAATGGGAAAAGAGATATATGCACGACACTAATGAACTTAGGAAAAAATGGAAGATGATAGAAGATAAATTCATTGAACAATGCAATGAAGATGCTAATCAATTGGCTGCCATAGGAGAAGAACTCTTGAAGAACAAGGAAACAATCACATGAGCCAACGATGAAATTCCAGAAAAGAATGAACTAATTGCAAAATTAAAATCTCAAATAGAACAACAAGTAACAACGGGGACACCAGTAGTTCCAAGCACATAGCGGCTACTGAGGAGACTGAGGTATGTCCTCTTTCTCCCCCCATGCATCATTCGTTGATAAGAGAGGAAGCAGAGCCACACACTGAAAGACATAATCGGGCTATTGCAGAACTAAGCCAAAATGAGCAGGCACTATTGGTGTCCCAGCTTATGGAACAATTTGAAGAATAGGTGGTCAAGATAATGAAAGAGGAAAAGATTGAAAGCAAGAGCCTGGAACAGATTTTGAAGCCGTTTAATACCCCTTACGGACTACTGAAACAAGAGACGCACCAGTATATAAAGATGATCACCAATAAAGAACTAGATAGTGATCTACAATTCAACATGTAGACATTCGAATATACACAAGAAGAATTTGATAAGGCAGATCCTATTTTGAGATGCAAGTTTTTGGAAAAGAATCCTACATTACGAGTGCACTAGGAATCGGCACCGTATGTGCTTCAAATCAATCCATCTTTTTGCCCAATACCTAGAAGACACTCCTAGATGCAATTTTGGGAAGCAGAGCGCCAACGTAGCTTAAATAATACATGGCAAAACTATCTGGTACTACCTAGTCCACCACAAAACTACTTACCGATAGAAGAGTACATGGTGAAGACCATCAAGTTTTGGATCTCCAGATATGCCACAATAACAGATTTAGCCATTAAAATGACAAAAAAAATTTTGAATATGCTAGTTACAGTATTAAAGGTGCTTCAACACGTGCCATATACCTTTTTGAACTTCATCGGAATTAACCAGGGAGCAGATGCCCTAGTTTTTTATCTATCTACTATACCTAGTCGCTTAACGCTCATGGCAATATACTCAAGACTTATGTTTTTGCCGAGTCCATACATGCAAACATCCGAAGAAGACTTCTTTATGGGGTTTTTTGAAATGGATTCAGAAATATTTGTCAAAATGTCTTCCAACTTAAATGCGCGACTGGTAACCTATGAACTAAGCTTTTTTGTAGACCATAGACAAGCACCGGATGATGGAGTTAAGTCAAACCAATGGAAGGAACTGATGATATGTCAAGAAAATTTGCTTAATCATAGAGAGTAGAAAGTGATTCAAACATTCTCACGCCACCGAACTTTAAAGCCTGTCGGAGACGACAGAGTTCAAGAGGGGGGTGGTGTTGAGGGAGAGTGAGAGTCAAGCAAAAAGAAAAGATGAAGAAGATCAAGACAGAAGCTTCACTAAATAGAATATATCTGAAGACATATCTCTGTAGGAAGCCCCATAGGGGCACATAACAGTGGGAAGTACGCAACAGGCGAGGACAGATCAAGGCCATCAATTATCCATGAAGAAGTGCAAGAAGATATCCGGCAGATCCCGAGCCCCAAGAAGGTGCTTCAACCTCTTGATCTTCGGGAGGTCTAGATCAAATGCTGGAAATCCAGACCTTCATATCTTCCATATGGTGCTTGCAGTGCAAATACAAAGAGGCAATTGGAAAATTAGACTACAAAGCTATTGTAGTCCACCTTCACTGGTTGTGTGCGTGGCAGCCTGACTTAACATAGCAACCCAGATTTAAAGAGGTTATTGGTGAGCTAGACTACAAATCAATTGTAGTTCATCTCCAAGGGTTGCGAGCGGTGAAAAGAAAAGAACAGGAAAAAAAAATGCATCAGGTCCCAGACGATGTGAAAGAAGATTCAAGAATAGGGCCTTTAAAACGTAATGCTAGCCTTAAGGGGAGGCAAGGCCGACCAAGTGATGCATGCAGGGAAGGAAGTAAACAAGCTGCAGACAAAAAGCAAAGCCTGTCAAGGGACGACAGAAACAAAGAGGGGGAGAGTGTTGCAGAGCAAAGATGCAGAAAAAGGACCCCAAAATTTTTCCGATTTGGACACTTTATTTTTGTAACATAGTCACTTTGTAATATATTTTCCGATGTAAATGCACTAGAAGAGTCCTCTAGATGCATATCCATAGATATCTGCATCATTACTCTTGTAAACTAGTAGAAAATTAGCCTTTTATTCAATAAAGTGTCGGTCTCTTGTGTGAAAGGACCATTTTCAGGGCACAAGTATATAAGTCATTTGGTGACTCTTTGTAAAGGCTTTTTGCCATTGTGAAGAAGGAGAGAAGAATTTCGAATTTGCTTCTTTCCTGCTGATTTCCCCCTTCTCCATGATCTTTTGTGTGTGAGTAATGCTTGGAATGTGTGTGTAAGACTGATATCTATCCCTTCCCGTCACTTTGGAACTACTATTGTGTGTGTGTGTGTGTGAGCCATCATGAGTTGTGGAGCGAGTGTTGGTGTTTCCTACCATTCACTATTTTGTGCATAACTTGAAGAGCATTTGTGAGATTTGACTGACCATTAATAGATGCGTCTCGTTGAGAGGTTTGAAAGGAACCTGCCATTGGTCATATTTGGAGTTTGGAGCTGGGAGAAAAGTTTGAATTAGTGCTTACTGCTGTAAATGGTATCGCGACATGCATTTTCAGAGGATTAGTGAGTTGAAGAGGTAGTTAAGTCTTTTCACATGCATTGTAGCTTAGCCACTTCACTTTCTATCATGTGTGCACACGTTCTCATACACTTGGCTCATGTGGTTAATCAGATTGATAATTAAATGTCTATCGATCCACCACTATATGCACTTGTGGGGCGATTGAGATTTAGTCTCATCAACACAAGTCCCTAAGGCTTCAGGTACACACCTCTCTATATATAGCTACTCAAATAAAAAAGGATCATAATACATATATAGATACATATAGGTCATGCAAATACACATACATATATATAAAAAACACATGTAGATTCATACACATCTTACACACATGCACACATACACACATGTATACATATACATGCATACATAGTTGTAAGCACACTTACATATATCATAGATGTGCACATGCATACATACATGTGAAACACACACGTGTGCATACTAGCACATGCATACATATACACATGAATACACATACATACATACACACATATGCATATATATATATATATGTGTGTGTGTGTGTGTGCGTTCATATATATACATGCATAGATCACAATCATATCCATATACCTCTTCATCATCTATAGAATCATCATGTAGATTATTATCATTCTCATCAAGTAGATTATTATCGTTGTCATGTAGAACGATTCGAAATTCTCTCTAAAATGCCGATATATCAATATTTGATGATGAATCATTAACATTACTTTCTTTAATCTCTTTAACAATAAATTTTTCAAGCAATGACCGACCTATAGATTGAACATGAATGACTTGCCACCAAGGATGAGAATCAGGGTTGTTCAATGTGCCTAGGAAGAATAAATGCTTGTTCAATATGCCTAGGAAGAATAAATTCTTATTCATTGGTTGTTCAATATGCCTATTCAATATGCCTAGGAAGAATAAATGGTTCTCATTTAATCGCATTATTTTTGAAGAGTAAATTCCCAAACCCTAGATAATTCCCTTCTCAATGTGGAATTATTACCTATATTACCTATTTGAATATAGGAAATAGTATTTTCTAGATACCAACAATAGTTTCTACACAACCAAGTTCGTTATCCATAAGTTTCGTATCTTTTGAACTAGCACGTGATAGTTTCTTGAAAGAAATAAGAATGCTAGAGTGTTATGCAAAGAATCATTAACTTTGATTCTAATATTTGTCCAAGCCCACATATTAGTGAACATTCGGGTTTGCAATATAAAATATATTATTAGAAGAGAAATTAATATACGTATATGTGCAAAAATAGAATATTAGTAAAACCAAGTTACCTTTATTTCGAAATCTATCATCAACTCCCTCTACTCATCTGAGATTCTTTCATTATTTAAATACATCATGAGTACTCAGCCAAATCATACCAATGAGTTTGGTGTAGTTCAGCCAAAGACGGAAGCGAGAACCCAAGGAAAAGAACCACTAGGAGACAAACCTAGGACACCTAGAGGGAAATGTGTAATGACAAGAGTTCTAATCCCAGATTGGATCCCTCAGGATAACAGAAGCATAGAGTTGTTCATGAATAAGGAAACTGATGAAGCATTTTAGAGGTACAGAATGGAACAACCTAGTGAGGTAGGCTCCATCATGATCTACGAATTCAAGGACCTAGATACTCTTGGAAAGGTTGTATACCTAGACGATACTTCAGAACGAGTATTTATAGAACTAGACCACGCAAGAAATACCTACACATGGAGAGGTGAGTTAGTATTCCCCCCATCACGAACAAATGTAAACACAAGCCATCAGGGTGCTGGGACATCATCAACCCATGGCATTCAAAGAGAAAAGAACAAAGAGAGACTAGAAGTAAGTTTCACTCATCCCATAGGGAGAGATAGAACCACCATGGACACCGATAGAATGGAGAGACAAAGAGAACCAAGAATACCAGGTGGTAGAGATGATTTTCCTCTACCTAGACCACGTGAACACCCAAGGATATTAAGACCCACTCAATTAGTAAAGTCAATGAAAAGCTACTTCGATGGGACAGTAGATCCCTATGATCATGTTGTGGAGTTTAAGCAAGTGCTACGAGCAGAGCAAGTAGAAGACATGTTCATGCAATATAATGCATTTGGACTAACATTAAAGAACACGGCTTTAACTTGGTTCCAACCATTGCAACAGAGGCAATTTAGGGATATCCATCACTTTTTAGAGTCATTCATCACTGAATTCTCTAAAAGTGGAATCACACATGATACATCTTCATTGATTCATAGTCTCAAACAGACCCCTCAGGAAACAGTTAGATTGGTAGGACGTAGGTTTAGACAATATGTGGAGAGATGCCCAATGCAAGAGTTACCCTCACAGGCCAAGCAAGTGTCATTGTTTTTAGATGGCGTCTTGACCTCTAAACTACGCTCCTACGTATACTTGAAGGAACCTAGAACATTAGAGCAATGTGTGAGAATTTGTATAGACATTGAGGACAACCTTGGAGACGAGTTTGAACTCTCAAAAGTCTATAAGGACTCAGATTTTTCATCTCTAGCATCCTCAAAACTTTCTAGTTCGATAGAAGACCTAGCAGAAAAAGTGGCCTAGAAACTAGGAGTTTCTAGTAAACTGATGCCTAGGTTAACAACAAACAAGCATTGTTACACTTGTGGTGGTGATCATATGGCAAATGTGTGTCCCAATGTAACACAACTGCAAGCCAACCCTAGTGGCCAATATTGTAAAATTGAGAGATGATACACGAATCATAAGGCTCAAGACTCCCATACAACAAACAAGTAGTGAGATAGAACTACTCGCAAGTGTACCCACAGCCAGGTAGGTATCAAGGTCAATACAATGCTCAGCCTCATTACTCCTCAAAACTATCCTTATCAGGCTCAATAGAGACCTCAACCTATTTTAGCTCAACAACCATGCCCACCAGCTAATGTCATCCCAGTGAAATACGCTGCTTCAGAAGAGAACCTCAATAGGGCTTTAGTGCCTTCTTCACCCCTGATCACCAGAAGTGACCTTAACTCCAACAGTTTTGACTCTACTCATGTAGATAGTCCACCCGCCTATTATACGAAGTCACCAGAACATGTGGAAACATATCAGTATGATAGTCCACCATTGGAACCTAGTTGGGAACTCGACTATGCTAATGTGATGTACGCCAACCCTAATCCGTGGCCCCAATTAAGACAGCAAAGACCACAAGGCCCTAGAGGACCATGCTTTAGATGCCAAGGAGATCATTTCATAAAGGATTGTCCACATCCTCCGATAGCAGGACAGTCACAATACTACAACATACAAGGCTTTTGTGTCGAGTGTGGTAAAGAGCACATTATCAAATATTGTCCTAAGAATCTTGCTAATGCTTCAAAAGTGACACCGATCAACGTGATAGGAATTGTACACAATGCAGATGGATCCAACCCTACATACGTGCCTATCCAAGCTATAACAAGAGCCTAGGCGCTCTTCCAAAATCAACAGCTTAATCCTGAGAAATTAGCCGAAACTAGCGAAGTTGGAGAGTCTAGTAACAAAAAGACGAAATCTTGGAAAGATTCCAAGTGGAGTAAAAAGATAACTGAGTTGGAAGGAAGTCTCAAGGAATCTATAGCTAAAATCATAGAATTGACTTCTCAAGAATCTAATCAGGAGAACCTAGCTCAGAGATCAGGATCAGTTCTAGCGAAACCCATACCAAAAAATTTAGACATGATGTTTCGTGCATATCAAGCGAGATTAAAAGAAAGACCCCAAATAGCTGAAATGAGTAAGAACTACCCACGAGCAGATCTAGAAATTGAGAGAACTAAACTTTGCATGAAGATGGTAGAACTAGCACAAACAATGTTCAAAGCCTCTCGTTATCTTAATTGGAACAACATGGCAAAACCTGAATTACACTTTTGAGGACTACTAGAGAGGTTAGAATACTTGATCAATAGTAATGAGAAAAAGAATTTGCATAGGAACCCAAATGACTTCGAGACACAGGAAAGGAATGCACCATCCCTGTCTCAAGTACCAAATACAGAGGTAGAAGACCACCCGTCTTCCATACATAGGTATTCACCCGAATTTTTAAGAGAAATCCAAGAAGAGAAGTGGAGAAAAGAACAAGAAACCCATCCTCCTATTCAAGAAATAGATGACTTGCAAGAACAATTTCCCCAAGACATCCCCTCCATTTATGATGATGTAGAGGAAGAACAACTAAGTGAACACACATATTTTGAATCTAATTCTTTGCAAGAATTACCTTAGCTCATAGGACCTTGGGAAGCCAAGTCGATCAGCATGAGAGCACCCATGATATGAGTGAGGAATGAAGAATCAGTAATCCCTAGAAACATAGAAGTGATAAAGAACACCAAAGTAAAATGTCACCTCACTCTAGAGGAGTTATTAAAGCTTAAACCAGAACTGTGGAAGCATGTAGAAAATCAATTCCCTGAGGTTGTTATTGCTCCCTCACAGATAGGATCACATAAGAAGGTGTCAGAGATACCCGTAGAAAGAATCGGAGATGTAAGCGAAGGAGAGGAAGGTAACACTTATCTTCCAATAACCCATCAGGGCTACACCACCAAAGCCATCTTAGATTCAGGAGACGGAGTAGCCATAGCTACCACCGCTTTATGGAAACATTGGGGTAAGCCAGCATTAAGTCCTACCAGGATGAAGCTACAAATGGCTGACGGACATATAGAGAAGCCATTGGGCTTACTAGAAGGCATATCTCTCACCACTTGTGGTGTGGAATTCGAGCATACTTTCACCATTTGTGACTTTGGGAAAAATCACGCTTATGAGATGATTTTAGGATGACCATTCATGCGTCAATTGCAAATCGTACAAGATTGGGGAACTAACTCCTTGTACTTGCAACATTTAAGAGTGACTACTAAAGTCAATCTTAAAGACTATTCCCATCGAGAGGTACCCCCAATACAATGGAACACCATCCATAAGACACAGGAAGAAACAAAATCCGTACACTCATTGGAGTCAGATCCCTCATGGTTGCACAAGGATACTCATCTATGGATGTTTAAAGTAGCAAAACAAGAGGAAGAACGGTTAGAAGCTAGGACCTTAGGTTCAAAGCAACATTGACGAACCCTTCAAGACCGAACTTACGCACCTATAGTATTTCCAGATGAGGAATTGGAGCCTCACAGTTGGGTAGAAATTTTAGCTACGATGGACATAGTGGTGAATGAACAACAATGGACCCCTCATTGCAATGAGGATGGATATGACAATTCCATATTTTTTTATTGGAAGACTTTATCCTAGAAGAATGTACGAAAGTGACCCAAGAACCGGACGAGAGTGAGGACGAGGATCTAGAATCCATCATCATGGAACCCCTCTATTCCACAGAAGAGGAATATCTTTACTTTGTAGAAGCTAAAACCCCTGAAGAAGAAAAGGAAAGTCAAATGGAACTACTTGAGCCATCCCTACAAGATACAGAAAGCAAGCAAAAGAAGAGAAAGAAATCACCTAAGACGAAAGAAGAAGAAGAACCACTCATGGAAGTACCGGAGAACTTCAAGAAATATGAAATAAAAGATAGACGAATCATGGTACGAATGCCTAAAAGAAAAGATGATGTTGGAGAAGTATATGATAACCGAGAGAAAACCAAAAAAATCATAGTCACCATAGAAGGAGAAGAAGAAGAAGAGTTAGTTGCCCTATTGCGAGAATATAGAGATGTGTTCGTTTGGAGTTACGAAGACTTGAAAGGAGTAGACCCAGATATATGTTCCCATAGAATCCCTATGACTCCAGATGCCAAGCCTACAAAACAAAAACCATACACGTACAATGATAATTACGGTGCTAAGATTAAAGAGGAAATAGATCGCTTGATAGAAGCAGGATTAATTTATGAAATTGAGCATACTGAATGGGTATCCCCCATTGTGGTTGTGCCCAAGAAGAATGGAAAATTGCATGTGTGTATTAACCTTAATAAAGTTAATGCCGCCACGATTAGAGACAGTTATCCTATTCCTATCACGAAACATTTATTGGAAAGAGTTGCAGGCAAGGAAGTGTACATCTTTCTTGATGGTTTCTTGGGCTATAATCAAGTAGCCATTGCTCTTGAAGATCAACATAAGTCGGCTTTTGCCACAGAATGGGGCATATTTGCATTTTGTGTGATGACATTTGGGCTCACAAATGCACCTGCCACTTTCCACGACTTATGTGTCATGTTTTTAAGGAATTCTTACGCAAGAATTTTGAAGTTTATGTCAATGAAATATGTGCTCATTCAAATATGAGACAGACTCCTATCCCAGAACTAAGGCAAGTACTTGACAAATGTCGAGAATATCAGGTTTGTTGAACCCAGAAAAGTGTGTTTTCATGGTCAGACAAGGCAAAATTCTAGGACACATTGTGTCAAAGAACGGAATCTCTACAGATGAAGAAAAAGTTAAAGTAATTGCCGACCTACCTAGACCAAATAACGTAAAAGAGGTACATGCATTCATGGGTCATTGTGGTTAGTATAGACAATTCATACACATGTATGCAATCATAGCCAAGCCTCTGTACTCTCTTTGGACCAAGATTGAATGGACATATGAATGTGAAAATTCATTCAATGAACTTAAAAGACGTTTGTGCTTAGCACCTATAGTAACAACCCCGGATTGGAGCAAGCCATTCCATGTACATGTGGATGCATCCAACTATGCCATAGGATGTGTGTTGGCACAACCCACGAATGAAGGTAATATAGATCTCCCCATAGCGTACACGAGCAAACTGTTGAATGCAGGAGAAAGAAACTACACCACTACAGAACGAGAAGGATTAGGAATGATCTACGCGGTAAAGAAATTCAGACATTATTTGTAGGCAAACAAGTTCAAGTTCTTTACGGATCATCAAGCATTATTGTAGTTAGTCACAAGCCATGCAACATAGGATGGTTGATATGTTGGTTTCTATTACTCATGGAGTACAATTTTGAAGTAGTAGTCAGGAAGGGAAAGACACACCTTAGAGCTGACCACCTCTCAAGATTAACTATAGGAGAAGCTCCTCAAGGAATAGCGGATGAATTACCAGATACATATTTGTTTAACTTGGAGATAGTACCAGAATGGTCTAAGCCTATTGTCCCTATTCTCACATATGGACCCAAGAATCCTAGGATAAGTATCAAAGAAGGAGAGATTACCAAGTCACAAAGATATCAAATAATAGCAGGAAGTATATATAAATAGGATAATCAAAATATTCTTGCTTTTTGTGTAGATGAATCAGAACATGCTAATTGGTTGCAATTAGCACATGTAGGTGCATTAAAGCAACATCATTCAAAATATCGTACATTGTAGACTCTGCATAGATTAGGAGTATATTGGCCTTTTATGGAAGCGGATGTCTACAAGCTGTGTAGACAATGCCCTATTTGCTGTGAAGGACTACCAGTAGAACATGCTACGTTATATCACGTGTCTCTCACACCAGAATGGAGTGAACCTTTAGTGACATACTTGAGGACGAAAACATTCCCTCAAGGAATGACCTTAGCACGAAAACAAAGGCTACAGCAGGAAGCTTAAGACTATTCACTTATAGGCGACAATCTAAACAAAAGAGGACAAGACGGATACTTAAGACAATGTGTTCATGAAAGCGATTATTTGAGCGTACTAGAGACTGCACATCAAGGTGTTGCAAGCTCATTTTGGCCCCGATAGGATAATCAAAGCCATACTGTTTGCAGGATTATGGTGGTCCACTCTTCACATGGATGCATATACCTATGTTAAGAGATATGATGTATGCCAAAGAACTCAATTTCCTACTCGCAGAGATGAAATGCCATTGAAACCCATGATGGGAGGACATGCATTTTCTAAGTGGGGTATACACTTTGTAGGACGCATTAACCCTGCTGCAAAAGGTACTCATGCTGAATACATCATTGTTGCGACGGATTATCTTACCAAATGGGTAGAGGCCAAGGCCACAAAAAAGAATGATGCACACACGACTGCAAAATTCTTGTTTGAGAATGTCTTTACAAGATATGGACTACCTATAGAGTTAGTGAGCGATCGAGGAACTCACTTTCTAAACCAATTCATTGAATATTTGTTATAGGATTTTATGGTGATTCACAAGAAATCCGCACCATATCATCCTTGGGTCAATGGTCAAGCAGAAAGTACTAATAAGATCCTTTGTAACGTACTGACGAAACTCGTGAACAACAAACATTCAGATTGGTACAAATAATTACACCATGTTGTTCGGGCATATCAGGTGGCCTACAAGACCGTACTCAATGCAACTCCCTTTCAGATGGTTTTTGGTCAGAATGTTGTGCTTCCTTTGGACTTCTTGATACCGACCCTTAAGGTTGCACAAGAACATCAATGGACCGGTCATGAATTGTCATCAAGAATAATGGACTTGGAACGATTAGGAGAAACCAGGCTGAAAGGAGCAGCAAGTATATATGCAGAAAAGAAACGACAGATATCCTATTTCGATGCACATGTGAAAGATAAAGTCTTAAAAGAAGGAGATTTAGTCCTAGTATATACACTAAAATACCACGCATGGAAATTAGAAAAGTGAGGTTATGGACCTATGATCATTAACAGACTCTCGACAAGTGGAGCAGTACAATTAGCCACCCTAGAAGGAGACATAATGCCTAATTACATTAGTGGTTGTAGAGTCAAGCTTTATCAGGAACCTCTTACTGAGGATATGCTCAGAAGACTCACGTTGGCAAAGAAGCGTAAGCAGGAAGAAAATAGAATACGTGCAGAAGCTCAGGTAGAAGCTATAGAACGCATTAAGCACATGAAGCTAGGAAGACAAGGACTAGGGAGAGAACATTATAACCACCTGGAAACAACACCCAAATACCCCATGGACATGTGTCAAGCAAAGTCAACAACTCATCCTAGCATAGTGGATAGGAGACCATTCATTACAGTTAGGCTAGAGCACGGCAACCCTTGCCATGAGCTCAGGGATTTAATTGATTCAGGTGCTGCAACCAATGTGATTAGATGGTCCGAGTATAAGGACTGAGGAATAGAAATGCGGCCAATTGAAGCATACCTCATAGGGCTAGGAGGCATGGAAACCCCTTGGATGGGTGAGGTGGATCTTCCTATTCTCATACACGATGTGACCATGACAGGGAAGCTACTAGTGTGCCATGATGACGACCTGATAGAACCCCTAATCCTTGGCCAAGATTGGCTATGCCATCACTCAGTGGACCTAAAACTTAGACAAGGCTCCTTGCAGATCGAAACCTTAGATCAACAGTGAGTGATACCGCTTGACTTCCCTAACAACACTCCGCTTGAGGTATGTAACCCTAGACCATATGAACTGCATGCGATGGAGGACCGAAAGATCTTTGGGCAAATCCCTCGGCTAAGCACGCTCATTCCAAAGTCAACGCATGAGAGCTTGGCGATGGATAGTTGCCTGATAGAAGAGTGTCAAGAGATCTTCCCTGGACCTTCCAGTAATGGTCAGGTGGGTTGCATCAGCGGTCACGTGGACTGCATCAGTGGACAAATGGGCACAACACCCTACCGTGCCCATCCTTCCACACTTACTACGAACTGGCCTAGATTAATGATACAAAAAGCTGTACTTCCTAATGGGCAAGTTTCAAAAGTGTTGGACCTCCCTTCTTTTCCAAAACAGAGTGTCCATCTGACCTCTCCACCCCAACCATGATGGAGTCAACCACAACGAAGGAACCCAAACCGACAACCCTACCAGACTATGCAAAGAAAACAACAGTATCAGCATCACAAAACAAGCGGCATGAGACAAATATGGGTGCCGAAAGGATAGAAAACACCGACAGTTTTCAAGAATGCAGACAAGGATAAGACGAAGTTTCAGCAAAATCAGAGGCAGTATCCAAAGTCTCCTCAACCTTCTTCTACAAGTATGAACACTCGATAGATTTGGATCGCCAAGAAGTATCTCTCGAACTGACCCACACCCACGCAGATATGGGTACCCAAACAGTGTATTATAGCTCAACATTCAAGCCTTGTAATATATAACCCTCAAAAATCTTTTCACCCCTCAATACCACCACATCCGATATCACCTTTTGTCCCTCAGTAGAAACATACCACCTGCTCAACCACCATCCGAGGCGGACGCGTCACGGCCGAAGGCCAGACCACCTTTGAGCTCCCTACCCCTGCGTGGATGAAGACCGTAGAAGAACTTGGCCGAACCCACTCAACATGTGTGGAAGCTCCATTACACGCAATGGCTATGATAGAAGAACAAATTTTACAATCCCCTTATTTCGCTCACTTGGCCCCTCGCAGGTATATATTTGGGCATGAGCTACAATATAAGCCATATTTTATGCTAATGACAGAATACCAACTGGTGATCGAAAAGAAAACAGGTAAGAAACCCTCACATGCAACTCAATTTGAGCCTGATGACTTGCCACCGAAAGCGCAAAGCGGAGAGATATTTCAACCAACTTGGTGCTAGGAATTATTATAGCAATATCCAGAAATGATGAGCACATGGGTCAAGGCACCACTACATTTAAAGTATAACCCATGTTGGGGACCAATGTCATGTCGCCGCTCCTGGAAGGCCTTCGCAATCAAAGTACATAATAATAAGCACTGCCAGGACTAGTTAAATTATCCATA
Organism: Ceratopteris richardii; assembly: GCA_020310875.1. Taxonomy (NCBI): domain Eukaryota; kingdom Viridiplantae; phylum Streptophyta; class Polypodiopsida; order Polypodiales; family Pteridaceae; genus Ceratopteris; species Ceratopteris richardii. The sequence continues at coordinate 9,675,009 of CM035415.1, read as the reverse complement.
TTTCACTCCACCCCGCGGACCACCCATGGTAGGACAAGACATGATGCAGATAGTATTCAAAGTCTTCCATCGCGTCAAGGCACCGCATGTTAACACCTCGAGATTCGAGCATGGCAATGAAGATTTAGCGTATGATATGAGCACGACACCATCACTCCGGGTGTGTTATGCCTAGCACTGTTGCATCAAATATTTATCGACATGCTATAAAATGAACTTTGAAGAAATGTTTACTACCGGTTTTTGGGAATACCATTTTGAAGTGTTCATAAGCAAGCCCGCACACTTACTCCAATTATTTTCCTGTGAACAAATGGTGTACTCCACGCACTACAGACTCCTGCCACCAGATGAACCTCAACCCATAGATTGGGAAAAACGCGAAGCAGATCTGGTCAGAGGTATTCGCATTTTAGAGCACACCCTCGCTCACGACCTCCTACAAAACTATATCCGACAGACCCTGCAACAAGGTTTTGTCGAGGACGACACAAGTGACAGGGAGGGGGGTGTTGGCAGTAGCCAGAGGCAGAGACGACATGGGAGCATGTGAAGGCGGATCACAACAAAGTAGTGGGGAGCCAAGCAATCTATTTTTTCAAAGAAATATGTTTTATAATATTTTCCCAAAACCATCAATAGTGATTTTCATCACTTTTGTATAATATGTAACATAGAACAACCACTTTTGTAAATAGTTGCTCCATTTTTTATAAGCGAGGAGTCCTCAAGCTTGAGGAGCTTAGGTAGAATGAGCCTACCAATTTTGGCTTATTTTGGAGCCCGTTTACTCTTTCAAATAGCACCTAGAACCTATTTTTTAAGTATGCCAGTCACTAGATGGGAAACCGGTCAAAACTAGTCAAAAAACTATAAATAGAGCTAGAGAGATCATTTTTGAGGTTAGCTTGTATGAGTAGAGAAGAGCTTAGAGCTAGTTTTGAGCTTGTAATTGAGATCTTGAGAATAGAGTCTATTTTGCTACCTTCCATTGTGTCTTGCTTGTCTCTTCATTGTGTGTGTGTATGTGTGTGTGCATCTCTATGCTTCTCACCTTCACTCTCACTACATCTCACATTCACGATCTTCATATCACTCCTATCTCTTCCGCAGATTGGCGTTAAGGAGGTGGAGCTTCTTAATGTGGTACTTATCATTGTGCTAGAGCAACAGTCTCTCTTTCCCTAAGCCTTCCACTCCATGGTGAGGGTGTCCTTGTGTTGGATGAGTTGCTTGGACCACTTAAATCCATGCTTTCTTGAACTCTATCATCATTCTTTTTATATGTCTCACCTATCTCTTCAACCTACAATGGACTCATGCATGCATATCAAGGCTTCAACTCATCAAAGACAACATACCTACTTATCTTCAACTCCTTGTTGATGGGTTTATAGCATTTATACCTCTTTTGTTCCATAGAATATCCCTAAAAGGTACACCTTTAAGATTTGGCATCTTACTTTGACCTCAACTCTTGAGGTACATGTACATAACATATACAACCAAAGATTCTAAGATGTGAAATGCAAGGTTTTCTTCCACTCCATGATTCCTTAGGGGTTAGATGATGTATACCTAATGTAGGACATCTATTCATGATGTATGTAGCTGTATATGTAGCCTCTCCCTAATAACAATGCAGCATATTCATTTTGTTGAGCATACACCTTGCTACCTTTGCTATGTGGCTGTTCTTTCATCTCTGCTACCACATTTTGTTGAGGGGTATACCTGCATGTAAATTTTCTTTTGATGCCATTGACCTACAAAAATTTAGAAAATTCATGGGAGAAGTACTATCCCCCTCCATCGGATCTCAAATTTTTGATAAACTTGCTAGACTCCTCCACCTCTTCTTTGAATTTCTTGAAGTAATGGAACACATCCGATTTGTTTCTAATGCAATACAACCATAATTTTGTTGAAAAGTCATCAATGAAGGTTACAAAATACCTATTTGCAGCAAAGGATGCTTCTCTTGTTGGACCCCAAACATCCATGTGAATGAGGTCTAAAACATTCGCACTCACATAAGTACTCTTCTTGAAAGGTAGCCTTGATTGTTTTCCTTGTTGACAAGCTACACAAATTTCATGCAACATTTTAGATGTTAAATTTGGTAGGCCTCTTACCAAGCTCCTCCTTTGCATGTGCTTGAGCTTTTTTAGGTTGATGTGACCTATTCGTTTACATCATATATCCAAATCTGCTATCCTCTTGTCTCCATATGTGACATCATTGAATGGTGTGGCTGATTTATGCATTGTGGACATTCTCTCTTGCTTTTTCCCTTTTTCCATGAGCTTGAAACCTGCCCTTGGATCCTCAACAAAACATCCTCTTTCATTGAACCTAACTTGATAGAATGTTTCTACCATTTGGCCTACTGAAATCAGGTTTTTGGTAATAGTAGAGACATGTAATACCTTTGATAAGCACTTTGCCCTTTGATTTCCTTCCAAACTGATATCTCCCACATGTTGAATGGTATGCTCTGAGTTATCACCTATTTCCACATGTCCTTGATGCTTTGGGGCCTGCAAATTACTAAAACAATCCTTCCGACATGACATATGATTGCTACATTCATTGTCTACATACCATACATCTTCACTAGCTTGAGTTGTATCTTCACCATACCTCATGGCAAGTAAATAATCATTCCCTTGGTTAGATGATGTGTTTCCATAATTACCTTCCCCTCTATAATTGTTGTTTTTGCTTTGATTCTATTGTCTTTGAGCTCTATGATAACATTCATTTACAAAATGACCAGGATTACCACATACAAAACATCCATTTGAAGTGGGTTGTCCTCTTCCACCAAATCTTCCACCTCTTTCTCTATTTTTTGCTCTTCAACCTCTTTGACCTACATTTTCTTGTTGTCCTTGACCTCCTTGGTTGCTTTGATATCTTCCTCTTCCTCTTGTAGCACCTCAGTTGTGTCTTCCTCGTCCTCTACCTACATACAATAATTGCCCTTGGCTATCCTTGGCATTATGACCACCAAGGTTCGTCTCCTCTATCACCATGAGAGTGATTAGTTGATCAAAATCAAAAAGAGAGTCCCTTACCTACACTAAAGTTTTGAATGCCCTCCATTTTTCATCATCCCTAAGTCCATTTAGGGTGTTGGAGACAAGATCGTTATCATCTAGGGCACAACTGATTGACCCTAGTGCATCTGCAAGATCTTTAACCTTTAATATGTAAGCATGAGCACCTTGAGAGGGACCTTTCCTAAGATTATTTAGCTCATTCTTGAGCTGAGTTTTTCTAGATTTTGTGGAGGTTGAGTACAATCTCTCCAAGCACTCCCACACCTTCTTTGATGTATCCAAATCTTTAATATGTCCTATCATGGAGTTGCTAATATGCTCAGATAAAATAAAAATGACTCTCTTGTCCCTTTCATCCCACTCACTTACTGCTCTTCTCTGGTCATTGGTTGGATTTACCTCATCTATATAGGGTTTTGGGTCTCCACGACTCAAAAGTCCCCACAAACCTTTCCCCATCAAAAGATTGCTTATTCTAAATCACCATGGTTGGTAATTTCCCTTTCCGAGTTTCTCATCTGAGCATTGAGATCAGCCATGGTGCCTTCAAGCTCTTTTGGACCTCCCCCTTGATGCAATGAAGTTGGAAAAGATGGATTTTACCTCAAAAAATAGAGCTACTCCTCTTGAAGAAGTTTCATCTTTGATTCGATGACTTATTTGCTTCCCCTTGTTGTTGATGTGCATGCTCTTTGCTTCCTTCCTTCAAACTTTAATGAGTTCTTCACTTCAACTCAGTGGCTCCTTCTTCTCTCCTTGATACTCCATGTATAGCTCTGATACCACTGTTGGAGGATAAACACTCCTAGCTCAACACGTGTAGGCATTGAACCCGATAGTTATGCCACTGAAACTAGAAATTATAAGCTTTCCAACAAGACAAAAATAATTGCAAATGGATTCGAGATGAAGGAGAAACAACAATTACAAGACCAAGGGGCCTGCCAAAATCATCTAGATAGATAGAGTGTGTAAAAGTGACATTTCTGAAAAATATGGAGAGAATAGCTAGTAGGGGGTGTGCTTAAGCAAGGGAGTAGCTTGAGCATGTATTTCCATGACTCTAAGTCATAATAAGACTCAGTAGAGACTTTAAAGGTCACACACCAATGTCATGTGAAAAGTGAGGTCCAATCACATCAAGAGGTGAGCTAAATCTTTTCTAATCAAATTATTTCCATTATGGCCATGATTTGATGCCTCCAACTCGTGGAAATCAGCCTCCTTTCATAGTGGATGATGTGAAAGGTTCAATTTGGGGCATGTTCCCACACTCTTGAGCTTGAAATACAAAACTTTCAACAAGCAAGAAAAGTTCTTAGATACATCAAGCACATTCTCTACGTGTACATGTATGTGTTATGTGTCTGTATGTATGTATGTGTAATTGTTTGTATATATGTGTATTTTTATGTGTTTTTGTGTCTATGCATGTTTATAAATGTTCGTGTATTTATTATATATGTGTGTATGTACATGTATGTGTATGTGTATGCGTGCGTGTGTATGTATGTGTACATGTATGTGTACATGTATGTGTAACTATGTATGTGTAAGTGTATGTATGTATGTGTGCATATGTATGTGTCTATGTGTCTATGCATGTTTATAAATGTGCATGTATTTATTATGTATGCATGCGTATGTATATGTGTGTGTATGTGTATGTTTGTGTATGTGTATATATGTGTACATGTATGTGTAAGTGTATCTATGTGTGTATGTGTGTTTGAGTGGTTATAATGTGTATGCATTTATTATGTATGTGTGTGTATGTATACATGTGTGTATGTGTATGTGTGTGCATGTGTATGTATGTGGTGTCTGCATAGGACCACATAACATCATGTGAACAAGCTACAATGTCCAAGTAGCTCAAACTGAACCATCGTTTGGGAATGAGGAATGCTGAATTTTGCCCAAAGTATAGCCTTCACATACATGTTTACCAAGTGCCTCAAGTTTGGGTAGAGAGGACACCATTTCAAATTTTTGCACGCATAGCAAACTAGCAAAATTCAGATGATGAAAGCATGCATGACAAAGCTTTGCATCTGACATAGCCTGAGAATCATGTACTGCACATACCAAGTCATTCATAGATTTTTCATAGTCTATGAGCTTATATAGCCCATGACATAAAATGCCAGAAGCAATAATCATGTATCCATTTGACAGATCATGAACTATACATCTATCATCAAGAAATTTCACAACCAAGCCAATCTTGGCTAAAGCTAAAACTAATAACAAATTCTTCTTGATCCGTGGCACAAATAAAGCATCCAACAATGTAAAAGAACTACCATCAGTGGTAGCTAGATTGATCTTATCAACTTCCATGAGAGGATAAGAGGAGTTGTTGGTGCATGTGGCAGTATTCCCTATAGGGGCATGCTCGAGTGTAGTGAAGAAACTATGTTGCAAGGTAATATGTTCGATTGCCCCACTATCAAAGTACCAAACATCTGAGTCTACCATAGACAGACACTGTTCAGGAGAAGATGGGTCAAAACTGCAAATAGTAGTAAACAGCCATTCTTCATTTTGCACTAGATTAGCATACTCTATTTTGGGTGTAGAGGCCTTTGCAACAACCATTCCAACCTCTTTTTTCTTTATCTCTTTAGCAACTAGTTTTGGACAATTATTTATGACATGATCATTTTCTTTATAGTATTTGCAAAACAATTTCTACTTTTTTGTTTTCTTTTCTTCTCTATCTTCCTTCTTTGATTGTGTAGAATTAGCAGATTTCTACTTACTAGTAGAAGAGCTCCATTTACCTTTGCCTGTCTGACTAGCCAAAAAAGCTTGATTTGCAACAAACATAATGGACATGTTCTACCTAGACTAAAATTCTTGCAACAAAATAGAGACTAACTCCTCAAATGTCAAGGCATTTGGATTGCCTTCCATCATCAAACGAAGAGTAGAAGCAAAACTCTGGTATAAATGGAGAAGACCATTCAGAACAGTTTGCACAAGTTAACTGTCAAGTAAGACTTCATCAGCAAAAATCAATTGTTCCTTCAAATCTTTGATCTTTGTCAAAAAATTGTTCATGGAATGTCCTTCATTCATGCGCTCACTCTCCAATTGTTTTTGGAGCTAAGCAACATGAGCCTCATTCCTTGCCTTGTATAAAGTGGTAAGCGTATCCCAAGCATCCTTAGCTGTTCTGCAAGAGTGAATGTGAGGAATAATGGCACATTTGACACATAAAGCTATCAATGCATGTGTCTTAGCATCTCTACCATCACAAGAAATTTGCTATGTATTAAGTGCAACAGGAATCGCAACACGAAGAAGAACATGAAGAATATCATCATCTTCAATGCCATCTGCATCACCTTCAACAACTCTTTTTGCAGGTGTAATAGGATGTTTTTCAACAGCCTACACAATATTCCACCTTTTGCAACCAATACATGGTGCATCATATAAGCCCATAATGGGTAATTGGTACCATCCAACTTTTCGTCAATAGCCAACATACGCAATACATCACTACTTTAAGCCATGGACATTGACTTAAATACCCTGATCCAAAAATTTTGTTGTATCTCAAAAATTTGAACAAAACTACCTTGTCAAGTTTTGCTAAATTTGTAGCAGACTTCGAGACGCTTATACAGACGATCTAAAACTTGTATATATCTTCGGCACAAAAGATGAAATTTCATGCACAAGCACTATGATAGTGCATTCGGAGGCCGAAACGAGCTCAGATCGTGTTTTTGGCACCATAGAGTGAAGTAGTGTTGATCTCCTAATCACCCTGAGTATGCTCGCCAACGTTTGTGCGATTTTGAGACTGTGACCAAAGAGGTGTCGATGATGCCCTAGATGAAGCGACGACCTGCTCTGATACCAATTGTTGGAGTTCGAGGTCTGCAGAAGCATGCAAATAGAAAAAGGAAGAAGAAGAAGCTTGGGGCACAACACACAATACTAAATGTATTACCACTAGAATGTACAAAGATAAGTAACCTATTAGGACAATAGGCATATATACAGGCCGTGGAGAGAAACCTCTTAAAGAGGAAAAAAAGTGACGTGACAGTCCTAATGTGTGCATGCACATCACTACCTAAATATATCAACACCTATAGCAATTAAAGTGTGTTGCATCAATCATTACTATGCCCCCGTATTCCTTGTAGTGTAACTTTGCCAACTTGTACTTACAAGAAATTATTTCTTGTCAACATTTCTTGATGTTGAAGGCTTTGAATAGCTACCCTAAGGCTTTTAGTCTCTATTGCTTAAGTCGAAGCATCCACTAAAGCCTTTGGATTTCCTCTATGAAATCCCTCTAACGATAAATGAATTTAAGTGTCACCTTCCTTATACTTAATTACCATTCTTCATGGTTACAAAATACATACTTGGATTTTAAACTTCTGTCTTTCACTTTCGCTTCTATTTAATAAATTTTAGGGTTTGGAGTTCTTTATCAATCTTTGTGGTTCCAACGTAATGCTTTAAAAATTGGGGTCTATCCTATAGTTGTGAATACATGTTGATGGTGGCTTCCCTTCAAAAAAATTGCATCATGTTCTTTATTCTTGCTCTTTTTCCTCTTTTGATTTCATCCATTTCTTTTTTAGTCATTTTCCGTATTATGCACAACACTTTGCCACCCGCCTAGATATCATCATCCATGGCAAACACATCTAGGGGTCTTATATACCATAAGCTTTGCTCAATGTTTCATATCATGATTGTAATTCTTGGATTCAAGCGTGTAGATCATTAATAGTGGTAACTATTGTAGCATTCACATCTTGTAATTGTGTGGTGTCTTGTGTTACCTCCTCATAAATTAGTTGTTCTAGAGATTGCAATTCCATTGGTAGGGGCATCCATTGTCAAGCATACCTACAAGTTATTGTTATCTTATTTAATCTTGTTGATATCGTGCATTGGGTTTTGGATGTTTCTCTTCAATTTCTTTATTGTTTGATGAGTAGTGGAATGTTCTATCCTGGGTTTTTGGAGTTGTTGTTGTAGTTTTTTATGGCATCAATTTTCTTCTCGCATCTAGTTGTTGTAATCTCTCTACATTATTCATTAATAAGGCTTGAAATTTTTTTCTAATTATTACCTCTTGTTAGAATCCTAATTCTTTTTGTGACCCTTTTCTATGATTGGTGTGGGATTACGTAGATCTGACCATTCTCCACTTCTTGAATGCTCAACTTTTGACACTCTCAAAAAGCACTCATTAATTGCCAACCCGATGCTTGTTGTCTTCTACTTCCAGACCACAACCTTTGAACTTCGAACTACACTCTTGCATCTACTCTCCGTCTCCCTACTCTGATTATTCTACTATGACTGCTTCAAATCTATAAATAATGAGCATGACTTTTTCATATATCATGAGATGCTCTTTTTTGTTGATGTTTCTCTACGGCCTCTACCGTAAGCCATCTAAGTCTCCTACGCTCGATGTCTACTTGCATGTATATGTGGATATAGGGAACTATGTGCATAACCAATCGCTTGTCTCTAGCTCCTCTCCTCTCTATGCATGTATATAGGATATATGATATATGGTATATGGTATATCTTCCTAGCTACCCATCAACCCTTTATATAGCGTGTCATTCTTTCCTTTCCTACCGTAGCACTCCAAGATCCTCCTTCATTATGCCACCATGTTGTACTATGATTTCCACTACTTACCACTCAGGAGATTCTTTTTCGAACAATAGGAACATATGAAGGTATCACGTTCATGCTTCAAAAATGGCATTGTAGGTGGAGACATAAGATTAGCGGCATGAAGGCCAACAATAGTTTATAGGATGGACAATGCTAGATGTCGTCAGAATAAATCAGAATTTAACTTATTATTGAATTCGCAGAACGGGCACTTAAGCGAGAGTGGAATGAAAGTGCCACTAATCTGAGGGATCAAAATGTTAGGGTTACTATAGACGATGAGGCCTTGTGACTCTGTATTGCTTGACCATCGAGATGGCTCTGAGTATCAAAGACACCAAACACTAGACCCGAGAAAATCAAAACTGGATCAAAGACTTGCAACATTCCGCTAGATGTACAGTGCCTACTCCTAAGGTTCTCTTTGCCCCAAAGCGGACAAAACAAGCTTAGGAGATCAAAAAATAGGGTGAAGAGGAGTCCTAACTATGCTCGAGGATCTAAAGAAGGAGATTGATAGGTTTTTATTTTGCATGTCTGCCTCTTATTACAAAATTTGAAAACAATGGAATTGAGTTATGTACAAGTGATGTTGTTTCCTTCTAAGTGTGATAAATCTTGATCCTTAAAACATTTACTATGGCTTCAGTGTGGCTATGCAGGTTTGAAAGTTCTTGACCATAGTTGTAAGCTTCAGTACCCTAGGAAATTTCTTGTGGAACTATTTCATCACAAGACTTGGATTTGCTCGTTCTTCTTTGTCCTTTGTCAGATCCGACGGCTTGAATTATGAGCTCCCATGAATCCAAAATTCCTTTTGTTTGGTTAGTTGTCTAAACTTGACACTTATGCCTTTGGTTAGTTATCTGAACTTTCTACTCTTCTACTTGCTTTTACAATCCTTGCATTGCCATAGACCAAAAGGATTGTTTCCCATCATTAGTAGCTCCACCGTAACTGCTTCTCGAGATGTGTTGATCCCATGTGCCCCTTGCATCACACTCCTTCCAATCTTGCAAAGAAACATTGTGCCTTACCATGCAAGGTCTCTCATCATAATCACAGGGTGTCTCACAAAAGCTTATTGTATAAAACAGAGGAGTTTTTGCATATACCTTCTTGACGAGTCAACTTCTTCAAATAGGGTACTCAAATATAGGGAGTCAATTTCTTTGTCATCAGGTTTTGTCATCAAACTAATAGTACATATTCGTGCCTGATCTGACCAGTTTCCATCTACAATGGCTTTGTCATTTCCTAATTGTGTACCCACATGTAGTTATGTCCTAGTCATGAATGAGCTTTGCATATTTCAGCCATGCTCATCCCAATAGTAAGGGAAATCATCTAGATTTGAGGGGAAGTCATCACACAAAAAAGTCTAAGATGAACCTAGACCCCTACACCATTAATTTTGCCCTTTTGATTATTCCAACAAGCTACACCCAGTTTGGCCTACCATGGTAACCATGAACTGTGCCTCTATAGATGGTCAGAGTCCTAGCATCTTCATCGTTGATTCATACATCAAGTTGATACATGATCTGCCATTAATGATTACACTTGAGATTTCATAGCCGATTATCTTGATTACTACCCGAGGATTGTAATAGTCGATTCGTGGGGCTTGTGTTATGAAGAAATTACCCAAATTTCTGTCCGTTGAAATCGATGCTCTCAATGAAGGAACAATGCTTAACATCTTGTTGGTATGTATTATTTGGAATCTAAATCACCAAAAGAGGAGTTGCCAGTATACTTATGGTGAGATTTGGATTCATCTCCTTTCATTCCTATTGGGCCATCCAAAAAGAATCTTCTATCATTCTCTCCTTCTTTTGTTCCTCTTCTTGATCCTTTTGGGACTTTTCAATCTTGATCAACATTGGGATATCTAATCTTTAGACCTTTGGTTCAAAATCCATCGGCGATTCTGTGTCTACTTGAGCATGAGTTTTTTCACCCTAGCATGTGCCTTTTCTGCTTTCGATGATTCTTATTATAGGTTAGGTTTTTGGATACTATTTGACTCCTCAATCCTTTTCCAATACATTAGAGGTGTCCTCTCTAGACTAGTTGCATCATGAAAAACATTTCTTTGTTGTGAGCGATTACTCTTGTTTTTTAGTGCTTCACTTTGTTCTTCCACTAGCCATTGAGCCCTAGTACATACTCTCAATAGAGAGATCTCTATTAATTGCACTACATTAGCTATTGGGGATCGTAGTGGTGTGCTCCAAACTGGAAGTGGATCTATTGAAATACAAAAGGCATTACTTACCACATTTTGATTTGTGGTGACCTACTTCAAGCCAACTTTGGATAGTTTGATTAAGGAGGTGCATTTTCTAGTAGAATGCAGTGAGGTTGTATGTGACCATATTCTCCACATCTATAGCATACTATGGGACATCATGAACGATTCCTAAATGTCAATGCTTGATCACCTAGATTACTCTACATGCTAGCATTAGCATGTGGAGAATAAAAAGATGAGACCACAAGAACATTACCAAGGACAGGTCGTGGTACCACTGCGATCGATTGAGTCATAGGAACCAAGGGCTGTGGTAGCATAGTTGGTTGCACCCATTATGTAGGTGGTTGTGGTTCTGTCATTCCCTTCAAATAGTAGTAGCTGCGGGCTTCATGTTGCCACTTCCCGCAAAACTGGCAGACCGCTTTGTTGGGGCATTCGGCCTAAAAGTGCCCTTGTTGATGATCAATCATACATTAGAGGCTTGCCTTCATCTCCCATTCTCTCAGTTCTTCAATTTCCTTTTTGAGCTCGGCTACACTATCTTCTTCGATGTTTGCAAACCATGGTTGCACTAGGGTATCATCTCATCACTCACCACTAGATGTAGTGTTATATGGAGTAACCCTTTGGGAGAGGTGTGAACCACCTCTTAACTTATTTAGATGGGCTCACACATGAGTGCCATGTGGCACCCATGTGTAGAGCCATAGGGGACTCATTTAATTATGGAAAGAGAGAGAGAGAGAGAGACTATCTAGGAATACGTACATGGCTAGGCGGCATATCGAGGATCGATCTCCGTGTGGTTCAGAGCTTTTCAACAATCGACCTCGAAGAGAGTACAGAGATAATCTCAAAACGAGGGGATTCCTTGGAGGCAACGCCACGCGACTCCACACTGGTATCAGAGCAAGTTCACACGCACAACGAGGTATCAACAGGCACAGTCAAACGACAGTCAAACTTCACGGATGAAGCCGTTAGTGAGGACCGACAAGGACATGCACGCATGAGCCCATAGCCTACGATGGAGCCTCTCTCCTCATCCCCTCCTCTTGGATGGGAGTAAGAGGCATGGAGCCTCCCTTTTATACTTGGTTTTGTCCTCTTGTAGCCCCTATGTGGGATAAGTGAGCACACCATCGGCCTCCTCTCTGTCTTGTTCGAATTTGCAACCATTTCAAACTTGTGGTTAGAGGAAATTCGAGTTTTTTTTTTACTTTGGTGGAACAAAATCCATGGTTTGGATATACATTGTGGAAGAATAATGATGCGCTTATGTACTATGGGCTGTGGACATGGGCTATGGGTCTTGGGTTTGATAAAAAAGCTTTAGTTTCTTAGTTTGGAACTTCTCAAAGTTACCCTTCCATGAAGATTAGCTTTTCCACTTCCTACTTGTGACATACCGACCATTGATGTTGGATTTGAACGAGATTTGATCAACCAAAATCTCTCTACAGTGCTTCAACAGGAACTAGGTGGCACTTCTGGGCCTAGTTTTTCATAATCCGATGTCCAAATTCACTTTTTTCACTTGAGATAGCATTATATCTTTGAAGTACATGTGCTGGGCTATATTTCTTGGACTGGTGAGGACTGCCAAATCTCAGAAGTTGTTCAGTTTCACTCAGTTTGCCCATTTGGGGCTATTGCTATGTGGTTTTGGCATTGTTCTTGTTGGTTTTTGGTGATTAGAACCTGTCCGGACCAACCGGACATTTCCAATTTTTGTTTGGGCCTGGCGAGGATTCAAAATCAGCAACCTAAAGCTTCAAGGATCACTTGGATTTCGCTTTCACAGCTTCATTTTGTAACAGGGAAGTGCTCTTGTGATATATTTCTCTTCTTCTTGCATATTTAAGCTTTACTTCCATTCATTTTCACATACTCTAGTTAGCAAACAGGGGAAGGGAAGTAAAACATGGAATTAAAGGCAAACAAGTAGTTGAACATACTTCTCCATCTAAAGAGCAACTAGACGATCCTGATTCTAGAATGGAAGAAGTAGAATTAGGGCAAGAAGTAGAAGAAAACTTAGAAGAGAAAGAGCCTCAACAAGAAGAGTATACATATGAGGAACTTTTAGATGAGTTTGTCACTCATGATCAATTCATAGACTTAAAAGAGCAAACCCTTAAATTAGAGAGAGATCTTGGTAGCATCACATCTCTCATTCAATAGCTAAAGTCTCAAATGATCGCACTTGAGACTAGCGTCACCTTTTTCCTAGCTAGGAAGGAAAGAGAAACCCCTCCTATTCCTCTAGAGATTACTAGTAAAGATACTTCTCTTCCTAGTAAGCACAAAGGAGAGAGCTCTAGGGAAGCTCCTCTCCTGAAAGACTTGAAGCCACCTACCTTTACGGGGGATGAGGGAGATAGGAACAAGGATGCAATCTACAATTTTTTACAAAAGTGGCACGATTTGCATCAATTGAAGGGCACCCCACCAGAGTAGCGTGTGCTAGAGGTGAGTCTCTCGCTCGGCCCGCGTGCTTATAAGTGGTGGATGAGTCTTGAGGAGACGAACTCTATCCCTACTGATTGGACTCAGTTTGAGACTCTTTTTCTAAAAGAGTTTCTTCTTGAGAATGAGGAGGAGAGGAATTGGGATGAGTGGGATAGGATTACCTAGAGAGGTAGGCCTCTTATGGTCTACCTATCCCACTATAGAGAGATCATTTTGAAACTTAAGGTCTTAGATGATTTCTAGAAGACTAGAGGGTTTGTTAAGGGCTTAGATAAAGCCATAAAGAGGGAAGTCAGAAGGAATGCACCTAAGACATTTGAGGAGGCGATCAAGTATGCACAGATCTATGAGGACCATAACCGTCCTCAATATACTCCTATGGAGACATATCAGCCCTTCAAGCCTCTTAGTATGACTAAATTATAGAAGAAGTTGCCATTTGGAAAAAACAAATTTTTTATTAAAAAACAAAGATCACAAGGGCCTAGGTTATCTATAGATCAATTTGAGAGGGCCAAAAGAGAGAACATGTGCTTTAGGTGTTTGTCTCCTAGCCATTCGTAGTGGAACTGCCCAATCAAGAAGGGGGAAGAAAAGAAGAAGGATCAGAGACTAGTACGGCCCTCGAAAAGGGCAAAAAGGTGGTCCACCTGGTGTAGACCCTTCCTATTCACGCCAGCTCTAGCTGCAAGGGAGTGGAGTTCAGGATATAGAGCACACCTGTTGTTTGAATCAATCATTGTGGTCACCGCAGTTTGGACCACATGACCTAGTTAAACTACATGGTAGTGTATACGGGAACAGGGTGTGAGTCATGATAGATGACTTTTCCACTCATAACTTTATAAAATATGCTTTGGTCAAGAAGTTAAATATTCCCCAGCAGCCCAGTGCACATAAATACATTGTATCTATGATGCAAGGGCAAGATAAGAGGATATGGGATACTATGGTATCCAATTTGGAAGTCAAGATGCAGGACTATAGAGATTATATGGACTTCCAAATTATGAATATGGAGAGGACATACCTTGTGTTAGGAAGAGAGTGGCTATGGGGGTTGGGAGACACACTTAAACATAGCTATCAAAACAACACACTTAAATTTGAAAAGAATGGAAGTAAAGTTTGTATTTGGGGAGAGAGAGATGTACCTAGTGCTCCTCTCATTTCATCATTAGAGTTGTATAGTCTTTGTTATTCTCAGCATGTATAGGAGATGTTTTTATTGTATAGTCATGATATGGAGCATTGTATAGATTGCTCATCTGATGTATATTTTCATGCTAGGAATGTAAATATGGACATGACTTTCTACTATTCTTTTTTGCAAGAGTGTGTGGCTAAAAGACACTCGAGAGAAACGGATGAGAAGTCACTTGTATAAAGAGTGTCTAGTAAAGTGGAAAGATAGTTCAGAAGATAGTGCCACATGGGAGCGGGTTAGCACCCTTCAGAGACGGTTTCCCAACTTTAGATTACCTTCCCAAGGGTCTTCTTAGGGGGAAGGATATGGGGAAACAACACGGAGACATGACCATGTATTTTAATACATGGGGATTTAGTGGGAGTACTATTCCATTGATTATCTCTTTCTTTTAGATGTTCCAGTACCATTTTTAAGGACAAAAATGGAGTTAAGGGGAAGGAAATGTGACATGGAGTAACCCTTTTGGAGAGGTGTGAACCACCTCTTAACTTATTTAGATGGGCTCACACATGAGTGCCATGTGGCACCCATGTGTAGAGCCATAGGGGACTCATTTAATTATGGAAATAGAGAGAGAGACTATCTAGGAATACATATGGGACTAGATGGCATATCGAGCATCGATCTCTGTGCAATTCAGAGCTTTTCAACAATCGACCTCAAAGAGAGTGCATAGATAAACCCAAAACGAGGGGATTCCTTGGAGGCAACGCCACACGAATCCACATGTAGAGTCATTGAAATGGACTTGGGACTACTCAATCCTTATAGACATAGCAACAAAATCTTCGAATGGGGCATTGAGGGCTAACATATCACATATTTTATGTCTTTTGCTCTAGGGAAGCACCTTTTCTAGCCATGTTTAATCAAGAAATTACTTGGAGCAGCTGGTAGCTTGGCTACTAATGCCTTGATTCTTGTCATTAATTCCAGGCAAGACTCACCCTTTTTTAAGTGTGGATTCTCAAGCTCATCTATCACTTCCTCAGTGAAGATTCCTAGTCTAAACATAGAACAAAATTTATTTCTCATGGGCTCCCATTTTGTAAAATGATCTTCCTCAAACTAACTAAAACACTTGTCAACCAACCCATCCAAAGTTACTAGGAAGAAGTCCATAAAGGCATCAGTACGCCCTTCTAATCTAGAGATCTTGCATAATGCAAGGAAATGCATGACATGGTCATCAGCATCCTCTATCGAGGCTCCTTTAAAGATAGGGAAATTGACATTGTTACAAGAAAAAAGTGAAACTAAGTCTCCATGAGCCATCTCTAGTTCTTCTAGCAGTCATTCTTTTCCTCTAGACTTGTGACATATGATGATGCTATGTTATAGACTAAAAGATGTAGGTCGTGAAGGACTTTTGGTCATAGAAACAATTCCTCAACTCCTAGGTCCCATCGATCATGCGTGAATTGTATGGCTCAATCTGCAATTATACAAAGTTGATACTCTTTGACTGGTTCTTTGATACTCTGCTAGGGTTTGGTAACTCGATCATCATTTGAATATGTTGAAAGATAATAGTAATATTTAATTCCAGCATAATTAGGTGCATTGAAAATCTTATCCTCTTATGTTTGACCATTGATGATTCATAGGGAACAAAAGAGACTGATAGATTTGTACAAGAATAGATGCAAAAGCATTTTCATTAGTGTCGATTGTATTATAGATTTAGAGTGCCAAACCAACCATCATTAGGGGAAAAAATGAACCGTGCATGGGCCTTTTAGATTGAGGAGTGATTAGTGATGGACCAATGAGAAGAGGGTGGTGGCCACAGTCTAGTCCCTTAATCAAATAGGTTCCCTTAATCACATAGGTTAGGCATAGGGTTCCCTTGTTTTTGTGTGGTCAATGAGGAAAAAACCACCTAGAACTGATGGTTTTGGTCATTTGAATGGTTTTGAATGGGTTTCAAATGAATTAGAGCCCTTTGATTGGTTAAAAGATCTAAAGGCTGAGATTTAAAGGAAAAAGTCAAGGCAACATTGCATTTGAGCCCTTGGATTTGTTTGGAATGCATGGTGGAGATTGGATGAGCATCCAAAAGGCACCTTTCATAGTGAGCCATCGGATTTTTGAGAATGTGATGGTTTAGATGAGCTTCCCATGAGAAATGGTGCCTTCAATTTATGTCCATCAGATCGAAACTCAACCCTATGGCTAGGATGTAGATCCGCCTTTAGATCCAAGTCCAAAATGCACCTTTTGATGTACACCACTCGATGAAATACCCATCTGACGGCCACAAATCATCCCCATCTTTAGATCAGCCCCAAATGCACTAGGCCCTTGGATAGAGGAGGATCTAATGGTTGAAAAACGTGCAAAAGTGTGCTAGAGCATGCGTGACAGAATCTAAACACCCAAGACTTGTCATATCTCTCTTGCATTTTAATCCTAGCCATTCAACTTTAACATCCAAAGGCTATAGAATTTTCCATTTCATTATTTAAATGCAAAAGTGCATCAAAGAATATTTTATTTGAGCATACCACTAGTGGTTTTGTAAGCTCCTTTAATCCCTTAGATTAAGCTTTTTGTCCCTACAAATTAGGAATCCTTACAAGGCCCATGCAAGGCTCATTTTTTCTCCTAATGTTCATGCATAGAACTTCACAAGATGCCTTTAGAACACACAATATAATAGAATGATATAGTTATTTAAACCCAAGGTAGATGTGATGTCACATATAAACACCTTGCTCTAGCCTCGGTGACACTACATGTGCAAAATCCCAGAAAGCATCTAATTTTTTCCTACAGCTTCGCAAGAATCTTGTAGCCTCAAGCACCAAGCAAGGAGGGAGATGGGGGTGCTGGGCAGAAGAAGAAGAGGCTGAGCGAATTGGACCCAATGCCTAGTCATCTGAGAGATTAACCTAGATGTTGGCCTTCTATAGATGCACCTCCTTGCTAGTCCCTGACACCACATAGTTCCCTAGTGATGAACTAGTACTGGGCATGCAGATCACTTAGAGCCCTAACTACCACAACTTCTAAAGATGTAGGTAGCAATCTGATAGATTCCTTCTTCTTTCAAACATTGATGCTTGGAACCTAGTTAGTTATCATGCTCTCCTTTTAGCACTTTCCACTTCTTGAATGCTCAACTTTCAACCCTCTCAGACAACACTCATTAATCACCAACGTGATGCTTGTTGTCTTTCACTTCCACAGCATAACCTTCCTTCTAAGAATCACCTTCAAACTTCAAACTACACTCCTACATCTACTCTCGATCTTCCCAAATCTAACTATTGTACTATGATTGCTTCTCATTCCCCACCTAAGCTTCAACTCTATAAATAACAAGCATCACTTCTACATAAATCATGAGATTCTCTTCTCTATTGATGATTCTCTATGGTCTTTTCCCTAAGCACATCTAAGTCTTCTCCGCTCACTATGTACTTGCATGTATCTGTGGATATAGTGAGCTATGTGCATAACCTATTGCCTGTATCTGGATCCTCTGCTCTCTATGCATGCATCTAGGATATATGATATATGATATATGGTATATAGTTTATGGTATATCAACCCTTTATATAGTGTGTCATTCTTTCTTTTCCCACCACAACACTCGAAGATGCTCCTTTGTTAGGCCACCATGTTCTACTATGATTGACGAGACTTGTTGCACAAGACTATCCTTTTTGCATGAGAGGAAGATACAAAGATATCGGGTTTAGGAATTCAACTTATTAGTGAATTTGCAAAACTGACACTTGGGCGAGACCGGACCAAAAGTGTCATTGATCCCAAGGACCAAAATGCAAGGTTTACCATAGATGATGAGACCATGCAACTTTGCACTGTCTGGTCATTAAGATGGCTTGGAGTACTTGAGATACCGAACACTAGATCGAAGAAGACCAAAATCAAACCAAAGACCTATGACATTCCACTAGATGTATAACCATGTGTTTGGCATGAGAAGATGCATGCCTACTTATTGGCACATGGATTTTAAAAGGTTCCAAGAGAAAGCACCTTGTATGTGAAGCATGGAGATGATGTACTTATTGTCATTGTTTTTTGTGCAAATGACATGTTTCTCACTGGTCTAAGTGAGCTCGTGAGCATACCTTTTGATTTGCGCTTGTAACTGCACCACATCTTCACATATAGATTTTGATGCTTCTATAGGTTGATTGAGTAAAACTGAATTCATTTACTCTTTATTCCTATTTTGAAGCATGTCCGGCTCGTCCATCTATACCTTAATATGTGTCTCAAGAATTTTTCTTCGATTGACTAGTCATGCCTTCTCTACTTCTCCTGTTTCATATTTCTATTTGAGTTCCATTACTTGAGTTTGCAATATGACATTCTCATCTTTTAGCTTGTTGACTTCATCCACTGCTTCCTTAAATTTCTCTGCTTTCTTGGTCAATTCTAGTTGTGATTGCATCACCTGTGTGGACAGTTGCTCACTCAAAACTTTGAAATGATCCTTTTCAACATGTGCTTGTTTGTATTCTTTATTTTCTTCCATTAGCTATTGTTGTGTTTCCATGGCCGTTTGAATCATATTTTTTACCACTAGCTTCAATTGCTTTCCATCCACATTTTGCCATGTCTGTGGTATTACTATTTCTTCTCCTATCATTACATCTTTTCCTCTATTGACATGCAGAGTCTCATTAAAAGGCTTTCAAATTTGAAGTCGAGATTGTAGTTCAACCTCTTTTTTCTTGTCTTTCTTTCAACCACTTCCTTCATACATTACGTCCATTGGAGACGTCTCTATTATTACTCTTATAGGTTCAAAGGTTTCCTTGTCTTGAGAATCCCCATCTTGTGCTTATTCTTTAGGATGCACCATTATTTTTGGGCCTTCAGTAGTAAGTTCTTTGAATTGCAGTCTCATGGTTTCATTCGTCTGAATCATATATACATCCTCTCCTAGGCGAATACCTTCTAGTGATTCTTCATTGACTATGTTTGTGTTAGTATCTTTCTCTTTACTTGCCACCTCTTGCTGGTGAACCACCTTGTCAAGCTCATCCCATTTGCCATCATCATTGATTTTAGTTTGAATATCCACGTTCATATTGGATTGTTTGCTGTCGTCTTGAGATTGTGAAGATGAACTTGAATTCATTAACCCCAACTCTTCATATCTGTCCATTTGAGATATTCTTTTTCCTAGTCGGCCTTTCTTTATTTCACTCGTATGTCAATAATGGTGGCCTTGGAATGTAAGGTTCACTTGCCCTTCCATATATGCATGTGTTGCTAGTAGTGCTTCCTGTAATCAGGTTTGGTAATGGTTGATGACATCACCAAAGTTGTCTTAGGGAGTACATGTGTTGTTTTTGAAGATGGAGTTACATCCATTATAGATTCTTCTCTCGTTCTTTTTGCACCTCCCATCAGTGGCTTCCAGCTTGTTCTAGTTTCTTATATTATTACCACACTTTTTCTTTTCTTTGGGATAGTGGTTGACTTCATGTATTTAGCCATTTCTATCATAGAAGGAATTTTTTTGAGGTGTTCTTGGATGTTCAGTGCATGATATATTAATACAGTCAATGTGACACTACCATTCAGGAACTTTCTGTTACCCCATTTCTTCTTTGCTTTGAAGAGTCGTTCTTGTACTTAAGGTGTGAAATTGACTTTATTTCCAACCCATTTTAGTGCATGTCAGAGTAGTTGCACAACTATGTTTTGAGGCACTATGTATCTATGCATATTGAAGAAACAAAAGTGTTGATGCACTAGCCATATAGATTCTTCTATATCAATTTTGTTGATATCCAAGGACGTTCATTTCGTTGCTTCATGAATTTCCTCTTTCAGATCTGTAAGGTCATTCTTGGTCCAACCAAATGCTTCTTTGATCAATTCATGAGTGAACTTGATTGTTTGCCAATTACCCTCTAAATTCATCACCTTTGCTTCGGGCACTATCAGAATTTTTAGTTCATGATGTAGCGTGTTCATGACTTGAGTACACCTTTTGAAGTCTAGCTTGTAGATTGGCATTGTTAAGTATCCTGCAATGCCAACTCTCATTTATGTATCTATTGTTTATGGTATCTCATGCAGCACATGGAAATCCCGAGACATTATAGGGAATTGGTGATCCCTATACATGATTTTGATAGTGATTAGAAACAAATGATCACCTGTTGGTTGATCTTCTCAAAACTAGTGTCCTCTTGCTTTGGTAGCAATTTCTAGAGGGAAATCTAAAATCTCCTCTTATTGAGTCGCTTCAAAATCTTCAAAGAACAAAGTATTTTAGGTTGGGGTTGAAGAGAGAAGTTTGTCGATAAGGATTTTGATGGGGCTTCATTCGCATGTACATTTGGATTTTTTTAACCCTGTTTTCCTTACACATTGGTTGTATTGGTTTCTCATCTAGAAGACTAAAGGCTTCTCTATGGCCTATCTTTGCCGATATATAGCCTTAGGCTAGGTGGATAGTGACATCAAGTTCAGAGATCCAATATTGACCTAGAACTAGTTCTTCCAAAAGGTCCCAGTCTTTATAGACTAAGAGCCTTTGATGCATGGTATTATACCCTAAATGTACGGGCATGGATACTTCTCTTAGGCATTCAATGATGTTGCCTCCAATTCCTATCATATGCATTTTTGTAGGAGTGATTCGAGTCCTTAGCTTCTGAACTAAAGAGGTTCATATACTGCTTAAAGCTGCTCCCATGTCAATCAATGAATCCAATAATTAACACTCATCTTTACGAATACCTAGGTTTAAGTATGGTTGTCGGATGAAATTGCCTACGTTTTTTACTTGGTTGGTGTGGTAGTTTGCCATAGGGATAGGCTCTTCTCCTTGTAAGTACCTTTCATCACGTTGTCATATCCATTCCTTTCATTTTGGTATTCCCTCTAAGGCTTCTTCTGGCTTCCTCCCATATTCTTTCCTCTTGTCTCTTTCTATTTTGTGCTCCTAAGAGTCTTGCTAACATTTGTTCTCTCAATGGCTCCATATACTTTTTGACCCTGCAAGCACTTACATAGTTGGGTAAGATGTCTCCTTCGAGTGTGGCTAGGTTAATGGCTCCACTTATGGAGATTCAGTTTATAAGTAATGGTCCATAACATCGTTGTTGTAGTTTCTTTGCATGTTGTTTTAGTGTGTATACAAATGCTGCATCTCCTTCTCTAAGTCCCTTATCCTTGATGTGAGCAGCATATTAAGCTTTTTGTCTTCTCTTTGTTGCGTAAATGCGAGCTATAGCTTGTAATCTAGTCTCATGCAATTTCTCTGTTTGATCCAATTGTCTTGATAATTCACGTCCTATCCACTCATAACCAATTGGTAATATTGCATTCTATCCATAGATTAGATTAAGGAGTGGTTCCAATAGCCGTTTTATATGCTACTCAATAGGACCATATTGCATGATGCATTTTTTTATCCCAATACTACCTTCCATTATTTACTATCTTAGTTAGGACTTTGCATGAAACTTTATTGGAACTCTCTGCTTATCCATTAACCTGAGGGTGATAGGGTGATGACCTTTTATGAATCACTAGAAATTCATTCATGAGTGTAGCTCAAGCGTAAGCACCACCTCCTTTACTTGTCAATCCACAGAGACGTGAGGATTGGTATGAAGACCATGAGCATGTGAAGGCACAAATGTGTGAGTGAGAATCACACTAGCATGCACACACATACACACACATGCACACAAGGCAAGATCAAAGAGAAGAACAATGGAAATCTTTCTATTGCAAAGGAACTCTCTTACAAAGCTTCAATCTCTCACAAGCCAACTCTCTAACAAGATCTGTTATCAGGTCCTTCAGCGCACGCACACAGAGGTAGAAAGAAGACGAAACAAGAATCAGAAACAGAGAAACAATCGATGCGATATTGGGTGCAATCTCCCCTCGTGTACTTTGATGGGCAAGTCTCTTAGAGTACAATATTTATAGGTTTATTTCTATTACATCCTGAAAATAGAAGTTACATGAGTGTTGTCGCTTTTAGAAGCATCTTTTAGGAAAAGCTACTTTATTTGCAAAAGGCGTCGCTTTCTAAAGCGAACCACTACTTTTACAACAAGATAAACCTAAATGTAACTATTCTAGAAGTCTTTGAATTTATTTATTTACGCACATCCACTTGTATCCACGCCCTCATGCTTCTTCACCTGCTAGATCAAACACAACCACATTAAAACCTTCTGGACATTTAAAACATTAAAAATCCATTTAACCTTTCATGATTCCATAAAATACAACATGCCTCCCAATTGACAAGCAACTGACTTCAGCTGATAAATATAAAAATAGACATGGATGATCAGTCCCATGTCCCATCACTGAACAATATTAAGCATGAAGCATGTAAAACACATGCATGGAATCAAAAACCTGAAAGTTTAATGTAATTGGGAAGGATATGAAAAAATTAAACGATCATAGTGAGGTGAAAAGGAGGTCTTATGTATCCATTGTGATTCCTCAAGTGAGTGATTTAAAGGAGGTCTTATGTATCCACTGTGATTCCTCAAGTGAGTGATTTTTATATTTGACTAAATACTTATGATATTGCTTACCAGTTCCTGTAGTGGTAACGTCATAATCTATTACTTTCTCGGGAATCAATATTGTCGCATCCTCTTCAAGTAAAGGAGGATCATCTAAAATAGGTGTGAGTGGTAAAGTACCTTGAAAAGATTTCAACAAACTTATATGGAAAGAATTATGTATACCCCAATGAGAAGGTATATCTAATAAAAAAGAAGTTTCATTTATTTTCTCAATAATGCGAAAAGGTCCATAATACCGTGGGGCAAGTTTTACCTTAGGATGTTGAGAAATATTTTTTAAACACCTTTTAATGATTCATAACCAAATTAAATTATTTTCATTAAATTGTTTGGCTATGCGCTTCTTATTAATACTACGCATGTAACGTTCTTGACTCTTCCTAATATGCTCATGCACTTCAGCAAGTGTAGAAATATGATCTTGTGCAAAAGAATCAGCCATAGGAATGTCAGTTTGAGTGAGACTCATGGGAGTGGGAAGCTTTCTTCCATAAAAAATTTCATATGGTGTACGACCAATAGTAGTGTGTGGGGTGTTATTATCTGCAAAATGAAGTAAATGGAGTTTTTCATCCCAATTACTTGGATTATCCAAAGAGTAACAACGTAATAAATCCAAAATAGTACTATTTGTAGCCGCACTTTGACCATGACTTTCAGGATGAAATGCAGAACATAAGTCTATTTTTTATCCTAGATGTTGAAATAATGCCACACAAAAATGGTTACAAAAAGAACATCTCGATCTGAAAGAATAACTTTAGACACGATTTCTTTTTGGTAGGTGTTTACAAAGATTCCAAGTCAAATATGACTTTTACAAAAGGATAAAGTGGTAATTATCCACTAGCATTGATTCCTATGCATCTTCATATGTGTATGAGCTACAAGCCAAATGTGTAGTCTTGTGAATTGCACCAACAAAGGTCCATGCCTATAAGGTGCTTTATGAGGAGGAGAGCTACCAAGAATTTGATCAATCCTATGGTCAAGAGATCCCCTAGAAGGTGGTATTGGAGAAGGAAAATCAGCCATAAAACAATCCTTATATGAGTCCATAAATGACTTATGTGCACTTGGAAATGTATGTGTATAATCAGCTATATTATTCACAAAGACAATACATGATTTATAACCTTTCCTAAAAGCTCGTTTGACTTGTGTATGACTAATGAACGGGAAGGGTTGAAAATCATGCATCGTAGACAGTGAAACATCTTTATTTCAAAATTTGAAAGTAATCGTGTGTGTATCACAATCAATGCAGGGGTTGTAATTATGTCGAAACGGCATGCCGAGTATAACATCATATGACTGCAACGGAGCAATTAAAAATGAACGTTCATCTACATATGAGCCTATACAAATTTGAAAATTATGCACCTCATTCGTAACATTATACCTATTCCTTATAAACGAAGCCTTAACCTTATACATAGAAGGATGAGTAGTAAGGTTAAGATTTTTAACTAGCTTATGGGAAATAAAATCATGCAAGCTACCATCCTCGTGTCAAACATTTACTACTACGCCATTAATGGTGCCATGCATGCAGAGTAGAGAATGGTTAGAAACTCCGTTACCCAGGGTACTTAGTTCTTGCTCTAATACTTCTTCATACTAGTTAGGTTCAGTGTCAACAGGAACAACCTCCATGTTGTGTACTTGAGCTTCAATGGGTTGCCTATTAGTAGGTCTCATCCTATAGGCAGCTTTGGTATGACCAATCTTTCCACAATTCCAACAAGTTATACGGGGTCGTTTTTGTTGAGCATTCATCATCGTATTTTGAAGAGTGGTGGGTTTGTGAGGGTGGCCAAGGGTTGATTTGTTGGATGGTACTAAATGGTATTGAGGAGGGCATTGGAAAGTCGGTGAAGCGAACGTAGTAAAAGGATGCTTAAAAGGAAAATTGGCTTTGACGGGTGGTTGACGTTGACGAATTTGTTGTAAGCAAAGTGTTTTGGTGATAGATTGGAACTCCTTTTCAGCATCATGCACGAAAGAGATAGCTTCATCCAAGGTTGTAAGTCAGAGGGTATTGAGCTTTGCTTGGATTCCCATCTCCAAACCATCTTCATATTTTCGTTGCTCGAGTGAGACCCCAAGTAAAGGTGAATTGCCAAAATCCTCCATTGTTGTAGGGTCCATATCTAGAGAACGAAACCCCTCTTTCAAACTATGTTGGATCCTCAATCTAATAGGTTAGTTAAAAAACTCGTTCCGAGAGCTTTCCAACGATATATTATATGCTAAAATCCGAGTTATATATTGTAAATTATGCCCTATTCTTTAATGCACTCCTCTAGAAAATCGACGGACGCTTCCACATGTGTGACATCATCTTGGAAATTGTAAAAGGAAGAGGGAGGTGAAAGTTGATGTAAATATGACAAAAGAGAGATAAAGTGATAACTCAAAGAGATGGAGTAGTGGTTAAAGTACTTCCCTTGTAAGTAGGAGGTTGTGGGTTCAAATCTTGCTACCTTAGGGAATCTAAAACTCTCTATTGCCACTCAAAATTAAAATTGCTCGCGTGTAGCCAATGGTCGCCAAGGGAGCCTTGGGTGCCAATGTTGCCAATGTATTGCCTAAGTTATTGCCTTAGTCGACGCCTTCAAGTAAGCATAGGTGTAAATGTAGGTGTAAACGTAGGTTCTGGTTTTGGAACTGGAACTGAGACAGAGATAGAAGCAGAAGCGAAAGCCGACGTTGATTTGGATTCGGATTCGGATTCGGATCGCAAACAGGAATCAATCGTGGAGATAAATACAAACAAACCCCTCCGGAGTGATACGTGCCAGGCTTTGATACCACTGTTATCAGATCCTTCAGCGCACCCACACACAGAGGAAGAAAGAAGAGGAAACAAGAATAAGAAATAGAGAAACAATCGACACGATATTGGGTGCAATCTCCCCCCATGTACTCTGATGGACGAGTCTTTTGGAGTACACGTATTTATAGGTTTATTTGTATCACATCTTGAAAATAGAAGTTACATAAGGGTCGTCGCTTTTAGAAGTGTCTTTTAGGAAAAACTACTTTATTTACAAAAGGCATCGCTTTCTAAAGCGAACCCCTACTTTTACAACAAGATAAACCTAAATATAACTATTCTAGAAGTCTTCGATTTAGTCTTCGACTTTATTTATTTACGCGCATCCACTTGTATCCACACCCTCATGCTTCTTCACTTGCTAGATTAAACACAACCACATTAAAACCTTCTGGACATTTAAATCATTAAAAATCCATTTAACCTTCCATGATTCCATAAAATACAACAAGCTCTCTAGCTCTTTTTATAGTTTTTGGACTAGTTTTGGCGCTGTCCAGACCTAGTGTCTGGCCCAATTAAAAATTAGGTTCCATGCCTATTTTAGGGCTCAAACGGAGTCAAAAAATTATGAAAATTGGTAGGATGATACTTGTTATACTCCTCAAGCTTGAAGACTCCTCGACTTGATCAAAATGGAGTTAAAAAAATATGAAATGGTGTTCAAAATGGCATGGAGTGATGAAAATCACTATTTTTATAGGGATTCCTTATGAAAATTTGACATGTACTTCTTGGAGCTCCCTACTTGCTCCTTCTTCTTGTGTGTCCACTTCTTTGACATGTTCTTGCACCTCATTCCTGACCTTAAGTGCTAACACTCCCCCCCTTGAGTCTATCATCCCTGACATACCCTTGTTTTACTGGTTGTTCCATGTAGCACTTTGAGAGGTAGTGTCCATCCTATATTAACAAGAGCCATCTATCTTCCAAACATAGCAGGGTCCGTTGTCTGGTTCTTCATTGTCACTGCGAGCATTTGCAAGTTGTAGTCCTTGCCATGTACTTCATCCTTATATTCTTGCATGAAGATATATTTGTGATCTTTCAAAAGTTGTTAGGTGCTCAAAAGCAGTTGTCCATTTTGATTTGGAGCAGCTATCAGTGGTGGATTGCTTCATTGCTATTGTTGCTATAACCTTAATATCCTCTAGATCTTGCAAAGATGATATTCATAGTAGTCATGCCAAGTAATCATAACCCATAATGAGTGATGGGTTAGTGTGTTAGTGCATGGGTTGAAGAAAGTATGTGCCTTGTGCACGACCTTGTAATGTGGCCCTATGAATGCATACTTGAAAAATGCATTAGAAAAAGTGTGGTGCAAGAAGTAGAGGTCTTGAGCTAAGTGCTCAAGGGTATGATGACAAAGAGCTTTCCTAATCTATCATGGTTATGGTGTTGCCAAAGTAAGGATTCTTACCATGGTGAATGGTCAATCGATGTTTATATCTTCGTGTTGTACACCCATCATTGTGATGGACCATGGGCTAGTCTATCGTTGTCGAGGAATGCCCTTGTTGATGGTCCAATGATGAGATTCTTTGAGTGCCTCGTCCTATCCCCTCTATTCAAAACAACATTTGCCAAATACTTAGAATTAAATTTCTTTAGATTCTAGACAAATAGCATGAGGTAACTACACCAAGCTTTATTTCACATATTCTCGTGCATATAGTAGTTAAGCATCTCTCAAGTTGCGGACCTTCAAGCTCTTCCCTCCTACCATGTTAAGCGGGAACAATAGTTGTGGATGCCATGTTCATGCCAAGTTCTGGAAATCTACCAGATCCGGCAGCAATAATATCCTGTGCTAGTTGAGACACTCTTCTATCCAAACTGATAAATGTCCAGTCATCAAAGATTCCACCTTCAACTAAGCATGACTCATTCATGTTCCATGAGCCAAACCTGGGAGCAAGCTCTCTCTCTCTCTCTCTTTTGTAAGAGCAATGTCACAAGACAAGAAGACGGATGTTAGTATCAAGAAATTAATTTTCATATGTCAATGTGATCTTGTGTCTAGGGTGCTCAAATGTGTCTATGCACGGCCCTGTAATGTGGCCCTATATTAATGCATATTTTGGAAATGCATGACCTGAATGGTGCAAAAGACAAGGTTATGCCAAAGGCACATGGTTGTCGCACGTCGAGGCTTCTGATGTTACTGAGAGATGTTGATGCACTCTCTGGTTGGAGGTATCCCTTGGACCTTGATCATTCCTCCTTATAGGGATCCATTTGAGAACCATGTTCGGCTGCATAGAGATCACCTTGGGCTTCTTCATCTTTAGATGGTTTCTTAAATTCTGTATCCCATGTGGTTGGTTTTTTGGTTCTATGGGGGCTACTAGTGCTTTTGGCTTCCATACCCATACCATTGTTACTGGTCTTTTGACTCGTGTTGAAGAGGTGAGTTGGCCTGTTTTTGGTCTTGGTGTTTGGTTCTGACCCTTGCCTCACCTTGGCATCTTTGTTGAGACTTTTCTCATGTGGGAGAGCATAGGTCGTTGTGTATGCAAGAGCTTCTTGGGTACCCATATTTGTAATTGTCCTTATTGAGCTGCAACTAATTTCTTAGGCACCCAAACTTGTTGGATACCTTGTGGTTGAGCTTATCCTAGTTTCTTTGTTCGTCTTCTAGCCTGGTTGGCTTGCCTGGATGGGAATTGTGGGGGCAAGGCCGATGGTTTTCCTCCTTTTTGTACCCAGATCTCCTTCATGCCTAGAATTGCTTTCTTATTGAATGGTGTCTTTCTATTTGACATAGAAGTTTTCTTGAACTATTGTGCTTGCCTTTGTGGTGGAACTACTGTGGTTGCATTAGTCTTTGAAGAAGAAGAGAGATTCACTCACCTTCGAGCATGTTCTTCCATGATTGACTCCTTCTACATCATAGAGCTTTTGACACATACAACATCTTCTTCTATAAGATTAGTCTTAGAAGAACTAAAAGAATGTGTGACACTTGGATTTGTGAGCATGCAGTTCTCTAATTCTAATGTAATGCACTGTTCATGTGCCCAAACTTGAAGAAGTTGACATTTTAGGTTTAATTTGACTGCATGGTCATAGATCCAATCTTGACCCAAGACAAGTGGTGTCGTAAGATCCTCATCTTGACACACTAGCATTTTCACTCTCATTAGAACATCTTGACGATAGATGGAAAGCTCTACCTTGCCCAAACAAGGGGTTTCCACACCTCCCAATTCTATGAGATAGGCTTCTATTGGATTGATGTACATTTTGTGTCCTACCTCTAAGGTCACAAAGGGACTTCGGTCAACTATTCGAGAAGCAATTGAACCTGATGTTTGGCAGATGGCTATGTGATATCGCAGGGCTTCAAGATTGACATCTAGGCCTAGTCACCTTTACTTATTTTTCCTAATGTGCTCTCTTGCCTCTTCCTGTGCTTTTTCTCTAACCCTTATCTCTTCTTCTTTCTCGCTTCTTAGCAGTGTTGAGTCTCCTTAGCATATCCTCTATAAGAGGTTCTTGAGATAGCTTGACTCAACAACCACTATTATAGTTTGGCAAGATGTCACCCTCTAGAGTGGCCAATTGAACCGCACCATTAGTGGAAATTCTATTAATGATCATGGGTCCATATCCTCTTTTTTTAAATTTACGGGCATGTTGTTTTAGTGTATAAACCAACACAATATCTCCCTCTTTCAATCCTTTATCCTTGATGTGTGCATAAAAGTATGCCTTTTGTCTTTTCCTTGCAGCATAGATGCCTGCTACTGATCGTAGCCTCATCTCACCTAAGCATTCTAGATCAAAGATCCTAGAGGACAACTCATGTCTAGTCCACTCATGCTCTTGTGCTACTTTTAAAGTTGGGATTAGGAAATCTAATGGTAGCATAACATTTTGTCCAAAGGCCATCTGAAATGGGGTAGCATTGAGTACCGTTTTATAGGCAACTCGGTAAGCCCAAATAGCATGATGAAGTTGTTTATCCCAATTAGAGCATTTATTATTTACCAATTTTTTCAATACATTACATAGGATCTTATTAGTGCTCTTGGCTTTTCGGTTAGCTTGTGGATGATAGGGAGCAGACTTCTTATGTATCACCATGAATTCTTGGAGAAGGTTTTCGATGACTTTGTTCAAGAAGTGCGTACCTCTATCACTTACTAACTCTATTGGTAACCCATATCTTGTGAACACATTCTTGAATAAGAACTTAGCCGTTGTTTGAGCATCATTCTTTGTCATGGATTTTACTTCTACCCACTTTGTAAGGTAATCTATGGCTACAATAATGTACTCTGCGTGGGAGTTTGTAGCTAGAGGCTTAATAGGATCAACAAATTCTATACCCCACTTCGAGAATGCACATCCTCCCATCATTGGCCTCAAGGCCATATCATCTCTCATGATCCGATATTGGGCACATTGGCATGTGTCACATTTCTTCACATATGTATGTGCATCCATTTGAAGAGTTGGCCACCAAAGTCCTAAGGATAGAATGGTCTTAATTACTCGATCAGGACCGAAGTGTCAACCTATGATGCCATTGTGTGTAGTTTCTAAGACTTTCAAATAGTCTGATTCATGAACGCACAATCTTAGGTAACCATCTTTTGCCTGTTTGGTATAGGTTGTCTCCTACTAAGGCATAGTCTTGAGCCTCTTGCTCCATGCTTCATTTTCTTGCTAGACTAGCATTGTTGGGTAGTGTTCCCGATCTCATAAATTCTACCAATGGAGCACTCTAGTATGGAATTAATGACACATGATAAAGGGTAGCATGCTCCACTGGGGGTTTCTCTTTGCACGTTGGACAACTCTGAATCCACTCATGTATTTCTCTATCCATGCTAGGCCAATACACTCCTAAAAGTTTTAGATTCTACAATGTTCTTTGTTTAGAATAGTGATTTCCTAGCACTCCTTCATGGGCTTGTTGCAACCAACTACTATGTTCATCATCCTCGACACAACAAGCTAATACACCCTCTATATCTTATTTTTACATGCTTCCTACCAATATTTGATAGTTCTGTGATTTTACAATCTCTTCCTTGTTGATTTTGACATTCTTGTTTGCAGGTCCAAAGGTTAGGACAAGTACCAACTTATTTGCCCATTTAGGAACAACTTCTAATTGAACAGATAAGCATCTGGTAGTTCATCACACACTCCTTGCGATGACTCGCCTGAAGTGATGCAAGAGAGATGATTTGCCCTAAGGTGGGTCCTACCTTTCCTCACAGCCACTTCAAAGTCATATTCCATTAGTAAAAGGAACCATCTTACTAAGCGTCCAGTATTGCAAGGTTTATTGACCAAATATAATAAGACTTGATGATCGGTGAAAAACTTGAACTTATTGGCCAATAGATAGTGTCTAAACTTCTTCACGACATGTACCATGCCTAAGCCTTCTTGCTCGGTTGTGGTATAGTTCTGTTCAACTGCATTCAGCTATCTACTAGCATAAGCTATAGGCAAATCTAGGCTTCCTTCACTTGTGGGTTGGGCTAGCACACATCCTATTGCATGATTGGAGGCATCTACATGGACATGGAATGGTTTATTCCAATCAGGAGTGGTCAATATTGGTGTTGTGCACAAACATCTCTTCAGTTCATTGAAGCAATTTTTGCATTCATCCTTCCACTCAAAATTTGTCAGCAAGGCATAAAGAGGTTTAGCTATGATTGCACACATGTGAATGAACATGAGGTGATATCGACAATGGCCCATAAAGTCTTGTACCTCTTTAACATTCCTGGACCTTGGCAGCTCTACTATGGCTCTAACTATGTCCTCATCTGTTGATATTCCATTCTAAACAATGTGACCTAATATTTTACCTTGTCGTACCATGAACACACACTTCTCTAGGTTCATACACACTCGATATTCTCTACACTTGTTGAAGATCTATCTGAGCTCAGGGATGTGAAGTCTTCTTTCTTGGGAATGAGCACATAGATCGTCCACATATACTTCTAAGCTCTTTCACAAGAACTCTTTGAAGACATGATACATGAGCCTTTGGAATGTTCCAGCTGCATTAGTGAGCCCAAATGGCATCACACAAAATGCAAAGATTCCCCACTCTGTGGTGAAAGCCGTTATGTGTTGATCTTCTAGGGTGATGGCTACTTAATTGTAGCCTAGAAATCCATCAAGGAAGCTATAAACTTCCTTGCCTATAACACGCTCCAATAAATGTTCAGTGATTGGAAGCGGATAGCTATCTCTGATTGTAGTTGCATTAACTTTTTAAGGTTAATACACACTCACAATTTTCCATTCTTCTTGGGCACCACTACAATGGAGGACACCCATTCAATATGCTCAATCTCATAGATGAATCCAGCTTCAATCAACCTGTTGATTTCTTCTTTTATTTTAGCTGCATAAGTATCATTATATGTGTAGGGCTTCTATTTGGTGGGCTTGGCATCAGTAGTCATGGGGATGCATGAGAGAAAATTTTCTTAACTACTCCCTTCAAGACTCTATAGGACCATGCAAACACATCCCTATATTCCCTTAATAGAGGTACAAGCTCCGCTTCTTCTTCTACACTTAGGTCTTCTCCTATATATGTACATCGCTCTTCATTCTCTTCAATGGTGACTTCAATTCTTTTGGTCTTTTCTTTATTATCGTATGCTTCTCCTATGGTCTCCTCTCTGTTCGGCATTTGTACCAAAATGTTCCGGTCTTCAACTTCATATTTCTTGAATTTCTCTGGTACTTCGAACAATGATCCCTCCTCTTCTTGTTTCACTGCTTTTCTTTTCTTTTTCTTTTGACCTCCTTTGCTACCTTCCTTTGAATTTATAGTTTTGATGCTTGTGAGAGGTTCTTCTTCTTTTTGGGTAAATACTCCTATGTCTTCTAAATAGTGCTCCTCTGAATTAAAGCAACTATCCATCACAATGGACTCTAGATCATCATCATCCTCTTCTTCTTCTATGACATTGCTCGGGTCACACTCTTCTACCAAGGACTAGCACATGAACACCCAAATATCATAACCCTCCTCATCACAATGAGGTGTCCATTGTTCTGTATTGACAACAATGTCCATGGTAGCTAAGATTTTTGCCCAACCATGAGGCTCGAATTCCTTATCTAGAAAGATCAACACAGTGTAGGCTAGGTCTCTAATCGGTCTACCTCCTTGAGAAGTTCCTTCTTCTCTCGCCTTTAAGCGTTTTTCTCTTCCTTTGCAACTTTGCACATCCACAAGTGAGTATCTTCATGCATCCATGATGGATCAGAAGAACTTTCAGAATGCACAAAGATTGAATTTTCTAGTGCATTGTGGATAAGATTCCACTATAGGGGTGGTACATCTCTGAAGGTATAATCCTTTAGATTGACCTTGGTTGTGACCCCTAAGTGCTGCAAGTACAAGGAGTTGGTTCCCCAATCTTGCACTATTTGCAGTTGTCGTAGGAAGGGTCTTCCTAGGATCATCTCATAGACATTATTTTTGCCAAAGTCACATATAGCAAAGGTGAGCTCAAACTCCAGACCACAAGTGGTTAGAGTTATCCCTTCTAGCAGTCCTATAGGTCTTTCAATATGGAAATCCGCCATTTGAAGCTTCATTCTAGTTGGTCTCAATGCAAGCTTGTCCCATTGCTTCCACAAAGAGGTGGTAGCAATTGCAACACCAGCACCTGAATCTAAGATAGCTTGGTTGTGTAACCTTGATGGGTGATTAGAAGATAAGTGTTACCTTCTAAATCCTCACTCATGTCTCCTATTTTGTCTAGAGGTATCTCTCAGACCTTTTTCTTAGAGCCTACTTTTGACACATTGGAATCAAGTTCAGGAACCTGATTCACCACATGTTTCCATAGGTCAGGTTTTACTTTGAGTAGCTCTTCTAAGGTGAGATCACACTGAACATTAGTGTTCTTCATGACTTCAGTGTTTCTTGGAACCACTCAGTCTTCATTTCTTACCAGTATTGTGGGAGCTCTGATCTGAAAAGGTTCAGATTCCCATTGGCCTATGAATTATGGAAACTCTTGTAAAGAATTAGATTCAAAATCTAATCTTTCATCTTATTGTTTCTATGCTTGGTCTCCATATATAGAGGGAATGTCTTGGGGAAATTAATCATGAAGATCATCGATTTCAGGAATAAGAGGGGGATTACCCTTCTCCTTGGCCCATTTCTCTTCTTGTATTTCTCGCAAGAACTCTTGAGAGTATTGTTGAATTAAAAGATGTGCTCCATCATTTATGGAATCAAGAACATAAACTTTCACTAGTGGTGAGATTTCTCTTTCAACAACTGGTTGAGCTTGTGGAGGTAAGGAAGCCTGCAGCTTGTTTACTAACTACTCTAATCTTTCTAGTAAGCCCTAGAAATGTCTCTAAGTCTGCTCTAGGGTAACTATTGTCTAGGTTTGCAACTGTTGGCCCTTCTTGAAGTTGAGCATGGTAGGCCTTGAACATCATGTCCAAGCCTTCTAGGGTTGCATCTGCAAGCACAGACCCTGGTTGTGGTCTATTTACAATGGGTGGTGGTGGGATGAAGTGGAGTGGATGGAGTTTTGACATGTGAGCGGTTTTGAGATGCAATGTCTTCTATTTTTGTTTTAGCTTCTTCCAAGCTTTCTTCTAGTTCAGATAACTTTTTATTCCACTTGCGATTGGCCTTTTCCTTGGTATCCTTCCATGTTCTTGTTTTCCTTTTACTAGGCTCTCTAGATTCACTTGACTCTGATTGTTCAGCTCGCTTATCCTGTTTTAAGGCTTGTGCTCTAGTGACTGCTTGTATAGGAGCCACATTATTGCTACTAGTACTTGAATCCACCACTAAGCTTACCACATTAATGGGTGTAACCTTGGATGCACTAGAGGGGTTTCTAGGAAAATCTCTCAGAAGATGTTTTTTGCCGCAATCAAGACAAAAACCTTGTATTGCGATGTTTTGTTCTTGTCCTAGAGTTGGTGAGTAGGGACATTCACAAATGAAATGGTCACCTTGACATCTAAAACATGGCCCTATAGGGGCTTGTGGTCTTACTTGTCTCGATTGGGATCTAGGGTTTGGATTCATATACATGACATTGGAGTATTCTGGCTCCCAATTTTGTTCCATAGGTGGTGCCTCATATTGATACGAGTAAATCTCACTATGTTTAGGTGACTCTGTGTAGTAAGCTTGTGGACTATCTTCATAGGAGTAGTCTAAATTTTGGGCATGAGGGTCATTATCTGAGACTAATGGGGTCATGGGTACCAATGCTCTAGTCGGGTTCTCCTCTACTAGTGCATACTTAACTAGAATCACGTTGGCAGGAGCTGGTGATTGGTTTCTTAGGACCGGTTGTGGCCTATATGGTGCTTGATATTGCTGTTGGTACTCAAGTTGATATTGCCGTTGTGGCCTATAATACAGCTGTTGGTATTGGTACCTACCCTGTTGGTAAGGTTGCTCATAAGTTTGTCTGATAGCCTACCTATTGTATGGACAATCTTGAGCTGTATGGTTTGTGTATTTTCTCTCAATGGTGTAATATGGAGCATTAGGGTTTCCATGGGGTCGAGCCATCATCACGCAAACATTAGCCATGTGGTCTCGTCCACAAGTGTAACATCACTTTAATGAGGTGACCCTTGGTGTTTGTCTATTTTGAACTCCTCGCTTCTTGGCAACTTGCTCTGCTATCTCATCTATCTCAGTGGAGCTTCTAGAAGTATGACTAGTAGAACTGTCAGAATCCTTATAGAGTTTGGACAATTCTAACTCCTCACCCAAGTTGTCTTCTATGTCAATGCACATCCGCACACCCTCTTCTATGGATCTAGGCTCTTTCAAGTACACATATGATCTTAACTTGCTGCTTCGTAAGCCATCTAAAAACAATGCCACTTGTTTGGCCAATGTGGGTAACTCTAGAACATGGCATCTTTCTAAGTACTCTCTGAACTATCTTCCTGCAAGGCACATTGTTTCTTGGGGTGTCTGCTTGAAGTTGTGGATCAAGAATGATGTATTATGCCTGATGCCACTCTTGGAGAACTCTACAATGAATGCTTCTAGCAATTGACCTATATTCTTGTAGTTGTGACTATTTAGTGGCTGAAACCAAGCTAATGTGGTACTCTTGAGGGTCAAACCAAATGCCTTGAACTCAGTCAACAAGTCCTCGATCTGTTCAACTCTTAACACTTGTTTGAACTCAGCCACATGATCAGAGGGATCTCTTGATGCATCAAAGTAGTTTTTCATTGTCTTGACCACTTGAGAGGGTCTAAGGGACCTTGGGTACTCTCGGGGTCTAGGCAGTGGAAAGTCATAATCATTTCTTTGAGGCCTATGTGCTCTATGTCTCTCTCTTTCATGTCTTTCACCTTCAATTCTTGATCTTTCTCTACAACATTGTGTGCAAAGCTTACCTTGGGTCTCTCTCTAGCTGTTTCCCTCTGGGTTTCATGAGCCTGTGATGATCCTGCTCCTTGGCGGCCATGGGAAACATTAGACCTTGCTAGAGGGAAAATCAATTCACTCTTGCAAGTGTATGCATGCTTGTCATGCTGTGTTACCAAGAACATTCTCTCGGATGTGTTATCTAGATAGACAACTTTTCTTGGTGTCTCAGGGTCTTTGAATTCATAGATGGTGATTATTGGGTTAGGTTGATCTGGCTTGAATCTCCAAAAGCACAAGTGCATGCACTCCCAAGCACTTCCTAGCTCTTTCTTGCACTCCCACACATGAGAAATGATGTGAAAATGGTGAAAGTGCACTAAAAAATGAAAAAATTCTATGAAGATGAAGATGGAGATGATGAACATGGAGAAGAAAAAATAGAAAAATAACAGAAAATGACTATTTTTTACCTTCCAACGTCGCAAATCCACGATCTTATCATCACAATGCTTGTCCTTGAAGCTCTCTCCCCGGCAACGATGCCAAAATTTGGTATGGCTCAAGCGTAATCTCACCTCCTTTACTTGTCAATCTATGGAGACTTGAGGACTCGTATGAAGACCGTGAGCATGTGAAGGCACAAATGTGTGAGTGAGAAGCACACTAGCATGCACAGACATACACACACACACACAAGGCAAGATCAAAGAGAGGAATAATGGAAAGCTTTCTATTGCAAAGGAACTATCTTACAAAGCTTCAATCTCTCACAAAACAACTCTCTAACAAGCTCTCTAGCTCTTTCTATAGTTTTTGGACTAGTTTTGGCCCTGTTCAGACCTAATCTCCGACCTAGTTAAAAATTAGGTTCCAAGCTTATTTGACGGCTCAATCGGAGTCTAAAAATTATGAAAATCGATAGGATGATACTTCTAATATTCCTCAAGCTCGAGGACTCCTTAGCTCGAACAAAAGGAAGTTCAAAAATATGAAATAGTTTTTACAATGACTTTGAGTGATGAAAATCACTATTTTTATAGGGATTCCTTTTGAAAATTTGACATGTACTTCTTGGAGCTCCCTACTTGCTCCTTCTCCTTGTGTGTCCACTTCTTTGACATGTTCTTGTGCCTCCTTCCTGACCTTCAATGCTAACAATGAGTGACTCAATGACTTCATTAATGAAGTGCATTCCTCTATCACTTACAATTTCAGCAGGGAGTCCAAATTCAGTGAATATGTTTTCAAATAAGAATTTTGTTGTAGTATGAGCATCATTTTTCCTAGTGGCTTTTGCTTCTACCCAATTCGTAAAATAGTCCATAGACACTATGATGTATTCAGCATGTGAGTGCTGTGGGGTTTATTGGTGCAATGAAATCAATGCCCCATTTTGAGAAAGCTCTTGCACTAATCATGGGTCTCAAGGGCATATCATCTCCACATATGGGATACTTAGTTCATTGACATAGGTCACAACTCCGCACATAAGTCTTTGCATCCATATGTAAACTAGACCACCACAAGCCTACGAAGAGAATCATCTTTATAGTTTTGTGAGCTGAAAAATGACCTCCTGCTTCTCTTGCATGGGCCATTTCTAGTATAGGAAGGTACTCTCCTTCATGCACCCATAAGCGTAGTTTATTATCCTTCCCACATTTAAATAGTTGTTTTCCAATAATTGCATAGTCCATGCTTTGCTTTTCTAATGCTTGTTTTCATGTTAGGATTGCTCCTTCAGGATATGTATGTGATTTCAAATTCCATTTGGGGGTGATAGTTTAATAACATAATGACAAATATTCATCAGGGGTATTCTCTGACATACTTGGCAATTATTTACATATCCATGTACATATTTTTGCATTCCAGCAAGTACACACCTAACCTTCTCAATTGCTGTGTTGTTCCACTAATGCCCTTATGTGCTCTCGATTTGTTTTCATGGTCTTGTTCAAGTAACGCTTTTTGCTCTTCGTCTTCCACACATCTTAGAAGTACTCCATTGGAGTCTCTAAAATACAAGATGCTTGCCACAATGTGGAGGTTTCTTGATTGCAAAAACTCCTCGTTGTTCACATTGATCCTATGATGAGGTCCATGCATGAGTATGGGAATCGATTTTCCAGCCCACTTTGGCCATACTTCTAAGTTGAACATGTATGTGTCAGGTAGCTTGTCACCTACTCCTGTGGGTGGCTCCCCATGAGGCATCCTTATAAATGGTCTACTCTGGTATGGGTGTTGCCTTTCTTTACTACTACTTCGAAGTCGAACTCCATTAGTAGAAGAAACCATCTCACTAGCCTTCCTATATTGCAAGGTTTTTTGAACAAGTACAATAGTGCTTGGTGATCGATAAAGAGTTTAAATTTATTGGCCATGAGGTAATGTCTCAATTTCTTCACTACATAGACCATCCTTAATCCTTCTCATTGAGTGGTTGTGTAATTTCGTTCTGCTTGGTTTAGCTATCTACTCGCATCGGCTATTCAATGATCTAATATCCTTCATGTGCTTGTTGTGCTAAGATACACCCAATGGCATTATGGGATGCATCCACATGAATATGGAATGGCTTCTTCCAGTTTGGCACTTTCAAGATTGGTGGGGAGATCAATCTTCTCTTGAGTTGATATAAAGCCTTTTCACACTCTTTTGAACAAAAAAGTTGAGTCAATATCTCATACAAAGGTTTAGCAATTATCACATACATGTAGATGAACTATCGGTAATATCCACAATGTCCCATAAAAGCTTGTACTTCCTTAGCATTCTTTAGTCTTGGTATTTCCAAAATAACGTTTATTTTGTCATCAATTAATATGCCATTTTTGGACACAATGTGTACTAGTATTTTGCATTTTCTAACCATAAAGACACACTTTTTTGGATTTAGAAATACTCTATACTATCTACATTTATCAAAGATTTTCCTTAATTTGGGTATATGAGCTATGCATTGAGAAGAGTAAGTACATAGATCATCCACATAGACATCCATACTCTTCCTCAAGATTTCTTTAACCACACGACACATCAATCTTTGGAAGGTTTTTGGGGCATTGGTCAACCCGAAAGGCATCATCCAAAAGGCATACATTCCCCATTCAATAGCAAAAGCACTTTTGTGCTAATCCTCAGTAGCCATGGCTACTTGGTTGTAACTTGAGAATCCATCAAGGGAACTATAGACTTCCTTGCCTACTACTCTTTCCAAGAGATGGTTTGTAATGGGTAATGGATAACCATCATGAATGGTAGCTGTGTTAACATTTTTTAAGTTAATACTGACCCTAAATTTTCCTTTTTTTTGGCACTACTACCACATGTGATACCCATTCCATGTGTTCAATTTTGTATATGAATCCAGCCGCCAATAAATCGATCTCCTCTTTGATCTTGGTTGAATAAACATCATTGTAAGCATATGGTCTTTGTTCAGAGGGTTTTGCATCTAGCATCACTAGAATTCTATGGGAACAAATAGAGGGATCCACTCCCTTTAGATCTTTATATGTCCAAGTGAACACCTCTCTATATTCCCAAATCAGCTCTATAATTTCTTGTTCTTCTTCCATGGATACACCCTTACCTATGTATGTGCACCTCTCTTCTCCTTCCATCGTTACTATTAGCTTTTTAGTTTTTTCTTTGTTATCATATGCTACTCCTTCTTGAGCTTCTCTTTTCAGCATTTGAATGACTATTTTTATTTTTTCAGCCTCATATCTTTTCAATTGTTTAGCTACTTCAAATGATTCATGTTCTAGCTCTTCTTGTACCTCGGTTCTCTCCACTTTAGGTTTTTATTGATACTTTACAATGGCTAATATGTTAGTGTTTATCTTAGTGTCCTCTTTTTCTATCTCCTTCAGGTATTGTTCTTCCAAATCAAATTTTGGTTCCATCTCTATACTTTCATAGTCATCCCTCAATTCGTTTTCTATCGATTCTCCGACTTCTACTTCTTGGAGGATTACCATGTATAGACTTATATCATACCCTTCCTCATCTATGCATTCATTTATCATCAATACCTCTTTGTTCACACAGACATCTAATGTGGCTAATATTTCCGTCCATCCATATGGCTCAAATGCTTCATCTAAAAATATTTGTGGTAGGCATGTTGTGTCTTCTATGGGTCTGTAGCTTTCATGCCCTACTAGCCATACTTGTTGCTCTTCTTTTCGCTTTGCTCATTTACACATCCATAGCTCAACATCTTCATTTATCCAAGACTAGTCGCTCGATCCCACACTATGAATGGACACATCATCTTCTTCTTTATGGACAATGTTCCATTGTAAGGGTGGTACATCTCTATAGGCAAAAGTATGCAAATTTATTTTTGTTGTGGCACCTTGATGTTGGAGATATAATGCATCTCTTCCCCAATCTTGCGCTACCTTTAACTGTCTCATAAAAGGTCATCCTAAGATTATCTCATAATTACTTGCTTTGCCAAACTGATAGATAGCCAATGTGTGTTCAAAATCCACTCTGCAAGTAGTCATGATGGCCTTTTCTAGAATTCCTTGAGGTCTTTCAACATGACCATCGGCCAATTCTAATTTCATTAGAATAGGTCATAGGGTTGGTTTTCCCCACTTTTCCCATGTTCTCTTGGTGGCTATCCCTACTCTCGTTCGCATATCTAAAATTGTTTCGGTCATGTATCCTCAAAATGTGATTGGGAGGCATGTATTTCCTTCATTTCCCTCACTAAAATCTCCCATTTTGCTAATTGGAATTTTAATCATGGATGTGGTCTCCACTTTATCTCTTCCCATAGATGGGTTTATCTCTTCCAAATTTAACTGTTGAGATATTGTGTTTGAAGTTTCTTCTTACAATTTATTTTCTCTTCCCCTAATGTGGGTGCATGGAATAATTTAGATTTTTGTTCATATTCTCTCGTGTAATTAGGAAGCATTATCAAGCTCATTCCTTCCTCTATTGTGGTCTAGATTGGACAATTCCTCATAGATCACTTCAGGTTCCAATATCAGTTGATTCATTGAGGCATCCAACTCTTCAAAAGGTGGTTTTTTTTTTTGTTCTTCCATCGGTTTTCGTGAACTCTGTTCTAGAGGTCATGTGGCTAGTTAGCCTCTAATTAGGAATCAAAATTTTGTTCTTCTTTTTCAACACTCATGTCGTCCTTGAATTCCTCATCTTGCTTATCCTTCTTCAGTCTTGGATTGATAGCTTCTAAGCATCCCTAAAATTTTGCTTTTGATATTCTGGTCTCAGGAAAGGTTGATACATATTTTTCTAGCATAGTATGAGCAAACTCAATTAATTTCTTACATAGATCCAGTATTTATTTCTCTAGGTGTCCTCTTAGGTAGATTTTTTCATGTTGCTCTAGACTCGGTCATGTCTGTATCTTGGACTGATAGGCTTTTAACCACATGTTTAGATCTTTAGGCATGGGATCCGCTATAACTGATCCTGCCCGTTCCTCATTTGGTTTCCTCATCACCATATTGGTTCTCTTCTCTGCAGGGTGGCTCCCTCTAAGCTCGGTCTCTTTTAGCATGAATACCTTCTCTTCCTCTCTTCTCTTAATCCATTTGTTTTTAATATTCTCTCACCTTGCCTTCCATCTTTGAGCCTTCTTAAGTTTGGAAGCATCCTTAGATTCTTTGGAGTTTTCAACGACTTGATTTCCAGATTTTGGATCCTCCTCAATCTTGGGTTTATTAGTTATCTCTCTCTTCAAAAGTTCCTTAGTCTTTGCTTGGTTAATTACTTTTAGAGGCATTTTGTATTCCTTGTCACTTCCTAAGGACTCGATTACTTCAATTACATTAATTTGTGCAATGGTGGAGACCTTGTTAGGGTTACTCGGCCAATCTTGAAACAAATGTTCTTTACCACAATCATTAAAATATCCTTCCCAGACACGTGGGGGTGGTGGTCTGTAAGGCAAAGTACACTCCCTAATGAAATGATCTCCACCACATCTATACCATGGTCCTCTTCATGTAGGTGGTCTTGTTGTGGGTGTGTTCAAAAATACCAACGATCATTTAATCGTTGGTATATCAGCGTCGGTATCCGCGTCGATACTTTACTCGAAATTATGGACGCTTATACCAACGCTTATACCAACACTTATACTGATGCTTATATCGACGCTCATACCGATGCAACATTTTAACCGGGCTAGAGAGCAAAAATTTGACATTTGCTCGCGTTTTCAACAAAAGTCTACTACTATTGAGTTTGCGTGCACGAACTACATTTTGAGCATATTGTGTACAAACATCTCTCTCTTTCTCTCTCTTTCTCTATCTCTTTCTCTACACACACCTCTCTATTTTTGTAGATCTGAAATTTTGGTAAGTATCACACATACTGTAGCACCCTTTCTCTTTCTTTGTGTTTTCCCTTTTCTAATTTCTCTTCTCTTTAGTTTTGCAGGAGCTTTTTGGTGTTAGTTCTTTGGAATTCAAGGAGGGACAACATTAAGTGGACT
This sequence comes from Ceratopteris richardii, assembly GCA_020310875.1. Classification (NCBI taxonomy): domain Eukaryota; kingdom Viridiplantae; phylum Streptophyta; class Polypodiopsida; order Polypodiales; family Pteridaceae; genus Ceratopteris; species Ceratopteris richardii. The sequence continues at coordinate 9,632,055 of CM035415.1, read as the reverse complement.
TTGACCACAATGCTCCAAACAGTTACATCGATGTAAGTGACTGTTTTGTTTTCGATTGACAAAGAGAGAGAGAGAGAGAGAGAGATGAAAGAAAGACAATGATGTAGAGAAACATAAAGAGAGAGAGAGATGAAAGAGAGAGATAGAGAGAGAGTGAAAGAGAGAGACATGAAAGAGAGAGAGATGAAAGAGAGAGAGAGATATATATATATGAAATAGAAAGAGAATGAGATAGAGAGAGCTGCATACATACATACACACACATATGCATACACATACTCACATACATATTACATACACACTCACAAAAATATTACATACACACATGCATATACATACACATACATATTACATACTCACATGCATATGCATACACACATATACATGCATATTACATACACACATGCATATTACATACACACATGGATATGCATACACACACATATTCATACGCATGCTCACATACATACATGTACACACACATATACATACATACATGTACACACACATGTATACATACACACATGCATATGCACACATACATACACACATATTTGCATGTACACACACATACATACATACACACATGCATATTACATACACACACACATATACATACACACTCACATATGTATACACAAACATATGTGCATACACACATGCATATGCATACATACATACACACACATATGTTGGTGCAAGGCAATCAACAATTGATGTTTTGATGAAGAGTTGAAGTCAAGGACTGAAGAAAAGATCAAGATATGAAGTATTAAGGAAGTGCATATCCAGAAGATGGAGATGTGTACACATATATACATTAATTCAGAGATAGTTTACTTATACTTTTGTATAGTCAGGAGCTTGTAAATAATTACCTATATATACAAGGAAAAATGTCGGGGCAAATATGAGAGAGTGTAGAATACAAGAATCCAGAAGAATTAGAAGTAATTAGACTCTTGAGAAGCATGAAGATTAGCTCTCTCATCCAGATGTAAAAGTTATGTAGTAATGAAGAAAAATTGTGCCTGATGTTTCTGTGTTTTCTCCTTCTGTGCTTGATCATTTCAAGAATCCTTCTGTAAATATCTAATTCCTTAGTTAATGAGTCTATGGTTAAAGTTTGAGAGCCTAATTATAAATAGGCTGTGAGAATTATGAGTAGGAACATTCATATGTGAAGAAGTGTTCACTGTTTTCTGAAAGAGGTGCAAAATTCGATGTTAATGTTTTGGTCCATTCTCCTTCCACAATGTAAAGTTTTGAGCAAGCAAGTACTCAATCTTTAAGTTGGAAGGTAAGCTATCTATGACTAAAATCATTTGCATAAACGGGTTCTAGATTTAGAGAACCAAGTGTTAGAAGTTTTAGGTGTCTGAATCGACTTCTTAGAAGAACAGTTTTAGACATAGGTGACTTGTTAAGTTCATTTCTCAAGATCTACTGGATCTTTTGAAGTGATTTAACTTGGAGGAGGTGTGCAAACTATAGACGACAGCTTGTGCAAAGTTTTATAAAAAACTTTACACATTTGATAAGTCAATGAGAGATATATATGCATCAGACTTTTTGTAGAGTCTTCTTCTTCACAGTTTATCCAAAATTTTTATTGTGCCTCCAAATTAGTGAATGTTTTTTAGTTATTCTTGATATAGAGGTGCTCTAAATTCAAGAGTAGCTTGTTCTCTTGGAGATTAACACTCTCCATCAGTGGTATCAGAGCAGGAAGTATCAAAATTGAAGGAAGGAGGACCTCGACTGCTGCAGACATAAAGAATTCAACAATTAAAGATTCAAAAGGTGAAAGCTTGAGAGCAAAACTTGAGAAGGAGGCCATACGACATCAAGGAATACAAAAGGAGTATCATTCGAAGTAAAGGTACATCTATTACTCATAAAGTTTGAAGAATTCAATACATAGGTGAAGAAAGGATGGGAGACTCTCTTCAAATAGAGAAGTTGGATAGAGAGAACTATCCAGCATGGTCAATGAGGATGGAAGCTCACCTTATGAGCAAAGATTTGATAGGATACATCACAGGTAAAGAAGAAAATCCTCAGTTCAGAGATCCTAGTGTTCCAACTAGGGAGGAATTATCAAATTTTAAGACTTGGATGAAGAAAGATGCTCAAGCTAGGAGCATTATTTACATGGCAGTTAATGATTACTTGCTACCTCACATTAGAGGTCTTGAAAGTGCAAGTGATATATGGAATGCTTTGGAGGGGCATTTCCAAAACACCACAAAGTCAAGGAAGGCATCCTTGTGGGTAGAATTTACTACATTCAAGAAGAGGGCCTCTCAATCCATCTCAGATTATGTAACAAGGATGAAGGACATTGCATATGCATTAGGAGCAGTTGATGAAGACATTGAGGAGGATAAATTGGTAAGGCAAATCCTTACAGGTTTGAGAGGTGATGACAAATGGAAGCCATTCATTTTGTCTACAGAATTATCACTTGATCATTTCGCTCTTGATCTAAATCAGTTGCTAGGACATATGCTAACCTTTGAGCAGGATGTCAAAGGTGAAAGTGATAAGAGTGCAGGTCAAGCAATGTATTCAAAGGATAAGAAGAAGAATATCAAAGGAAAGCAACAAGCAAATGAAGATGAAGGTACAACTAGCCAAGCCAACTTCCTAAGAGGAAGAGGAGGTGGAAAAGGTAGAGGAAGAGGCAGGAGTAATAAAGATGGAGTTAAAGATTGCTGGATTTGTGGTAAGACAAATCACTTAGCTAATGACTGCTGGCATAATACACAGAGTAATGGTGGATATAATCATAATTTTAATTCAAGAGGAAGAGGTGACAGGAATCAAAGAGGTAATTTCAGAGGTAGAGGTAGTAGAGGTTACTTTAGAAGAAATGTAGGTAGAGGATTCCAAAGTCAACAATACAATAATACCTATTACAATTATGCTTCAGATCAAAAGGAGGATTCAACATTGATAATGAATGCAACTTGTGAAAGGCAAAGTGAAGACCAAAGAGTCTTCTACATTGACTCAGGGTGTAGCAATCACCTAAGTGGCAACATAGTTTTGATGACTGATTTGGAGAATAAGGTAACTAATCATGTAGTTCAAACAGGTGCAATACAAAGCATAATGTGAAGTCAATTGGATCAATGAAGGCCAAGGATGGTAGTACTCTCTTGAGTAAGGTTTTGTATGTTTGTACAATTCCTAAGAATCTGATAAGTGTAGGACAAATTGTTGAAAAAGATTATGAAGTTAGGTTCACAAATTGTTTCAGGAAAGAAAGAAGGAAGATTGTTCACATTGAAGATCCAAGGTAATGTTGGTCATGCCTTGTTCACTTATGGAGGACATAAGATCTCTGAGTTAGATCTTTGTTGCCTAATGTTGCAGGTCAACATATGACATACAGATGTGAAGCATGTCAATTAGGTAAGGCTCATAAGCAATCTTATTCCAAGCATGGTTTTATGTATTGAGAGAAGCTTGAATTGGTACACACAGAGGTGTGGGGACCATCAAAGGATTTCAGTATCAATGGTTCAAGGTATTATGTGGTTTATGTTGATGATGCTACCAGATGGATCACTATATATGTGATCAAAGATAAATCAGAGGTATTCAATACATTCAAACATTATCATGTGTATGCAGAGAGAATTACAGGTCATAAGTTGAAGAGACTAAGGTCAGATGGAGGGGGAGAGTATTTCTCTAATGAATTCAGTGATTACTTGTGGAATGCAGGTATAAAGAGAGAGGTTACTTGCAGGTACTCTCCTCAACAAAATGGTGTAGGAAAAAGGAGGAATAGAACTCTTGTTGAGTTTGCAAGATTCATAATGAAGGAGAAAAATTGCCCAAATTATTTGTGGGTTGAGGCTGTAAATACAGCTACTTATTTGGTCAATAGATTACCATGTAAAGCTTTGCAGGGTATGACACCATATGAGGCATGGTGGGGTAAGAGACCTACTTTAGATCATTGCAAAGTATTTGGATGTTTGGCATATGCATATGTGCCATCACAATTGAGGCATAAATTGGAGCCTAAAGCTGAAAAATATGTGTTTATTGGATATGATGATAAGCAGATGGGATATTGGTTGAGTCCATCCACAAAACAATTCCTAGTGTCTAAGGATGTTACATTTGATGAGCAAGGTACTTGGTATGCAGGTACAATAAATATTTATGCAGGTGATGAAGAAATTGTGGATCAAAAGAAAGGTAAATCAAAGGTTCAGATATTTGATGAAGAGACGAACAATGAAGTACAAGTTGAAATAAAAGAAGTGCCAAGGTTTGATCCAGAATGTGATGAACTAGAAACCTCAAGAAGTGGAGAACTCAGAAGGTCAACAAGACACAAATGGCAGCCTACAAGGTATAGCTATGACACTTCTTTTTTGGCTACCAAAGATTATGCTTATATGGTAAAGGCAGATGAAGGTCCTTCTACATATGAAGAGGCAAAAGGTAAGGAAAATTGGGAGAAAGCTATGCAGGAAGAGTATGATGCGTTGATGGAGAATGAGACTTGGAATTTGGTTCCTAAACCAAATAGTCAAAAGATCATTGGGTGCAAATGGGTCTACAAGACAAAGAGGTATGCAGATGGAAGTGTGTCTAGGTATAAAGCTAGACTTGTTGTGAAAGGTTTTGCTCAGACATATGGTGTAGAGTATGATGAGACCTATAGTCCTGTGGCAAAGATGACAACCATCAGGACACTCATAGCTATTGCTGCATGTAAAGGTTGAAAATTATGTCAATTAGATGTGAAGAATGCTTTTTTAAATGGTTATATTTCAGATGATGTTTTCATGGAGAAACCACAAGGATTCAGAGATGAAAAGTATCCAGAGTATGTATGTAAGCTCAAGAGAGCTTTGTATGGTTTGAAGCAGGCCCCAAGGGCATGAAATTATAGACTTGTGAAGTTCTTGAAAGAACTAGGATTCCAAGTATAAAAGGCAGATAGTAGCTTGCTTGTTAAAGCAAGTGATGATGGGTTCATTTACATGTGCATATATGTTGATGATATAATTCTTACAGGTACAGATGAGAAAGGCATTCAAAGCTTAAAGAAGCAAATGGAGAAAGAGTTCAAGATTAGTGACTTGGGAGACTTGTCATATTTCTTGGGCATGGAGATCTCATACACTCAACATGGAGTGTATATAACTCAAGAAAGGTATTTGAAGAACTTGTATCAAGCTTAAAATGAATGATTGCAGGGTAGCACCTACTCCAATGGAGGTGAATCACAAATTGAGCAGATATGGTGGAGAAGAGTTCAAGGATATGAAGCTATATCAAAGTTTGGTTGGTAGTCTGATTTATGCTACTTTAACTAGACCTGATTTGTCATATGCAGTGGGAGTATTATCTCAATTCATGCATTGCCCTAGGAAAGAACATTGGTTTGTAGGACAAAGAGTGTTGATGTACATTAAGGGTACACTCAAAGAAGGTTTGTATTATGGTTTTACATCAGATACAAACATCAAAATATATAGTGATGCAGATTGGGCAGGTAATCCAGATGATAGGAGATCAACATATGGATACTTGTGTTATGTGGGAGATAAGTTAATTTCATGGTGTTCAAAGAAGCAACACACAGTTGCTTTGTCATCTACAGAAGCAGAGTATAAAGGTATGGTGGAAGCTGCAAAGGAAGTGATATGGCTTAAGACTCTGATGAAGAGTTTTGATATCATTCAGAGTACACCCACTATTCATGGAGATAACATGAGTTCATTGTATCTAG
>CM035415.1:9551291-9621291 GCA_020310875.1 Ceratopteris richardii | reverse complement strand
ACGTGCTATCTTCGCCAACCTAAGCATGTCATCCATGCCCGTATCTAAGGCATCCACAGCACCATCATCAAGACCAACATGTCCTGACATATCTATGTCAACATCTGGCATGAGCGAATCCAAGAATGACTGCATGATTGCTAACTCATCAACATCTAAATCAGTCATCCTCTCAACCAAAGATGTATCTAGCTGTGCATCCTGAGAGCTACTATGCTCTACCATACACTGTGTACCATGAGAGCAATCTTGCTCTACCACACCAAGTGTATGATCATGCTCTACATGAGCTAACTGCACAACATCAACACCAAGGTCAAACTGATGATCACACTCTAACTGAGTATCATCACAATGCTCTACATGAGCATCCACATCATGCTCCAAAGCATCCAACTGATCATCCAAAATATGCTCCAAATGAGCATCCACATGATCAACAAAACCATGCTCCATAGAAGCATCATGAGCATCCAAAACATGCTCTACATGTGCATCCATTTGAGCATCAGAATCATGCCATACATGTGCATCAAGAATGTCCATAGACCTATCTATAGGTAGACAGAATGAGACATGACGAGTCTCACATCGCACATAAGGCTGAACTCCCACTGAGACGAGACTGTCTCTCACATGAAGTACCTGCAATGGATACATGTGCCCAATCCTGGCACCTCTGACAAGCGTAAGCTGTCCCAACTGCAACTGAAAATGATGCTCGCCAAGGAATGCATAACATCTGCTCTCCTGTAACTGGCTAACTGAAATCAAGCTCATAGGGAATGAAGGCACATAACGTACATGTCTGAGCATAAGTGATGCTTCACTAGGTAGCATAAGGCATACATCTCCTGCACCCTCAATGTCATATGCCATACCATCAGGCATGTGCACACATCCACGACTCTCACCTGAGAATCGACAAAACCACTCACGATGTGGAGTAACATGAAAACTGGCTAATGCATCAAGCAACCAAGCCATATGTGTGCTATCTAATGAGCAAGACGAATCATGAGATGAACCATAGGAGAAAGTGATATCACCATCGCTAGCATAATCAGCTGTCATAAATTCTCCTGAAACCACTACCTGACCTGCATCACATGCATGTCTCTGATGTCGTCATCGCATCCGCCTAAAGCAACGTCGTCGAGTATGGCCATCACGGCCACAGTGCCAACATCGAAGTGGTCGATACGATCTATGTCTCACATGAGTCAATGGACTCGCATACATATCATGTAGTCTCTGCCATAATGCACTACTCGTCTCCTCATACATAACAGACTCATATATAGAATCCACAAGCTGTAATCGGATAGTGGAGCTGGCCAATGCATCCATATCCATCCATACATGATCGGGCATGTCACGAGGCATCTGTGCATCTCTATGCATATACATGTGTAACCCTGCACGAACCAATGTATGCCACATCTGAGCTTTCCATCTCGGAAAGTCAGTGCCATCAAACCGAGAAGACACCATGCTGGCAATCCAAGAGACTAGCAATGTAATAAGAGACTAAAAACGATACTCTATCCTCAATAGGATCACACCTGCATATCCATATGCATAAGTCGTATCACAAATGTCTCGATGGAGAAGGAACTATGTGAACCACCTGTCACATAACCATGCATCTAGCATGCACATAAAACCATGAGCATAAGCCTGCTCACCAAGTCTCCAAAGTGACCAAGTAGATATGGAAGAATCCTGGGAAAAATTCGACAGAGTATCCCCTGTAAACTGAGCAATCAAACAAGATAACTAATAACCAAAGAACAATAAGTAACATGTCACCACCTGTCACTAATCCAAGCAAGGATAATGGCAACTACATATGCCAAAAACTAATAGCAACACATGCAAATACAATGATGATGTATCTCCCACTCAAGAATGAATCCTACAAGATAGTCCAACCTGTCACAAATAATGTGTGACCAAGTCCAAGTGAATGGAGATAGTCAATGATCCAAAGCTATCACACAAGCTTCAAGATCCACTAGAGCTCTCTTCTAGCATAAAAGCCGATGAAATTTCGGCAGCATCTCCTCTGTAAAATGGACTCTAGAACCAAAATAACCATGTGGGAATCACGATCCATATATGCCGAGAATCACACTGGCAAATACATATCAATCAATGACCAAATGCTAATAATGGTGACAAACAAACGTGTAACTGAGGCTCCAATCTGGATCCTATACCTGCAAAGAAAACAAAAGATACGAGTACCAACCAAGATCCACAATCAACTCTCACATAATTGTGTGCAACTGGTAACTAAATCCATAACCAAGTGGCATAAGCAAGCTATAAACCACAATGCCACTATACATCCATGATCAAACTCATGATGACATAAACCTCAAAGAAGAGTATACCACAATGTCATCTTACATGCCAAACGCGTGACAAGATCATGCTCTACTCTCATATGGAGGAGCTACCACAATGATCATACATGTACAATGCTTTGAAGCTCTGAAAATAAGAGCTTGCACACCATAAATTCTCTCTCGAAGAAGTTCCAAAGCAAATTCAACCTCCAAGTGCAATTAGTGAAGATGTGCTGCTCTGTGTTTTGATGTTTCAAAGGTGATAACCTCCGAATCTGAACTTTTAGTCTTCAAAAAACTTCAAGATCTGAGTCTTGGCTACGTAACGAGATAAAGAACACCTCAATCCGAGGTGCGTAGCTCAAGATATGCTTAAGACAAGCACCTGTTGTCAATTTCACTATCACCTGCAACACTATTTCTCTGTATTTTGCAGTTTCGGCGACCTTACACTGAGAATCTGAATCTCAATTCTTCCACAAAGTTATAGTCATCTTTCCAAGCTACGAGCAGCAAGTTGAATCATCGCATTCAGAGCTGTAGAACTCAAGTTATGATCCAAAAACTGACTTGTTGTCTTACTAAATGTAGATTCGCCTTCTACAGTAGTCTGCGTTTTTTGAATTTTCAGCACTTTAGAAGTCCAAACCAGGTTCTTTGCCCTTTTGTGAAGTTGTAGGCCTCTGTGTTAAGTACGCACAAAACTTTAAAACGCATCAATCCGAGCTTCCTATCTCAAGTTATGACCGAAATACTGAACAGAGATGCCGACCTGCACTTCTACCCTTTCTGACCTAAGCTTCCATTGAAGCTTCTTGCACACCAGCCTTCAGCATGCTCTGATACCAATGAAGGGCTTTGGTGTGCAGAACAAGAAGAGGAAGGAGGAGATGGAGGGAGAGAGAAGAGAGAAACGACGCGCGGATATGCATGGGAGCCTCGAAACCCACATAATGATCTCTCTTGAGGCAATGCTCTATATATGATGTATGTATATGAATATGGGGGTAAGGTCACATGACCCTTACATCCCCAACAGTGAAAACTTGGTCAACCGATACCATTACAAAGTTCTAAGGGAGCTTTAGTTTCATTTCAAATTAAGCTTAAATTTCCCAACAATGAAATGGAAACTATTTTAGTGAATCATGATTGGACATTGGTTAATGTGAGAGAACACTTCGTGATTATGGGCTCTGAGGGACTAACTCAATCCAAATTCAAAATATAAGTGCATAAGGTGAAAAATGTCTTATGGATTTGTATTAGTAATCCTTGTCATCATTACTTATTTTAGCTCTATAACTTCATTTTGTTTCAAATTGGCTATAGGTTGGAATGAACTAGAATACAAAATGAAAGTCCCTCCAAATTGGAGTAAAGATGGAACTGAACTCTCATTGTCATAGCTCTTTTACAACTTGATGATTCTAGTCTAGATTGCCACTCTTTTGGTCTATTCCTTCTACCTAATAGTTTTTTGCACCGCCAAGAGTATTTATTTGTAAAAATTAGGAGAATTGAATTTTTTTTGAGATTATATAAACATTATAATTTGCAATGGTAAATTTAGATCTTTTGGATTGTCAAAAATCTATGTTCACTACTTTGTAATGTGGTTATTCATGTTGCTTTTCTTGATGTTATGTTTGAAAATTTTCTTCAATGCAAAAATCTCGATATTTTTCATGTTTTGTGTATTATTTTGTCAACAAATAATCATTTTCCAACTTTCACTGTTAAATATTTTAACTTTTGAAAGTGGGTTCACACTCGCTTTATAAACTTGAAGCCGCTATAAAAGAAAGTTCTATGTTCTTCTTTCCCACATTTTCACTCACAAAGAGCTAGAGATACTATCAAGGCTATTATTGCAAGAAATTCAGACATGCGTACATAGAGAGTACAAAATTTGAAAACACATAGAAAATAGAGTTGCATAGTAGATGAGATAGTACACAGTATTGGGTGCAATCTTCCCCCATGCACTATGTTCGATGAGTCTTGAGAGTACATGTACTTATAGGGCTTTTTTTAACATAAAAAATAGAGATTATAATGAGAGTGGCACTTCAAAAACCAATCATGAAAGTAAAAAGTTGCTCTCTTTGAGAGAGCCTTTGCTTTTATTTACAAAAATCATGATCTACAACGATCCTATTTTAACCACTATTTTTTAGACTTTCTAGAAAGAAACCTCTTTATGGGTCTTTATTTACAGAATATAAAGAAAATATAATGTCTCTTATTCATGTCCAAACATATCCAAAATGACCATGCCCATCCACGCTCTCATGAACCTTCAACTACTATATCAAAACAAAAAGCACATTAATAATTCAATAAATTAAACTTGAAAATTCAACATTCCATAAGTAATAACATGCCCCCTAGTTGGAAAAGTAACTCATCTAAATTGACATAAGTAACGTTGACATGGATGGCTAGTCACATGTTGCATCACTAAACACCATAAGCATGTAACATGTAAAAACACATGCATGGAAATGTATCTTAGAGGAGTTAAATTATCGTGATTGGGAATGATATGAAAAACTTAAGTTATCAAAATGAGGCATTAATAAGTCTTATTTATCTATTGTGATTGTTTAATAATAAAGTAAGAGGAAGTGCTAAATGGAAAAAAACATTTAACAAACTTCTTATAGAAACTAAGTAACCCAATAAAAGAATGTACATCATTCACTGATTGAGGTACATACCATTCTACAATTACTTTATTTTTCTTGGGTCTACATGAACTCCTTCACTAGAAATTATATGCCTTAAATATTCTAGTTTACTTTGGAAAAGTAACTAATTAAAACTTATTTCGAAATGCTTCTCATGCTTAATTTTATTCCTATGATAAACAAGTATTTGATCAAAGCAAACAACAACAAAAGTTTAGTAATAAAAAGAAAATTAGGTGTGTCGAAAGGTTGTTGTTCATGAGGTTGTTACAAATGAATCATTTTAATAATCCTATGGAACTCCCTCTTGGAATCATGAGCAAATGAAATAGCTTAGTAAAGCATTGTAGGCCAAAGTGTGTGGAGATTGGCTTCGATCCCCACCTCCAAACACCATCTTCACATCTCCTTTGTAAGGTATCTTTAGGAACTTCTTTAAACATGTGAACAAGTAAAAAAACTTTGCCGAAATTGCTTGGTATAAGTTGTAACAATGTCAACCTCCTTCCATGCAAATGTGGTCCACAAATGAAAAACATGTAGATGGAACTAAGGGGAGGAAAAGACTCCTTAACCTTCTCTTGAAAGTCCTTCCACTTCATGGGATGATCTGCACTATGTCATAAAACATTCCACCAAAGTTGGGCCTTCCCTACTAAATACGTAGTAGCAAACTTCACTTTTGTGAATAGAAATCATCAAACTAGGATAACCATGATAAAATAAGTTGTCTATCCTTACAACCATCAAAATATGAAATTGGAAGTTCTTGATGCCAATCTTGGAATGTGTGCCATTAGCTTGAGAGGTATTAATGACCTTCACCACCCTTGCAAGTTTTTTCTCCTCAGATGGATCTTTTGAAGTATTTCTTCACATTCTAGGATCTCATTTCGGGTGCCTTGAAGTATGTGTCGTAGAAGCTCCAATCGTTGTTTAAGCAGTACCCTAGGTAGAGGTGATTCACCAAAGTCCTCCATGGTGTGGGTAGGGTCCATGGGTGTGTAGAAGAACAAAACTCCTTGATAAAGATGTGAAAACAATTTTAAGAATTCTTGAATTGAAATGGAAAAGGGAAGGGTGGTTCTTGGAAAATAAAAAAGTAAGAGAGATGAAAGTTATGTTAAATATAACTAAAAAGGGGTAGAGTGATAACACAAGTGAATAATGTAGTGGTAAAGCACTTGACTTGTCAATGTGAGATTATGGATTCAAATCCCCTCCCTGGTAGATAAGAGATTCCTTATTGCCACTCCGTAATGAAGAGTGTTCGTGCATAGGCAATGGCAACCAAGGGAGCCATGGCTGCCAGGGAAGCGTAAGACACCAAAATTATGCCAAAGCTCTATGCTTTAGTCAATGCCTTGGAGTACACCAAAGGAGTAAAAATAGGTGGAAATCGCACGCATAATCAGTAGGTTCATGTCTAGGAACTAGAATTAAAACAAAAGCAAAAAATTGAATCATGAAGAGGAAACAGAAACGGAAACAAAAATCGAAACTAAAACTAGAACTAGAACTTGAAAGTGGAGATGGAAACAAGATAGGGACCAAAATCCGAATGAGAATCGGAATCAAATACCAAACATATAGTGATTAGACAAAAAAGCAATCAGTGTCAAAAGCCCTCTGGAGTGATGCACAGAGGCTTTAAGACCAATGTTGCAAGATCTTTGGACATGCATACATAGAGAGTATAAAATCTTTAAACACACAAAACATAGATTTTCATAGTAGGTGAGACACTAAATATTATTTGGTGCAAGGTCCCCCCACACACTTTGTTTGATGAGTTCCTAGAGTACGTGTATTTATAGGTGCTTTTATTATGTCAAAAATAGACATTACAATGAGGGTGGTGCTTCAAAAAGCACATGTGAAGTAGAAGATTTCTCTCTGCTATGGAGAGCCTTTTCTTTTATTTACAAAAAGCATGATGTACAATGGTCCTTATCTTAACACTCTACATGGGTCTTTACTTACAAAATATATAGAAAATATAATTTCTCTTATCCCTCTCCAAACATATCTGAAATGACCACACCCATCCACGTGTTCACGAACCTTTAGCTGCTATATGAAAATACAAAGCTTATTAATAAATCAATAAATTAAAATCTAAGTGATAACAACTATAGATTACTACAACTATACATCAACATTCCATAAGTGATAACAACTATAGATTACCGCACCCACATGCAATGGCTACATCCACATCTTGCAATCCCATCAGATCCCCTCAAGCAATTTACATGGAGTTCTTGGATAGAACAAACTGCAGGGCATACAAATTTGTATGCCTTAGTCTATCGAGTCCGTAGTCTTGAAGGGACTCTAACCATGAACTCTGATGTGCTCAAGGATATTATTGATTATATGGAGTTCTATAAACTCTGACACATATTTATTTATATTTCACCATATGAGAGAAAATAGGTCCCCTTGAACCTACCTTTTTCTATCCATGAAGAAGATGAGGCTTTTGTGAAGCATCTCAAGTGTTTCATGGCAGTTAATGTTGAGGATGCAGGGCACTTGTTAGATGACATGGTGCCAATAATCAAGTATTACAATAAAAGGAGGAAGATGGGAAAGAAATATTTATCTTAGATTGCTACAACAATCTTTATCTTCAATGAAGATCTTGACCTTACACCACCCATCTTGTTATTGGGGGTTTTGTAGATGATAAGAAGGAACCATAAACAAAAGCTCTCAACTTATTAGAAGAAATTGAGAAATAAGTAGAGAACCTCCACATGGTGTTGTGGAAAAATAAATGAAGGTGGTATTTGAAAAGAGCATCGGTCCTCCAACTTGGAGCCCTTGGAATTCACTCTATTAGAGGTTAAGATGGAAACGTTTTTGGTTGTGCTTATATATGGAGAATATTTTTTGTTTGAACTACTCCATGAATCCCTTACCATTTTTCATTTGATATTTGATATTCCCATGGATAAATCATCAAAATTAATTGAAAAATAAACTAATTAATTGAAAAATAAAAAAATGGGTTGCCAAATAAATGCGAGTATGGGTCCTACAAAATGTTTGTATGGCCCATATCGAGGTTTCTATGGCAACCCCGTTTTTCTCTTTTCCTAGGCATTTTAAATTGACCTAGAGCACATTTGCATAGGTATAAGTGCATAGAAACATGTATCAAGTTGATTTCTCTCTTGTACAAGGTCTTGGGATGAAATTCACCTAAAGCTTGTCATATCATATGCTCCATTATACATGATCTATGATTTGATGCTCAATAATAGAAAAAAAAATGCCTACCACAAAAACGTAGGATTGGGGCTTGCAAAAATTTTGTAGGGCCCAATCTCACATTGCTATGGAAAGAAAAAAATTACACTAGGGCCTTGGAAGCATTTGTAAGACAAGAATACACTTATATACAATAAACATATGCTAAACTTCATTAAAAGGGTGTAAGACTAAGATATTCATGTGCCAATACACTTTTAAAACTTTAGGAGACTAATAGAGTTCCAAACACTTTAGAGAAACAATGTAATATAGACAAGATCATATTAGTCGTTTGGGATAATATAAAAATTTCTCTCATCAAGAGAATTTAAAAGTGTAATGAATTATTTCCTCTAATCCTTCTAGCTAGATGCTTATCCTTAAGTTGTATTGTTACTCTCTTTGTATGGATAGCACACAAGTTAGAGACTTCCATGATTGATATTAGATAAACCTCTTCAGCCTCTTGGTGTTCCTCAATTGCTATCCCTTGAATGTGAAGTCCGACACAATAACTTTGAAGCTCTTCCTTCACAACTCTTGAAAATCCCTTTCGTGGAATTAGAAACTCCACAAACTTTTGATAATGCCTTATCTCTCCAAAGTCTCTAATTTTTATTTATGCATCTTTGAGGTGCTCTTGTATTTGGAGGGATGTTGGGTTGTGGTTGTTGTGTTCTATGACATGGTTGATCGTTCCTATTTTTTCTTTGAGCATGCCTAGATGGCCCTACCTCATCATTGACATGTTGTGATCTATTTGCATGTTGACTTTGGCCTCTTTCTTCATCTATTGGTCTTTTACCTTTTCCTATAGGTAGTCTCTTTCCTCCTTGTGTGACTCGATGGTTCGTTTGGATATGAGTGTTGTTCCATGGTGGCTCATTAACATTTTCTTCATTCTAGGACACCTTAAAATCTGATGCTATCTCATTTATGATTTGTTTCCATCTTTATTCTTCGGGCCTTAACTTGAATATTGTCCTACTTGGTGGCTCATCATTGGACATAGAAGGGGACCATTGCATTTCTTGTGTTACATCTCTCACATGTCCAGAAGATTCATTTTCCCACGATGGAATGTTGCTAGAATCTGTGCCCTTACTTGAGTGGTTTTTAGAAGAGTGGGTTGTGGTCTAATGCTTCTTGTGGGGTGTCATCCATGGTGGGCATTGAGTACCTTGCACATGGCTAGGGTAGATGATGGGATCCTTTCTAGTAATCCGCTTCTTGTGTGCAATTCTCTTAGGATCTAAAGTGCTAAAATGAATGAGGCCTTCTATATTTAAACAATTTCATTTAAGTTTTGTCCTATTCACATTTAAATGGATAGAAACTAGTTTGGAAACATTTAGAAAAACATTAAAAATAATAATAATAAAAATTAGCATGATATAATGGAAAGAAATCAAAGTTTTTTAGATGAGAATGACAATATAAAACCTTGACAATCAAGTTTCTATATGAAATAATCTATCATGGGAGTTGATATAGGATTTCAAAGTGGAACCATCATTGAATCTTTATGCATGTCATTGGGCATGAAGTAGTGGTCCTCATGATGACATCCACTTCTCACTTGCAAAACCATGTTGTATCGTTCTTTCAACTTTCGGTATTTCGTGACTCATTAAGGGAAAAAGTGAGCCCTACATGGGCCTTGTAAGGGTCCCTAATCTTTAGGGATTAAATCTAAGAACTTGGGATTAAGGGGGTCATTGCAAAATCACTAGTGGTTTTTTCCATTTAAAAAATCATTTAAAATGAATATGATGTGAAGGCTACACACAAGATTTTGAAGGCGTCGGATCTAGATGATGAATGGATGCGATTTGTATGAGTGGAGATGCAGATCCGTTTGATATTCCCACGTGGGAGGTTGAGGAGCACAATATGAGAGAGTGTGTGGGAGAGCACAATAGAGAGAGTGGTGACTGAGATCAATTCAGACCATTAGATGCATTTTGATCCAAGCATCGGCCGCAAATCCCGTTGATCTATTTTTTATGAGAATCTTCTACCGTTCGATCTTTGGATGATCCAAAGGAAGCCATAACATGGCGGAGTTCTTTCTTATGCGCTTTATTTATAGCCATTGGATTGTGACACATCCTAAGGCCCATAGAAAATCTGCATTTTGCACATGCAAAATCATTGAGGGTCTCTCTGTCAAAAGAGGACAAAATAGGAAACATTGAATGAGGTATGGGTTGAGTGTGGATTGGCAAAAAACAAGAAAGTATCGAGCATAATTCTGTGGTGGGTATGATTCTGCACTGTCTGATGGATTATAGATCTAATGGTTCAAAAAGGATATGGTTTATCAACCATTCGATCAAGCAAGGATCCAAGGGATGGCAATGAAAGTGGTCCAAAATTCAAAACAATCAATCTCAACCATTGGTTTCTAGCTCTATCCAACGGGATATGTTTGAAGGTGCATTTCATAATGAATTTGAATTTAAACTATTAGATCTTTGGCAAATCCAATGGATCAAATTGTATCTCAATTTTTTTTTCTGACATGTAATATAGGCCTTTGGATCTTTGAGTTCATCAAGGGCTATGATTGAAAACTTTGCACTATCAAACCACTTTTGGAAAAGAACTCGTGGTTTTGAGTCATTCATACCACCTTTGACCACTAGAAAACTAGGGAAGCCTATGCCTAGCCTAGGTGATTAAGGGACTGTGTCCACCACCCTCCTCTCATTGGTCCATCACTAATCACTCCTTAATCTAAAAGGTCCATGCAGGGTTCCCCTAATGCTTTGGATATTTTCTTGAGAATGTTTTATGGAAAATTCAATTGACCATTTCTTCTAAATAGTTTGATTGTAGTCAACCACCCCATGATGGGTCTTTTTAAAGTAAACATTTCTAGCCTTGTAATGTGAGTTCTCCATTCCTTGTCTAGCAAAAATGTCTAGTGATCCATATGGGTTCATAAAAAGTGCTCCACATGCAAAAGAATATGTTATGGTTGGGTCAATAGAATGTACACATAATATTAAAAAATGTATGAAGATATGTATGCAAAATGTAATGCATAATGTTGCTTTCTCCCCATGACAAGATGAATGACTATGTAAGCTCATTCAAAGTCACTTGAAACAATTCTCCTTGCAAAGTGCTAGTGCAAAGGAGGCCCATCAAATGTAACAATTTTATCTAAGGATGAAGAAACGTTCTTTCACTTGTTAATGAGATCAACCTAGCTATCATTGTGTGTCATAATCAACCATAGGTCTTTCCAAAGCTCCCATTTTCCACCATCTTGACTATTCACATCTCTTTTAAAGAATTGTCTTGCCTTCTGCCAAGTCATTGGAACTTTTTGTAAAATCTCTTGAGATTCACCATACTTCTTAACAACTAATGACACATGAACGCCATCACAACAAAAAGAATTAAGAAAATATTATATTTTTTTAGTCATTACTATCGACTTCTCTAGTGGTTTCATTGCAAATGCATATTCAATATGGAGCTTCAAAAACCTATTGATGATCCTTATGGAGGTGTGCAAAGTGCAAATGTGACTATTGACCAATGGAAAAGGAATAATGGGGTTCCAATCATTGGCGGTTTTATATTAAACTAGATCCCTTTGGGAAATGTTGGCCTTTGTGCACTCTTGATGGACAATGTTGATAGTGGCAAGGGATGTGCTTGCTATGATAGGGTGGACATTACTAGTCTCCTCGTTTGGCCTTACGATCGAGCCTTCTCGATTTCTACCCTTAATGCAGGGCCTTTGAGCTCTGTCATTCCGTGCACATGCTAGGCATTCAATCCATTCTTGTGTGGGACTCAAAGGGTCCCATGGGTGCTAACCCCTTCATTGTTGTACTTTCCATTAATTTGAATCAAAGAAATCAAGTATTACCACATTTATGTGTAGCTCTTAGGTAAATTATTCCCCTATTTATTCGCAACCTATAAATTATATCATAGCGCATTATAGCATTGTATAAGTTTCTATAGTCAATAAAGAGACTGAACCATGCACTAAGAAAGTAACATCATTGTGCCAACATAACATAGCCATTGATGAATCCTAGGACATAAACAAGACAATCATACTTCTAGAACCGCATAGGGTTATAGTTCAAGTCATCATATGCCTCAAAATCATCCATTTAGTAGATTAAAAAGGGTCCAAGCTACATGTTCATCTCAAACTTTCTGTACTGTAGGCCTTCAAGTTCTCGCATTACAGATACCGTAGTTAAACATATGAATATTTCAATCCTTTTCGACATTTGTAGTATTGTTTCCATAAGCCAATGAAGGACGTAGAATAAATCTAAGGTTGCGATCGTTGAAACAGATTAAAACATTCGTGTTAGTGGTACCTCATATCGTGCTCAGCTTAGGATATTACAAAGTCAAGGATTCAATAGTATCAAGTTTAATAGAGTAGACAGAAGAAAAGATAAGCTTCCAGATAGGAGAAGGTATAGAGATTATCAATCTGTGTTGGAAGATACCATGATATGTTAATGTCAAATGTTGAGTAATCAGATGTTCATAATCAAATGAAAAAAAATTGCATTTCGTCTAGAAATCTACATAGGGATTATCTTATAGTGAGGCCCAAAACACTATAAACCAGGAATGGTAGCAAAAATTATAAGAGAAAAATGGGAAAAAAAATTGCAAAGTGCCCCACAATAGGCATCTGATATATTCTCAGAAAATTAGTGAAGTAGAGGAAGTTAGGCAATAGATACACTTAGCCTTGCAACATTGTGTATTTCAATAGTTGGATAAACTTGAATCCTATAAAGGCTAAACATAAAGTAAAGAGCCAGTGGAATTAATAAATGTGCATATATATATATATATATATATATATATATATATATATATATATATATTTATATATATATAAAGTGTGTGTGTGCGCCCTCGCTTTTTGTATTATGTCATTTTCATTTCGAAAGTGAAGTAGAGAAAGGAAGTTTGTAGCTTGTCTGTCTATATTTCTCTGTAAGAGAGGAGAGTGCGAGAGAAAGGGAGAGACAATGTGTGTGAGAGGTACTGGTGTAGATGAAGAGGGAATGAGTTACATGAAAATGTATATCGTTATATCTTTTCGGAAAACATGAGTACAAGTATTGTTGTATGCATGATGCCATCTGATTTGTACTGTTTTGTCGTGTGTGTGTTGATTGTAGTTAAAATGGTGAAACATCACAATATCAAAAGGAGAAATCCCTGTGCAGATCTGTGCATGTAAATAACATAAACACGTAGTTAAGCCCGTGGAGAGCACACGAAAGTCTTGAGATTCATTACATGTCGTTCTGTGAGAGATGCGTTTGGACTATGAAATGCGGTCTTTGCATTTTGTGGAGTATTAAAAGATGAAATTATTGGTGAAGGACGAATCTCGCTTCGTGGTACACATTATTGAACTCATGATCCCACTGCTCAGCATTCTCGAGAGGTACGCTTCAGCTTATTCTATGGCTGAGTGTGTGTGCAGGAAAGCGAAAGAAAGGATGAAAGAGGGAATCAGGGTTTTGGTTTTCGTCAAGTTCTGAATGTTCGGCTTTGCGCAAAAATTTGTATAGCAGATGATGACAGAAGCCACTTTACGTCTTTTTCGTTTCCCGTTTATTTTCGATTTGCTAGAATGAAGGTCAAATCCACGTACCTTTCTTGCTGTCTGACTTCTTAATCAGTCTTTACTGCACGCGATTCTGTTGAAGGATGAATGGCTGGCACAGCGCATCCGTTCTGGTTTCAAATGGAGATAGCAACTACAGTGTTTAATCTTCTCAAGATGGTACGTAAAATGAGTAGTGCAAACAGCATAAAGATAATAATCTCGATCTATGTAAGTTAATCATTCAGGAGATCAAGAAGGAATGTGCGAAAGACGCAAAGGCATTTTCTTTCATTTTAGAAGGATGTCTGGTTGTTAATCAGCAAAGGCGTCTTTCTTCTTCTCAATGTCTCTGTGTATTCCTTCTTATCAAAATGAATACTAAAGACAGTCCAAAAGAAAAAAAGACTGGATTATGTGAATTAATCCCTCAGGAGACGAAGAAAGAATGCGCAAAAAGCAGGTGCAGAACGAAAGAGAACATGAACAACTAACCAGGACATCTTTCCTAAATGAAATGAAATGTCTGTGTGTCTTTTTTTCTTCTGATTGTCTCTGCGCATTTCTTCTGAGTCAATGTCAGACACTACAACATGCAAAATGCGTACAAGCCTACGGATTTCCTCTCGCAAGCTACTACGTAACACACAGTCGGCACAAATCCGTATATTGCGATTACTTTTGAGCGATCCAACCCATCCCTTTTCAATGTAGGCACCTTTTCCATCGAAGCTACTAATTATTTTCTTGATCCCACCCTGTGTGTGTGATGCGCTAAATATCTCCCGGAAATTCTTTGACAGGTTAGTCAAGAAGCTCGACGTGAATTCAGTGTTCTCCAAGGCTTCCCCTTTATCGATCTTATGCTTCCTATGCACCCCTAAGGGTTGATGCAGGTGATTACAGCGACGCATACCATGTTGAAGTAACGTTTCAACTGTATTCTTCATCTGCATCATATGAAATTCGTCATCTTCTTTAACAGCCCTCTGCTCAACAAGTAATAATTCATTTGTATGTAAGAAACATCTGCCTTCAAGCTCAAGTGATCTTATTATTTTTATTTTTTTTTCAAATCCCTGTTTTTTTCTACCCTCTCGTTATATATCCTAGATTTCAATCAAAACTATAATGTTTATGTATCCAGAATGTTCAATGTCAAGTACCGCTTCTCCCTAATTCTACAACAAAGTTAAAAACTAAGTACTTTCCACGGAAACAACACTGAAATGAGAGTTGTAGAGATGTTTTCTTAATGAAAAGCTATCGATCATGGCTCAAACAAAGAAGACACAGTCTTTGCGTCTAAGTGCATGATCTACTCGAGCTCAAATACTCATTTTTATTTCCTGTTGCTCGAGTTCTTTTTTTTCTTAGGCTCACCATACCATGAATTTATTTTATAAAAGGTAACATATCTAATTCTCTTCACGTGCCTTTTCTTTACATATTCTTTTTTCTTATATGGTCTCTATCTAGAATTATAGCCCAAGAATATAAAATTTTTCAGTTTCATGTATATTCTTTACCAGTATCGTACGAAACACGAACATCGCATATGCATCCATACACTCTTATGGATGGAAGATTAACTATCCTTCATAATTTGTATATGATTAAATTATTTACCCGATTCTGTTGGACCGTTGCATATATAGTTGCATGTGCTTTTCTCTTTGTTCATTGTTCATGTAAAGAAATCATAGAAATCAAAGGATAAACCTTCTCTAAGTTTAAGATAATTTAATCAGGCAATGTTCTCTTTCTCCACCAATTTCGTAAAGTAATAGAGACAGAAGATTCATAATTTATGATGGGACTTATCTTCTCTTCTTGAAGGTTCATAATATATTCTATCTTGCAATGGTTTTTCCTTTTTCTATGTCGCCAAGCAGTCAATTAGTCTTATATACTCCTTTTAAAGTCGGATATACTCTCTTCTTTATATTTAGAAAATTTGCATAAATATTTCCTAAAAAGGAGACAAAAGGGTACCAAAGCTGCAACCATCCTATGCTATCTGCCAAGTAAGTACGCAAGCCCAAAGAAATTAAACAACGTAACGTTAGAAGAATGCTCTACTTTGAAAAGAAACATGGAAAGATAGTGGTGATCTGGTAAATATAGCGCACAAGATAAGAACAAGGAAAAATTCAGATAAAATTGAGCTATAAACAAAACCCGATGCAACTTTATAGAATAAAGAAGAAAGGCTAGTAAAGTTAGTGTCCTTCGGATGTAGAGTAAGAGGAAAGGAGTGTTGTGGCCAAATAAATATATGAAAATCCATAAAAGAAAAAAACAGATAGGACAATCCAATGCGTCATAGCTGTGTCTTTTCTTGGAAAAGCATCACTGATATGCTGAAAATTTGGAAACATAGCATCAAAGCATTACAACTAACTACTACTTTAGCTTGTTTTCATTCCATGTGTCAAAATTGTTTCATGAACATCATATACTTTATTTACAATCTATATACATACTATATTACCAAGTGGTACATGTGGAATATAGGAGCCAATGATGGTTCATCAAATGACAAGAAAAAATTAAGTTCTTGAATATCAAGAATTAAGTGTTAGTGCGGGGAGAACTATGAAAGAGATTCAAAAGATCTTATACAAAATGAAAAAGGATTAGCCTTATAATAAGACTAGAATATGAGTGCTTAATTCTCCTTGCGACTATACTCTCTCTATCAAAGTGACATAGAAACTATCCTATTGAATATCTTACAGCCCACGCAGAAGTTAGTTGGTATGTTAGACTCCAATAAACATTCATGAGAAGGGAAGATCTCTGCCTTGATTAAAAGGATCTTCATAATCCTTTCTAGAAGACGTAAGAATTTTATAAACGAACATATCACCAAAAATGCCAAATTTTTTTTTTCTCCCTGCATGGGTGCTCTAACATGGTACTTCTCTAGTAACATCAGGAGATTGTGTCAACTTATCTAGAATCGTTCTTTAATGGATCATAACACTTTAATCAAATGTTTTCTCTTGGGGTTGAACACATGTAAATAAGACAAAAGGGAAGTAAATATGTACACAGATCCCTAGTATATATGTCAATCTTTTAATCATGATTAAGTCACGAAATGTAAATATGTACAATTTTCCTTACTATTTAAAAGTTTTTGTTTTTCATCGCCAAAATCCCATTCTACTTGTATAGTAACCTTGATATACTAAGACGAAGAGAAGGAAGTGTGAGCTATATCTCGTTTCACATACTTACTTTATGAACATTACATCCCTCGCTCCTTGACCTTAGTACTTTTTCCTACATGCACACACTTGGATAGATATAAGCCACATCAAGAGTAGTCCCTTGTTTCAATTCATTCTTATTCCTATTCTAGTATTACTTGATTTATCGAACCATAAGAAACCTATGGGTTATCTTATTATGATTTTTGTGGAGAGCATCCTTTGGGAATGAATAATATGGTATTATTTTTGTATTCTCTAGCTTAGAGCCTTTAAATAGCTTTCGATCATTGCCCTACACTTTTAACAAATCAAATAACAATGTATGTTCTCATTTTTTCTCCGTGAAACATATTTAAAAAAGAATCTATGCATGTCCAAAGGCATCTCGTAAACAAGTGTCATACAATAACAATGATATGTTGTAAAAAACTTCAAGATTCATACCATGTTTCTAGTCTCTATTCCCATCTCCTTTTTCATCTAGTCCCTTCTAAAAAAAATTCTATGTAGTAAAGTAAAATCATGTAGAAGTTAAGACATCATTGGTTTTAAGTTCATCAGCATAGACATAGAATTTATCAGACTTAGGTTGTTGAATTTGGTCATATATAGCGGTGAACAAACGGTGTCCGATTTCAAATCTATCTGAAGTGACTGGACCCTTTAGATCATAGAATTACTTTAATACATTCTTCCCTCTTGGAGAAATATTATTTTCCTTGGAAATAAAGCTATATTAATATGGTAGTCAAGCCCCGAGCCTCATGTACTAAAATCGAAAGAACATGTCTCATCTCTATGGTGGCATCCCTACCCAAATTATTCAAAACACCATCCAACTTTGCACTTTTGAGAAATTAGTCAAAGTACAAAGTAGTGATTGAATCATAAGGGTGGATCTAAAAACATCCATTCTCAATTCACTTGTGTCTCGATGTGCAATCTAGGCACAAAAATGTGAAATGGGTGGATTCCAAGTACTAGTTCATTTCTTGGCATCACTTGTGCATGAACATAGTATCTAAAGTGGGATTTTTAACCCTCACAAGATCTTGAGAACTCTTAATCCACTTGAACTCGATTCAGAAAACTTGAAGTCTCATTGGCCCAAACATCGGGCTTGGATGTTTGTACTATGGTTTACTTTCAACCAACATTTAATTGATTTTTTCACCTAATTAGAGGACTACTTTTTTCTAATGGGCTTGAAAATCCTACATAAACTAGAGGAGAAGTTTGCCATTTACTTTGGACTATCCATACTATAACTTGAACAAGTCAAATTCAAAATGAAAATTATCCAACTTTAGGATACTTTTCTCAAAAGAATTTATGTTTGAGTTCTTGGGAATTATCAATCTTATGAGTAATTCCTAACTTCTCTTTTCTAGAGTATAATAGACTCTAGAAAGTCATGAGACTTATGCTAGATAACTCGAAGCAAAATCAAATGAATAAGTCAAATTCAGACTTATCATCTTTTAAATATTGGAAGGATTCTTATACAGAACATCTATCTAGGATGTTTAATTTAGTTGCCTGATTCTAACTGGCTAATCTATGGCTTTTGTGAAAAGAATCACATACCCTATCTGAGTCAAATCTAAAAAGATTCAGAAATCAAAGAGAAAGAACTAAAACTTTGTACAACCAATTCAAACTTTGAAGATATGTAAACTTGCAATGAGTCAATTTCTAGATGACTCAAGACTTTAACTAGTCAAAGATCTATTTCAACAAGATATTGAAGCATTTTTTTTCTTTAAGATAAATAAACTAGATTCTGAAAAAGACTTAGAGTAAATCTAGAACATCATCTAACCACATGATACTACTGTGGTATCCAATATCAGTGTGTTGACTCACTGAGGTTCTATTGATGAATTTTTTAATAATGCTTCACTTGAGACTAAGTTCATTTCTATGTTCAATCTTTATGACTTCTTACTGGGAATGCATATTCGGGGAAAAAGTGAGCCATGCATGGGCCTTGTAAGGATCCCTAATTTTTAGGGATTAAAATGCTTACTCCATGAGTTTAAGGAGCCACATGAAACCACTAGTGGTATTGCATAATAAAACAATGTAGATGAAATATCCTCTTATGTAGATGAAATATCCTCTTTTTTCTCTCATACGTGAGCCTCCCTGAGCTTTTAGATTGATTGAATCAATGGTGTATATCAAAGTAAACTTTAATGTAGAGAGAGAATAGAAGAGAACTCGTGGGAGTGGGGACAAGAACTTCGAAATCTCTCTACAAAAAGTTGGCCGTCAGATCATTCCAGATCTAATGGACGCGCGCGAATGGGGCTGAGCCCCTTTTTTGGATGCATTCAGACCATCAGATGTGAGGCACATCTAGTGGCTACCATTTAAAGGCGCCTTTTTGATGTTTGGGCTGAATCCAAGCCATCGGATCGTTCCTAGATCTAATGGCTACAAAGCTAAGCACTGAAACTTCAGAGAATTCAAACTCCACCATTCGATTCCACCCAAAATGCAACGGTTCTCTCCAAAAGGCGCCTATTGTAATGATTGCATGGATCTCATCCATTCAATCTCAAGCTAATCCAAGGGTGGGGATTCATGCGCACCTTGACTTTTTGAATTCAACCGTGGTCCTTAGATCTTCTATGAATCAAATGGCTCTAAATGAATTTCGAGGTTCTCAAAACCATCCTCTAAGAAAAATCGCCAATTCTAGATGGTTTCTAGCTCTTTGACCACACAAAAACAAGGGAAGCCTATGCCTAGTCTATGTGATTAAGGGACTAGACTATGGCCACCACCCTCTTCTCATTGGTCCATGGCTAATCACTCCTTAATCTAAAAGGCCCATGCAGGGTTCATTTTTTCCCCTAATAAATTCTTGTGCATTTCTTCAGGTCAAACGATTGAATTTACCAAGTTACACTAGGAACTTGGTGCTTGACTTAGTTAATTTGTTCCTTAGTTGAAAGGATCATTTCAATATCAAAGTCCTACTTTATCATAAATTTATCAAATATTTTTGAATAAAAAAAACTTTATCTTGAAGTGTTCCATAATTCAAATAAGAACAAGTCTGTGTCTTATTTGAAAAAGATGATTTCAGAAGTAACTTACTTCATATCTTCTACTTCCTTGATCTTGAAGTATATTGATATCATCATCTTATCCTCCTTGAATTCAAACTTATTCTTTGAGTTTTAATTCCCTTGAGGATCAAATCTAACTTCAAGATCCATTCTAGGACTAAAAGATAATTATCATCCTACAATCTGATGTAGCATACTATCTTTCCAACATCAATTTGAGTATAACATCTGGTGTCCCATACCACCCTATTATATATTCACATTGACGTATGAATGATATTCATCCTTAAGTCTAAACCTATCTTGATAGAGTACCTTTTCACTTCAAACCTTTAAAAGAATTTAGAAGTTTTAGGCATTACCTCTAACTTGATATTGTAGGTTTTGATTCCTTCACATGATCATTTCACGATCTTGTGCTTTGCCATGGAAACTTGAAAACCTCTTGATAGAATATCCATTCTTCTTTGCTAGGGTTTCCAAATTAAAACCAATTAGAATTCCAAGTATTTGAGTTTCTCAAATTCAAGTCCAATTGGTTAGATTTGACCAATTTATAGCAACAAGGGTTGTTTACTTTTGGCTCTGATACTGATGCAAGGAACTAAGAATTATGACCTCCACGTGTGAGAGAGATGACTCTCCTCCCAATCGTATGCCTCTATATATATCTCTCTCCAAGGAACTGCTTTCTTGGGCAGGTGGATTGTAACCATCCATGTGTTGGCCATGTAGCTGCATGTGTGCCAAGTGTCCCAGTTAACTCAAGTTAACTCAAGTGAAAACTCCTAGAAGGATTTATATCTCTTTTGGAAAAATACCTTGGCATCTATATGACTATTCGAAATGTTTGGAAAACCCACGCTAGCCATACCGGTGGTAAGTTTGACATCGATATAACTGGTGGAAAAGTATGATTGGTAGATGCATTAGAAAATGTTGTTGTCGATATGTGCATCATTATGCACATCAGTATACACATCTGTATAAGTTTTAGTATAAGCATCGGTATATTATTGGGCTCTACGATGCTTATACCGACACGTACATCGACACACATACCTACAACACATTTTAATAAAACGAGAGTCGAAAGTTGACTAGTCCTTTGTTTTGAACTACGATCAGTTTTTTGTCAAATTCGTGTGCACACTTGCATTGTGCTCGTTCTGTGCTTTTTGCCTCTCCCCTCACACATCCACCTTCCTCTCTTTCCATACACACATAGATCTCTCTCTCTCTCTCCACACACACACACAAAGATCTCTCTCTCTCTCTCTACACACACACATCTCTCTCTCTCTCTCTCTCATCTTGGTAAGTGATATGCACACTCCTTCACCCTCTCTCTTTCTCTATTCATTTTTGTTTCGTAATTTCTCTTTCATTTTTTTTTTTGCAAGAGCTTTTTGGCGTCCCTTTTTCTTTGTTTGACGAGAGGTGACATCAATTGTGCTTTGATGAGCAATCCGAAGGAAATCACATCGATGTAAGTGATTTATATACACGCATGTATTGTTTTGTTCTTTATTAGAGACAAAGAGAGAAAGAGAGAGAGATAGAGATGAAATAGAAAAAGAAATGAAATTAATTTTTGTTAATATTTAATGTTGGTTTTACAACATACACACACATATACCATATACGCACACACTCACATACATACACACACATGCATACTCATGCATACTCATGCATATGCATGCATATGTTAACACATACATATGCATACATACATACATGCATATGCACAGACACATATACATACACACATACATACACATATGCACACACATACACTCTCACATGCATACATACACTCACATAACAAACACACATATACATACACACATATTCATACACACACTTTTTCACACATACACACATAGACACACACATATACACACACTCACATGCATACATACACACTCATGCATATTCATGTATATGAATGCATATATACACACATATACGTACAGACATGTACATACACACACATATACATGCACACATGCATATGCATACATACATACACATATATACATACATGCATGCACACACATATAAATACATCCACATACATACACATATTCACACACATACACTTACATGCATATATACACACACAAAAGAGAGACACATGTACACACACATAGACACACATACACATACACACACATACATACGCACATATACAGATACACACACATCTACATACATACACATACACATAGACACACATAGTCACATACACATATATATACACATGCATATATAGATACATATACACACACATATACATACAATCACATACACACAGATGTTTTAGAGTTAGGGTTTTAGGGTTTTGCATACATATACACATGCACACACACATATACACATACACACACACATATATATATATATACACACATACACACATATATACACACACATACACACATATACATGTTTTAGGGCTAGGGTTTTAGGTTCTACATACATACACACATGCATAAACACATATACACATACACACACATATACGCATACACATATGTATACACACATATACATGTTTTAGGGTTAGGGTTTTACATACATTCACACATATACACATATACACACATATACATACACACATGCACACATATACATGTTTTAGGATTAGGGTTTTAGGTTTTACATACATACACACATGCATACATATATATACATATTTACACACATATACAAATAGACATATATATGAACATGCATACACAAACATACCCATACACACACGACACATATACATAGGCACATACACACATACACATATACACACATACACATATATATACACACATACACATATATACATGCTTTAGGGTTAGGGTTTTACATAGATACACACATGCATACACACATATACACATACACACACATGTACACATACACATGTATACACACATATACATGTTTTAGGGTTAGGGTTTTAAGATTAGGGCGTTAGGGTTTTACATACATACACACATGCATACATACATATACACATACACACACATACACATACACATACACATACACACATACACATACACACATACACATACACACATACACACATACACACATACACATACACACATACACATACACACATACATACATGCACACATATACATGTTTTAGGATTAGGGTTTTAGGGTTTTACATATATACACACATGCATATACAAATATACACACATATACACATACACACGTCACATACACATACACACATATACACATATACACACATATACACATATACATAAATACACACACATATACACACATATACATGTTTTAGGGTTAGGATTTTATGGTTTTACATACATACACACATATACACATACACACACACATATACACACACATATACACACACATATATATATACAAACATATACACATATACATGTAGGGTTTAGGATTAGGGTTTAAGGATTTTACATACATACACACATGCGCACACACACACACATACATACATACATACATACATATATATATATATATATATATATATATATATATATATATATATATATATATATATATATATATATATATATATATATATATATATATATTCACATATACATACACACATACATACATATACATGTTTTAGGGTTCGGGTTTTAGGATTAGGGTTTTTGGATTGTACATACATATGCACATATACACATACACATATATATACACATGCATACACATACATGCACATGTCACATGTACATATACACATACAAACATACACACATATTCATACACACACTTTTCCACACATACACACATATATACATACACACATAGACACATACATAAACACGCACACTCACATGCACACATACATACACACATATAAAGTCACATACACATACATATACACACACATAAAGTCACATACATATACATATACACACACATAAAGTCAAATACGCATACATATACACACACATGTTACATATACATACACACATACATGCATATACATGTTTTAGGGTATGGGTTTTAGGATTAGTGCTTTATGTACACACATGCATACACATATACATACACACATGTACACACATATACATACACACATGCACACATACATACATATACACATACACACATACACACATACACACATATATACATACATACACATACACACACATCAAGTCACATACATACACACACATGTCACATATACATACAAACATATACATGTTTTCGGGTTAGGGATTTAGGATTATGGTTTTATAGTTTTACATAAATACACACATGTACATATATAAATACACACATGCACACATACACATGTTTTAGGGTTAGGGTTTTAGGACTAGGGCTTAAGGGGTTTGCACACATGCATACATACATATACACATATACACATATATACATACATACACATACACATACACACACACACAAAGCCACATACACAGAGATACATACACATGTCACATATACATACACATCTACACTCATATACATGTTTTAGGGTTAGGTTTTTAGGATTAGGGTTTTAAGATTTTACATACATATACACATGCACACAAATACATGTTTAAGAGTTACGATTTTGGGATTAGGATTTTAGGGTTTTACACACATACACACATGTATACATACATGTACATATACACACATATATACATAATACACATACACACACATAAAGTCACATACACATACAAATACACAAACATGTCACATATAGACACATACATACACACATATACATGTTTTTGAGTTAGGGTTTTAGGATTAGGGTTTTACATAATTAAATAATAAAATATGAAAAGAGGTAGGGTTTTTAAATTAAAATAAATATATATAATTAAAGGTAAATATATTGTACATGGTTCATGGTTCATTCTACTCCTACATATCACTTTTATGTTCGAAAATGTGTTTTGCTTTATCAAATGTTGTTTTGGTTGTCACTCATCTAAACTTTTTTTGGTTGTAAGTCATCTAAACCCTAAATCTGCAACCACTAGAGTACATTTCATATGTACTCCATTTTTTTTGGTAGAGTGTATTGTCCTTTGCTACACAACAACATTTTCATATTCTCGTAGCAAGAGACAACACACTTTGCCCAAAAGAAATTTTGTAGATATGGTCGTCAGTATGAGTGTCAGTATGCCCAAGGCCATACTGATGCTTATACTGATGATTTTGCCCAGGGACATATGGATGCTTATACTGGCAATTTTTGTACCGATGCATGTATTGATGCTCATATCGTCGATTTGTAGGTAAATACTGATGTTTATACAAATGCTTATATCCACAAAAAAGTACCAGTGTTCATATTAGCATTAGTGAAGACATACTGATGATTATATTGATGCCCTTATCGACACTCATACTAGCATTATCATACTGATGTTTATAATGGCCCTTATACTGATGTGCTACCAAATTGCCCATGTCCATTTATGCCACTATAAGGGCCCGTATAAGGCTCATAGTTGTGTCTTTTCTTGGGATTTGGCCTCTCCAATCATCATAGCATAAAAGATTAACAACTTAAACACTTCTAATTTGTCGATCGGGGAAGTATACTAAGACTACAACTCCTTCTTCACCAATGGGATCCAAGATTTGTCAACAAAATCATCTTCAACAGAGATTTCATTAAAAATTAAAGAAAATACTAGGGTTTCTTTTAGTTTGAGCTATAAGTAATATTTTTCAATGATTATTGCGGCTAAAGCATGCCATTTTCCTAGTAGAATAGAAATATAATGTCAAAACTCAATTTCGGTATGTGTATCACCAAGATGAGACAATCGCAATTTTGATGGAGAACAACCAACTTCCACAACATTTAACAAGATAATGGAGACTCATTATGGTAAAAAGAACTCCTATTAGCATGAGTTACTCAAAGAACAACTAATTAACAAAACAAATCCATGATAAACACTCATAAATTCATCAACGAAATCACCATGAAAGCCAAGTGATGAGATTTAGAGAAGAAGAT
Source organism: Ceratopteris richardii (assembly GCA_020310875.1). Lineage (NCBI taxonomy): Eukaryota > Viridiplantae > Streptophyta > Polypodiopsida > Polypodiales > Pteridaceae > Ceratopteris > Ceratopteris richardii. Next base: position 9,595,062 of record CM035415.1, on the reverse strand, counting down.
AAGAGCCCTCAAATTCTCATTAAGAAGTCAAGTAAAAATGATTCAATCCCAAAAATAAGTAATAAATTGACTCATATACTTCTCCAAGTGTCCTACTTCACACTTGAAAATTAGATCCTCTAGATGTCTAGACTAATTTTCTATGTATTCAAGAGCTCTAAAAGTCATAAAAGAACTACATAAATAAATTTATCTCATGAGGAAGACTCTTCCTCATTTTTACATCTATCCAATCCTTTGATAATACAAAAAAACCTAATTTTAAGAATTATTTCCTTATCCAAAAAGTATCTTCTAACATCCTTCCCCTCCTAGGCTTTTCTCATCCTTGACAAAACTCTTGTATGCTTTGTGAGTTTCACTACTTCTTCTTTCTCTGGTACACTTGAGCCACTACATCATGGCTTCTCCATTTTGTAATGTTGAGGTCATTTACCATCTCAAAAAGTGCCTTCCTCCATTGTACAACTGCTATTGGTTTTTCTATTACATCCTTTTTTATATACTCTGTATATGCTGCTTCATAGGTTGTAAGTCTCGCCTCCATTACCAATGATAGGTTTCCAAAAATTTCTTAATCTCTTTTAAAAGAGCCATAAGAAAATGCATCTTCAAATGTCTATACATAATGACTTCCTAAAAATATAACTCTATTGTAATTCACATCCTTGAGATTGTTCACCACAGCCTTGGCAGCATTTAACATATAGTTCCTTGATGCTTAGGTTCCTTTCTTTGGCCCTAATATTTTTGGAAAAATTAGCCATCTTACTGGAATTTGACCTCCATTTCTTCTTTTCCAAAAGACTAGCCAATCCCTTCTCCTTGCTACTCGACAAAAAGCTAGATTTATCTTTAATTGCAATGGAGCCTCCTTCCAGATCTTTCTGCACTCTTTATTATTATCTAACCACTTGTTCCTCCATCATGGATTAGCTTTTTCAAACAATTCTTTTGTTACTACAAGATCTTCTTCATATTCTAGATATTTATTTAGAGGTACTCCCACTTTCATAGTCTGATAATTTTTTCACACTTTCTAATACCATACAAACTGGTATTCCCAAACCATCTACTACCCAATGATGGTGATCAAGGCTGAATCCATTTTCTAAAGCAAATTTTACAATTTTATTTTCACAATCATCATGCATTTTTCTTATGTCCCTCATCTTGACTTCTCTATATGTGAGGAGTTGATCAATGAACTCATCTCACTCCTCATTTATCTAATCATCAGATATAAGTTTATCTATATGTACATCATGCATAGGAGAGGAGGTTATGACTGCAGCTCTAAGGTTTTCTTGAATTATTTCTTCTCTTTGTACTTCCTTAGTTTGACTTTTTGCCTTTTCTTTCCATTCTTCAATTTCTTTCAGTAGCTTAGCTTTCTATTGCTCCCAGCTAGCTTTTTCCTTTTGTATATTTTCATTGAGATTATTAAATCCCCTCGTAGCATTTTTTGCATGCATGTTGGCTTGCTTTTCCATTTCTTTTGCATCTTTCAATTCATCCCTAAATTGCATCAACTCTTTCTTCATCCTTTCCAATTCTTCATTTGACTGCCCTAGATTCTGTATTTCTATCTTTATTTGTCCCTCTTCTCTTAAATTCTTCATTGGCCTTTGTTAATACCTGATATGAAGTCTAGAGAACTTTTTTTTTGGATTCTAGTCTTCTGACATCTACTTCCATTTTTGTAATGGTCTCATTTTGCTTCATACATATGTCTTCTAAGAAGATTATTATGTTCTTATGTTGGAATCTTTTGTATAATTCATGGGTTCAGAAGGTTGAACATATGGATTCTAAAGGTTAGAATATGATGTATGTTTGCTTTGATCTAGCCCTTGAATTACCTTTGGAACATGCCTTGAATCTTTGGGTGAAACCCTTGGTTTTAACCCTTGAGGTATTTATTCATATGAGCTCCCAATTGAATGGTTAGAACCTTAGGCTTGATTTATCCTAAGGTGTGGGAACCTTAGTCTTCTGACATCTACTTCCATTTTTGTAATGGTCTCATTTTGCTTCATACATATGTCTTCTAAGAAGATTATTATGTTCTTATGTTGGAATCTTTTGTATAATTCATGGGTTCAGAAGGTTGAACATATGGATTCTAAAGGTTAGAATATGATGTATGTTTGCTTTGATCTAGCCCTTGAATTACCTTTGGAACATGCCTTGAATCTTTGGGTGAAACCCTTGGTTTTAACCCTTGAGGTATTTATTCATATGAGCTCCCAATTGAATGGTTAGAACCTTAGGCTTGATTTATCCTAAGGTGTGGGAACCTTAGTCTTGGGAGAAGCTTCTCTAGGAGCCACCTTGTGTGTATGTGAGAGAAGAATCCGCATTTGATTTATAAGGCATGTGATAGACCTTGGGAAATTAGAAGGCATGTGATCACCCTTTGGAAAGTGTCCACATGAGGGACACTTGGATGGACACTTGACCAACCCCAAGGACATGCACCCCCTTGGCCTAGAGGTATGTATATGAGTGGATTTGGATGGGTGGAGGTGTGCTCTCTCTTAGTGAGGTGGTTTTGTTAGGTGGTAGTTTGTTGTTTCACTCATTTGATTTATAAGGCATGTGATAGACCTTGGGAAATTAGAAGGCATGTGATCACCCTTTGGAAAGTGTCCACATGAGGGACACTTGGCTGGACACTTGACCAACCCCAAGGACATGCACGCCCTTGGCCTAGAGGTATGTATATGAGTGGATTTGGATGGGTGGAGGTGTGCTCTCTCTTAGTGAGGTGGTTTTCACTTGACCAACCCCAAGGACATGCACCCCCTTGGCCTAGAGGTATGTATATGAGTGGATTTGGATGGGTGGAGGTGTGCTCTCTCTTAGTGAGGTGGTTTTGCTAGGTGGTAATTTGTTGTTTCACAACATTGGTATCAAGAGCCAAGGTGGATAGTCTCATTAAGATATTGATTCCATGCCTTCGAGAAGCTACATGTGTAAAAGTCAGGCCATGTGACTCCCCCCATGGGGTAGAGGGCCTAAGTCACACCCATCAGGTTACACATACTCACGGACGGCCGACTTCAAGGCGCCAGATCCCTAAGAGGCCATGCGCATTCCTTAAGTATGAACAAGAGGCAAGCGTGTGCTCACGAATGCTTCTGTTGTTCGACTGAAGATAAGCTCTGAAAGCTCTTTACTTATAGTATATGTTTTACATGCATTACTTTCTATGTGGGATTAATACTCCCACCCTCATGCATCGCGCACAATGATTTCCGTGCATACACATAGAAAATGTCAAGAGTTTTCTCCCTCTCATGGATATAGTAGAAGTATAGTAAAACGATGGCTCGCGAAGAAACATCGTATTCTCTTTCTCTTCTTGGCTTAAATTGTTGATATGAGAGTATATTTGTTAAGCTTTGATATGATCTCTACCCTTGCAAAGAAAGCCAAGAACATGCACTCCTTCGTAATAGAACGATTTTTCACCACCATTGATAAAAGAAGAAGTAGGATTTTGAGCCTAAGACGCAAACCTCTCTTGAGTTTTTCGATATTCAAGTTATTCTCTTTACAGGTAGTCAAATAGGCATATGTGTATGAGATATTTTAACAAAATCTTGTATGCACTCTATGTGTGAAAAGAACATGAAGTGGAAAGGATGGATTTATCTTCCTAGAAATATGGCAATAATTATTATAGGATATGTGGCATACACTAATATGCATTGAATTCATCTTATATATGATGTGGCAAATATAAACGCAATTGATATATGACTACAAGCATGCATTTAGCACTATTAAGCATTTTTGTAAGGTTAAATGCATCATCGGGCATACAAGTAAGTATGCCCAAGCAAGAACAATGGAATTTCAAAGAATTATGATTGTCCAAGCTTGCAATATTAAAGATGGCCCCACTATGCAAGTGTACAAAGGATGGACGTAGATTTCATGAAGGTAAGTGTTACTTTCAAATTGTTCTTGTCATACTAGAATAATGCATTAAAGAATGCATTTTAAATGAAAATCAAGTCGTAATGAATATTGAATGGTACATAAAATGATCCATTTGAAATATGCATTAAAGCCATAATTAAATAGAAAAAGATTTCTCATTAGCACATAATGGAGTGACCACATGAAGGTTGTCAAAGAATGGAAATGGAATGCCCGTCATAGCATGGCATGAACATGAATGGAAAACACAAGCATGTATTCATGCACTAAATGGAGTTCCAAATGTGAATTCCATGCATGCTTTAAAGAGGGGTTCAATTTTCGGACCTTACGCATGCTAAACATCTTCCAAAAAAGATGTAAATGTTTTTGGCATACACTATGATGCATGAATTGAATCAAATATGCATGGGTAAATGGGACATGAGAGAGAAATCAAGTATTGTAAGTTTAAGGTTTAAGTCAAATGACTTTTTCATATGAAGTCAACAAAAGAAAAGTTTAATGGTGTGTTGAGATTATGCCCATTAACTTTTATGATTTTTATATGATGTCTTAATTCAAAAGCCAACAAAATTTATTACAGATAGAAAAACCTTAAGTTTCGAGTCCTACTTATGGACCCTGAAGTTCCAAAATGCCCATGGCATGCCTGATCAACAAGGCCAAGGACTTAGGCTACAAACTAAGCAATGTTAACCATAAAATAGTGGTAATAAGAAATTGGATTCAAAAACATCCAAAAGAGAAATGAGAAGCCTATATGAGACCCTACACTCATGGGGTAATTTTTCATTGTGAAGAATGTTAAGAAGTTTAGAGGAACTTCAACATTTGATCATTCAGGACAATGAGCACACTAAAAGGGGCAAGAGAATGTCCTCAAATGACATATTAGGGAAAAAATGGTTGAATCATTTTACCCTTTAAAGTGTTCATTTCTTCCACAATAAGCTTCTTCCATCATTGACAAGAGGTAGGATCCATTTGGAAAAATTGCTTCAAGAGGGAAGATTTGTAACTCATTAAGCATATCTAGAGAAGAGGAAGATTAAAGGGTTGAAATAAACTCTTAAGACCTCTACTCCAAAGTGTGCTCTATGAGTAAGAAACAATTTATCAAGATGGTTAAAAAGGTAACCATTTAGAAAAGCTTATGATTGACTAAGTCCTTTCATAAAAATGCCTACTTATGTCAATAGATAATATCTAGTATGAGAATACTAGCTCTATTATCAAATGACATAAACAAAGATACCTTTGATTGCATTAGAACAAGGAAATAGTTCAATGAAAGCACAATTTTCAAAGTCTTTTCAAAATCAAGACTCTGTAAGAATGTAACTTACAAAGATTTTGATAAGACTAAAATGAATGGAGTTTTATTCCTGAGTAAGAGCTAAAATTGTCTACACTAAGGTGAGATTGTAAATCAGATGGTATGGGACATATAGGTTTACAATATCACTTAAGTGGGTTCAGTGGTACGAGACACTGAACTTAAGGATAATGGAAGCTTAAGCTCAAGGATATTTGAGAGTTTTTTTCAATCAAGGATTTAGCATAAACGAACCTCCCATTTGGATAGGAAATTAAATGAACATTAATTTCCTGCACTTTTCGGGGACGAAAACTCCTTAAAGGTGGGAAGAAAGGTATCATAAATATGATGCTTCTAAGCAAAACATATTCCTTAACTCTTTCATGAAAGTTAAGGAGTACATTGGATGTTCAAGTAACTAAGTATGTTTGATTTAAATCTCAAACAAAGTAAGAACCAGATATGTAAGAAGGGAATTCATTTAAGAATTCCATTTTTGGCAAGTAAACTAAGGTAAGCTAGCTAAAGACTTGAAGCATATTCAGAGTAGGGTATTTGAGAGTAGATAAAGATAGATCCAAAGTTTGGATCGACGAGCATGGAGACTCGCTTAAGTCAATAGGGTGACATATAATTGTTGATCCCTAAAAGGAGAATAGTTAATGGTTTTAAGAACATCAACATGATGTTGAAGACTTAAGCAAGGATATCAACTCATGAAGGTATGAGTTAAAGATCCCAAGTAAATCCCATGGGTAAATATCATTGAAAAAGGGATCTAAAGGAGAAAAGACTTGATTTTATCTCATGTTAAATTAGCTAGAGGAATTTCGAGAAAGCCAAGTGACCTAACTTGGTAAAATATATCCAACCCTTTATGATTGGATAATCCAAGAGGCCTACATTGGTCAAAAAGATAAAACCCTTTTATATTTCGATACCAAGAAAAGTTCAAAGGTCAACTTAAATAGACCTTTGAATTAATTGACGTTAGAAACCTTAGTCTTTGCTCTCATGAAAATGATGCCAAGGAGTTCAAAGATGGAATTCATGATCATGGTAAATGATTAGAGAGCATTGAAAAGATAAGGGTAAAGAATGTGGAAAGGTTAAGAATGTAGTTCTATGGATTGGAGGAAGAAGTACTCCCTGGTATGGGACAGTGAGAACTAACTCCCATTGAGAGTTTTCTCTGATGGCCAGAGAGAAAATAGACTCAAGATCCAATAGGAAACATCAGGATAAGCCTTAAAGATAAGACCATTTAGATTAAGGTCTTAGGTTCATTATGAGGTGTAGAAATGTACCTCCTTGAACCAATTTAATACACCTGGTTGTATGAACAAAAGGGTAAATAGAATGAACATGACATTTACCCTAGAAAAGGCTATCCTTTTAAGTAGATGCATTTTTCTTAAATGCATAGCCAAATTTCATATGGTACAATAAATTTGGATAAGTAAGAAGGTAAAGAATTTTGGAAGTTTACCAAGTTAAACTCCAAAACTAAAGTCAAGCCTATTCAAGGATAATAAGATTAAATAAAAGGATGATCTATAAACGATCATCTTTTGAATCTTTGATGAGAACAAATGATTCAAGAATGTTCATTAAGTTTCTATATGATACCTAGAAAGAGGCATCTTTCTCACAAGATCTTGGAACTAAAAGCAAAACTTGAATCATTTAACTCCATCCAAATAGATAGAAGATTTAGAGTATCTTGATGGCTTGATTATTTTTAAGTTTTGAATGATTTGATTTAGTAAGCTTTGTTTCTCTTTGCAAAAGCTTTGGTGACCTTTGAGGTTAGTACATAACTATTTAAGGTATGAACTAGCGTTAGTTCAAGATAGTTACTACTGATTCTCTTAGGAAGAACTTGCAAAGCTAAGTGGAACAAAGAACTGGGTAGAGACATAGAAGAAATGTCTACCAACTAATTCTAGTTCCTAAAAGAAATGATTTTAGTCATTGCATCAAATAAAGTCTTGAAGATCATAGATCTTCCAAAGGGATAAAAATCTACTCTGAGAATTAATCTAGAGAAAATCAAAGATGATCAAGATAGGGATCCAATTATAGACATGAAATTTCAAATTTGGGATACTTGAATCTTATGTTTCAAGAAAATCTAGATGATTGAATTAAGTCTACCAAAGTTGCCAAGGAATGAGAAGATAGTATTTCTCCTCATTTTATTGAGCATGTTTTGGTAGGGATTCGCTAGACCCACTTTGCTAAGTTCATAACTTTAGCTAAGTCCTATCAAATAAAAATAAGGTATATTTGTATTTGAAAAGGACTATAAAAGAATAAGTTAAGTCCAGAATATCTGAAGATTCCTCTCCTTTCTATTGAAAGTGGAAGATGAATCTAATTGCTGGCCCTTTCAAGATAGAGATAGGATCTCTATCATAAAGTCCTAAAATTATAAATTTCTAGGGAAGTACAAAGTGTACTAAAATGTATTATTTTATGGAGCTCAAGGTTTGTGAAAGTGCCAAAAGAAAAAGACCACCAAAGAAGTCCAACCATCTCACTAGTCCATAGGTACAGGGCATGCATGTACATTCGGGTGGACTAAGAGAAAGTGCTTTGGGCAGGGATTTTGATTCCTTTCCTTTCAGATTAAGGTAGGGATTAGCCTTTATCCCATTACTGGAAATGAATCTAAAGAGAGATATGACCATGCTTAGAGTATAGATCATGGTGCACGGGGGAATACTTCACATATTATACCTACACACATTTTCGAGGAGGAAAATGTTAAAGGGGGGAAGAATGTTCTATAATTCATGGGTTCAGAAGGTTAAACATATGGATTCTAAAGGTTAGAATATGATGTATGTTTGCTTTGGTCTAGCCCTTGAATTACCCTTGGAACATGCCTTGAATCTTTGGGTGAAACCCTTGGTTTTAGCCCTTGAGGTATTTATTCATATGATCTCCCAATTGAATGGTTAGAACCTTAGGCTTGATTTATCCTAAGATGTGGGAACCTTAGTCTTGGGAGAAGCTTCTCTAGGAGCCACCTTGTGTGTACGTGAGAGAAGAATCCTCATTTGATTTAGAAGGCATGTGATAGACCTTGGGAAATTAGAAGGCATGTGATCACCCTTTGGAAAGTGTTCACATGAGGGACACTTGGCTGGAGACTTGGCCAACCCCAAGGACATGCACCCCCTTGGCCTAGAGGTATATATATGAGTGGAGTTGGATGGGTGGAGGTGTGCTCTCTCTTAGTGAGGTGGTTTTGTTAGGTAGTAGTTTTTTGTTTCACAACAGAATCCCTCTGTTTCCAATGTAATTACCTCCTCAATAAGCTTTTCATTGTTTTGCTATTTCTCTCTCAACTCTTCTTCCAATCAGCTCTTCTCTTTCTTATGTTCTTTGATTACTTTACTTCCCTTTATGAATTCAAACTTTGTCGCCATTCTTGAAATAATCATGTTTCTAGTTGAAGGTTTGAATCCTTCAATCTTATCCATAATGATTTTACATGCATCCCTAATATCCTTCAGAATTCTTTCTAGTATTGTACCTATATCTTGTTGCTTTATCTCTATTTTCTTATCATCCTGATGTTCTTCATCATCCTCTTCTAATTCTGACATTTGGTCCTTATCCTCTTTTGCTTGCAAAATTGTAGTATCCTTAATATCTTCCTTTTTATTTTGTTCAGTGTCTCCATATTCTGAACTACTAGCATCTTTCATTTCTATATCAGGTTGCTCTTCCTGTTCATTTTGTAAGTCATCTAACACATCTTGGATTTTTGCTATCACATCTTGTGTTTTCTTTACTTTTTCCTTAGGTTTTGCTTTAGCTTTTTTCTTTAGCCTCTAGTTGAATGCAATATTCTCCTTCTACTTCATCTTTAGTTGATTCTCGTGCATCTGAATAATGTTTGGAAAACCTTTTGGCTCCCATGGCCTTCCAAAAGATGGTTTTTTCACTCTAATGAGTGCTATACCTGAGAAATTGTTGAATTGAGAAATGTGGTTTTTGTAGAAGTCTTGGGTTCGTGGTTTTATTAATGCACTTACATTGGCCTTGTCACTTGAATTCAGAAAAATCTGACATAGAATAATTCTTGTAGATGGGAAACTACCCTAAGTCTTATGATGTGAGCATTTGTTTTCATAAAAGGTGGTTACTAGAATGTCCTTGGGCTTTCTTTATGGTCTAGATGTTCTCCTAGTGCCAATGGAAATTGCAAGCAAGTGATTGACATGCTAGAGAAATCACTGCTAGGAAAAAGTGGTGTTTCTTAGGTTCTTTTTTATTCTTCAACTTGATATTGTACCCAAATATCCCTTGTGATGTGAGTTTTTGAGAATCTCACTTATAATTGCTTCCTTGCACTCCAATGAATACCATATGTCTCTTAGCAATCATTTATATCATTTTAAGCTTTAACTGCACTCCAAGTGGATATATGTACTTCGCTTAGTCCCTTTAGGGTTTGGGTGCTTCTCATATGCATCTAAATCCCAAAAATACACTAGATGCATGCAAAAAAATAATTATGTTGGAGCAATCTTTGTCATGTAGCTTTAAATTATGGGCCCAATTTTCACTAAAAAAAAAAGGAGTAAAGACCAAAAAGAGGCCATTCAAAATTTAAATTGGGGAAAATCAAAATGTGGAGTGGGTGTTATGCTTGGACTTCATCATGTTCCTACTCTTTATTCCCCTTGAACTTAGTCTTGATTCTTTGACTTTAGCTTTTACTCATTTGACTTTGCCTTTGGATACCTTTTTGGAATGTGGCCGCAGCTCTTCTACCACATATCCAACACTCCAATCTTCTTGTCTCTGTAGGTGATTAACATTACCTTCTTTCTTTGGACTTTGATGGTGTCAAGATTGAAAATCCTTGTTTTCTACTTTTTGTTGGCCATTTACTCATAGCCATTCCTTGGATCTTCAAAAAAGCATCCTTTTTTGTTGAAGTTCACTTGGTATTCCTTTCAACCATCTACCCAATAGAGATTAGATTCTTTGTTATAGTGGGAATATGAAATAGATAGAATGCTTGCTTTATGGTTGCTTTCAATCTTGACATCTCCCATTTTTTGTATCTCATGCTCTATGTTTTCTCGTGTCTCCACAAATCCTCTTTGCTTGGGTGCTTGAAGTTTATTGAAATAGTCCTCTCTATATGACAGGTGGTTACTATAACCACTATCTATATACCATACCCCATCATGTGGTTGGGCTTTGTTACTATGATTGATAGCTAAAAAATGATCATTCTCTTATGTAGTTGAAAACTACATAAGAGAATGATCATATGGTTGGGCTTCATTACTATGATTGATAGCTATCAAATGATCATTCTCTTTCACTTTGTAATCGTTTCCACCCACAACAATCCTTTGCATAGTGTCCTTGCGACCCACAATTGAATCATCTATTTGACTTGTACTAGTCTCTGCCTCCATGTTGCTGATATATTTAGGTAGTGATGTGTGTGAACACTCTAGGACCGCCGGGGCACTTCCCTCTTTAGGAGGTTTTTTTTCCCCCGTTTGTATATATTCCTATTGCCCTAATGGGCTACTTATCTTTGTACATTCTAGTGGTAATACAGTCAACATTGTGTGTTGTGCTCCAAGCTTCTTCTTCTTCCTTATGTTGTTCGCATGATTCCACAGATGTCTAACTCCAACAATTGGTATCGGAGTAGGCCACGACTTCATCTAGGGCATTCTCTACACCTCTCCGGTTGCAGTCTTAGAATGGCATGAAATTTTCTATGCATACTCAGGGTGTTTCAGAGCTAAAAATTGCTTCACTTTGTAGTGCCAAAATCACGATCTGAGCTCGTTTTGGCCTCCGAATGCACTATCGTAGTGATTGCGTCTTTTTGTACCAAATGTATATACCATTTTTGGTTTGCCAATATAAGCTTCTCGAAGTCTGCTACAGGTTTAGAAGAATTTGTCTGGGCAGTTTTGTTCAACTTTTTGAGATATAGTCAATTTTCTGCATCAGGGTATTTTAGTCACTGACCATGGCTGAAAGCAATGATGTATTCCGTATGTTGGCTATTGAGGATAAGTTGGATGATACCAACTACCCATTATGGGATTATATGATGCATCATGTAATGGTTGTAAAAGTACTATGGAATATTATGTAGGGTGTTGAAAGACATCATGTTATACCTGCCAATATAGGTACTGCAAATAAAGGTGCTCGAGCTAATGGAGATGGTGTTGAAGATGATGATATTCTATAGATTCCTGTTTGTGCTATTTTTTCTATTGCACTTACAGCAGAGCAAATTCGTTGGGATGGAAGAGAAAACTCTTCCACTTCCACTTCCAAGTCCTTAGGTAGCTTCTTAAGCCATAATAGCTCACGTATAGCCAATGCTAAACCTCTCTACTCAACCTCAGTGGATGAAAGAGCAACAGTGGGTTGCTTCTTAGAGCTCCAAGACATCACTTTTGTACCTATCATGAAAACATAGCCTGATGTACTCCGATCATCTTTGCTACCTGCCCAATCAGCATCACTATATCCTTTGACACTTAGATCAGTATCATATGAGTAAAATAGAATATGGTTGATGGTGTGTTTGATGCATCTAAGCATTTTTCTTGCTGCCATAAGATGATCATGAGTGGGTGTGTGCAAAAATTGAGAGAGAACACCTACTACATATGCAAGAACAGCTCTAGTGAATGTAGCATAAATTAATGAACTAATTATGCTTCTATATAGTGTAATATCTTGTATATCCTCTCCTTGACCTACAAAAAACTTTGAATTGGGCTCCATGGGCTTAGAAAGTGGCTTACAACCACTCATACCAAAACTGTATAGCACATCCAACAAGTATTTTCTTTGAATCAACAAGATGACATTGTGTGCATAGATCACCTCTATTCCTAAGAAGTACTTTAGCATTCCAAGGTTAGATATCTTGAACTCCTTTCCTAGCTTTGATTTGATATTTTTAATACCTGCAATATCACTTCTTGTGATGCTCAAATCGTCCACATAGATGCATATGTATACCATCTTATCTCCTTGCTTCTTCATGTAAAGTGATGGATCTGCAACACTTTCTTTGTATCCACAACTTGATAAGTAATCCACTAGCCTCTGATTCTACTAGAAAACATGATTTGGGTACCTAATACTAGCAAATCCTTGGGGCTTGCTTTACTCCATTTAATGCTCTCCTTAGCTTGCAAACATGATTTGGGTACCTAATACTAGCAAATCCTTGAGGTTGGCTCATGTAGAGAAGTTTATCAAGCTCTCCATTGAGAAAGGCATTCTTCACATCCAATTGATATAAGGTCAATTTCCTTCATGTGGCCACTGCAATCAAAGTCCTAATTGTTGGCATCTTGGCTACGGGGCCAAAAGTTTAATCATAATCTATCCCATAGCTTTGGGAGATGCCTTTTGTCACCAAGCTTACTTTGTACCTAGCAATGGAACCATCTGAATTTCTTTTAATTTTGTAAACCCAGTAGAGAAGAGCTTAGAGCACCCATTCTCCTCATTTCCCCTCATTTGTGCATGCGAGAGAGAGAGAGAGAGAGCTTTTGTGCTTGTATGTGCTTGTGTGTTTTTGAGTCTCCGTGCAGGTACAGTGCAATACAGCAGCAGGAAAGCTTCCAAAAGGTAAAAAATCCACTTTCTATCACAATCTGCCGTTGGAGTTTGACCATCGCGATGGTCTGACAAAGTCAGCATTTTTGGTAAGCGACCACACAACGAGGTAGGCGACACTTGCGCTTGCACGAATCCACACTTGCATTTATAAAATTTGCATTTTGGTGGACCATCGCGACGGGCTCACGCCATCACGATTGTGTCACACCATTGCGATTGGCTCACACCATTGCGACGGCTCGGCCGGACCATCGCGACGGCCTCGCACCATCATGATGGTTCACTTGAACCATCGCGATGGTCATTGACCATTGCGACGATCCCGTCGACCACACCCCATCACGATTGGCCCATGCCATCGCGATGATCCTGCCACGTGTTAAGATAGACCATTGCAACCATACCAACGCCATCACGACGCCTCAAAGTTGGACCATCGTGATTGGCTCAAGCCATCACGCTCGTGACCATGGCGATGGGCTCACGCCATCGTGATGGTTGCGTTGACCATTGACCATCACGACGGGCTCACGCCATCGTGATTGTTCAATTTTGACCATCGCGACACTTCACTTTAGACCATCGCGATGCCTCGCACGATCGGACCATCACGATTGTATCACACCATCGCGACGGTTCACCTAAGCCATCGCGATGGGCCCAGACCATCGCGATTGTTCCCGACCATCGCGATTGTTCATCCAAAACACCAATTTTAGGGTGTAATTTTTGGGCTAATTTGAGGCTAATTTGAGAAATTTTTTGGGTGATTAGACTCATTGGAGATCCCTTAGCTCATAACTGAAGAAGAAACTAACTGTCAATTTTTACCCCCGAGAGCCTGAATGCTTATATCTTTTTCATTCGAAGTCCGTTTTTTGAACTTTATAGCTCATTAGAAAGCTCTTTACGAGTACTATGTGAGCTCAATTGTTTTTTTCAAGAGGAGCACATTTATTTTTAGATAAGATAATTTGAGGTTGACCCATTGTTGGGACTAGAAAAGAAAGGGGGCATTAAAAAAAAAAATGGGCCAAGAAAAAGGGACCTAAAAGGTGTATATATCAAAGTGCTTGATCATCAATTTAAGGATTGGTCTAAACATTGGATTTTTACAGGTTTAACAAGGGCTATCAAAGGCAATCAAGGCAAGGCAGTGAAGAGCGCAAGGCTTGGGAAGTGCGACATCTTGGGCAATAGAGCAATCAAAGAAGCTGACTTGAGGTTGGAAGAATACTCAACCCCCTCAGTCAATTATTAGCTTACGCTAAATGTCTAGCATTGTGGATTAAATTAAGAAGGAAAGAACTTAAGTCTGACGGAACGAGAACTCAAAAGTACAACAAAAATTCTACTCCTAACGTATACAATAAGACAAGAATTTAAAGGAATTAAAAAAAAACAAGCAATAAAAAACAAAGGAACCATTGACAATCAGAGAGTGCCAGGAAGTAAATTCATGAACCTTAGATCGAGCAAGCATATAGGTAAGTCAGACCGACAAAGCCTTAGATCATCAGAAGCAAGTGTAGGAACCACTGCATGTTCGTGGGCACAACAATTGAATAGCTACCCTTACGAGTTGGGCTCAAATACAAGTGAGTCGAAAATGGCTTTTAGCACGAAAAGACCAGGAGGGTTAAACACAGAATATTTGGAAAGACCTGAAGGACCCTATAGAACTCAATTGGAATATGTTCGAACCAACCACTTAGATGCTCGCATCTACGAGGATGGTTTGCGAAGATCAGTAGTGCAATTGCACAATCCTGATCAACCCATTGGATTGGATCGTCCAGTGGTGAAATTTGAGAGAGATGCATACATAGACAAAGAAGGAACTAACACTGGCTTGTTGCATACGAGTATATAGTCAATCTCTGAAAGAGGATATATCTATATTCCCATTACTATCGAGCTTAGGTCTATATCTTTTGTTTCTCTATCTTTTACTTCGGAGATTTTTAAGTTCATGTTTATACCCATTAAGGAATGCTTGCATGCATTCGCAATTATATGTAACAAAAGTAAAAATTTCACTTTTTTTATTGCAACATAAATTGAAATGGAACTCCCTTACTGATAATACCTCATCTGTTAATTTTGAAGAATACTTGTTAGTCCATGCACACAGAGCTTCTTCATAAAATCTTTAGGGTATTCACTAACATAGTACATGCACTCCTCAAGCATCCACCCCTTTGCCATAGATCCTTCTGGTTTTTCTCTTTGTTGCACTTAACCTTTTAACATTTCCATAAATTGTTGGACCCAAAACATCCATCCATTTTTTACAACTCCTGCAATCTCTATTTCATCCATAAGATCGGTTAACTTGAATATCAAAAAATGAAGTTGGAAGCTCTTTCTCCATTAGACATAGTAGCTGCTTGCATTCACCTTTCTTTTGTGGGATGGAGTCTTTGTCAATGTCTTTTGATGTAATTCACCTATTATCATTCATCAATTAAATTATAAAAAAATGAATTGATCAAGAAAAGATATCACATAGTCTTACATATTAAACATTAAAGTATAATAATTACCTTATAAGCAATCCAACATGATAGATCATGTCTCGTACTCCTTTTGTTGCACATCCATCGATAACAAGAGCTAGAATTTGTGTTGAAGCTGAAGGTCAAGGACAAAGCTCACGAGCACATCAAAGAGGTGGACACACAAGAAGAAGGAGCAAGTAGGGAGCTCCAAGAAGTGTATGTCAAATTTTCAGAAGAAATCCCTATAAAAATAGTGATTTTCATCACTAAAAACCATTGTAAATACCATTTTCTATTTTTGTAACTCCATTTTGTTCAAGCCAAGGAGTCCTTGAGCTTGAGGAGTATTAGAAGTATCATCCTACCAATTTTCATAATTTTTAGACTTCATTTGAGCCCTCAAATAAGCCCTGGAGCCTAATTTTTAACTAGGCCGGACACTAGGTCTGGACAGGGCCAAAACTAGTCAAAAAACTATAAAAAGAGCTAGAGAGCTCATTTTTGAGGTTAGCTGGTTAGAGAATAGAGGTTTGTAAGAGAACTCTTTTGCAATAGAATCTTTCCATTGTTCCTCTCTTTGATCCTATCGTGTACACGTGTGTGTGTATCTGTGTGCATGCTCGTGTGCTTTCACTCACGCACTTGTGCCTTCACTTGCTCGTGGTCTTCATACTGGTCCTCACGTCTCCGTGGATTGACAAGTAAAGGAGGTGGTGCTTACGCTTGAGCTACACCAAATTTTGGCGCCGTTGCCAGGGAGAGAGCTTGGAGGATGAGCGTTGTGATGGTAAGATCGTAGATTTGCGACGTTGGAAGGTAAAAAAACTGTCATTTCTGTTATTTTTCTGATTTTTCTTCTCCATCGACATCATCATCATCTCCATCTTCATTTATCTTCATCTTCATAGAAATTTCTTGTTTTTTTTAGTGCATTTTCACCATTTTCATACCATATTTCATGCATTATTGTGTGGGAAGGAGTTAGGAAGTGCAAGGGAGAGCAAGCGCCTGTGTTTTTTCACGATTTTCTGCAAATATGGAGCTCTCCATTGCTCGGCGCTCAGAATTTTGAAGTTCCCGCCAAAAAACATGATTTTGTGATGAAAATCACGATTCTGTGAAAAATTCAAATTTTTTTGAGGATCACGATTTTCTATTTCCCGCCTAAAAGCTCTCTGAAGGAAACACGATTATGAGGTCATTCTCAGAATCGTGATTCTCTAGTTGTGCTCAGAATCGCGATTCTCTAAGTTTTTCAAAAAACACGATTCTCTAGTCACCCTCAAAAGCGTGATTTTTTTTGGCGATTCTCAAAAAATACGATTCTAAGCAAAAACACGATTCTCAGCCAAAATCGTGATTTTCAAGTAAAAACACGACTTTGAGAAAACACGATTTTCACTGGGCTCAAAATCGGGATTCTCACAAATCACGATTTTCAGCCAAAAACACGATTTTCTGAAAACACGCTTCTCTGTGGCCTCAAAATCGCGATTTTCAAAACATTCTCTACCAAAATCACGTTTTTCACGATTCTCACTCAAAATCGCATTTCTTGGGGATTGCTCAAAATCGTGATTCTCTTGATTTCACAGCATCGCGATTCTCTTGATTTCACAACATCGTGATTCTCTTGATTTCACAGCATCGCGATTCTCTTGATTTCACAGCATCGCGATTCTCATGATTTCACAAAATCACGATTTTCACAGAAAATCGTGATTTTTGCATAAGTGCCTGTTTCCCTGTTTTGACCCTCAAGAGCCTGATTTGACATAACGTTTTCATCCAAAGTCTATTTTTTGAGCTCTATAGCTCGTTGGAAAGCTCGTTTCGAATCCTACACGACCTCAACTGTTTTTTATAAGAATAATGCATTGATGTTCAGATAGACTAAGTTGAAGTTGACCCTCAGATGGGACTAGGGAACCAAGGGGACTCCAAAGGATTTTGAACCATACCAAGGGGAAATTTTGGACTCTTAACCAAAGCTTATGAAACTGAGATCTGGTAGACACCTAGGCAATGATAGACAAAGCATTAGATCTTCTCAGTCTAGTGTCAACCATACAGTAAAGTCTTGGGCACAACAACTAAGTGGTTATCCTTACATACAAAGTTCAGACACAAGTGATTCAGAAATGTCTTTTAGCATGGAGAAACCTGCAGGTAACTCAGGCACTGCCTATTTACAAACACGAGAAGGCCCCTATAAGACACAGTTAGAATATATTCGGACCAACCGATTAGGTGCTCGCATCTATGAGGACGGCCTAAGGCGATCAGTGGTCCAACTCAAAAATCCAGATCAACCCTTTCGACTTGAACACCCAATAGTCTAGTTTGAAGAAGGTTCATACATTGATAAGGAAGGAACCATGTGATCACCAACCTACCAGATAGGACTGATGAGTTTGGAAATGTCATTCTTGAGAATGAGATAGGAGACCTAGAACAAGGAAATGTAGGACAAGGACCCCAGACTCCTAGAGGTAATTCATTTTTTACCAGAGTGATCACTCCAGATTGGATCCCTCAAGACAACAAAAGCATAGAACTATTCTTGAATAGAGAAACAGAGGAAGCCTTTTGGAGATTGAAGCCAGATCAACCTAGCCAATTGGGCATAGTCATCATCTACGAGTTCAAGGATCTAGAGATACCAGGCAAAGTTGTCTACCTGGATAACACATCAGAGAAAATGTTCTTGGTAACAGAACATGATAGACATGCATATACTTGGAAGAGTGAATTGATTTTCCCTCCACCAAGATCCAATGCGTCCCATGGCCTCCAAGGAGTAGGATCATCCAAAGCTCATGAAGCCCAGAGAGAAAGAACTAGAGACCTGAGGTAAGTTTTGCACATCCTGTGGGCAGGAATAGATTAGGAGTTGAAAATGAAAGAGCTGAAAGAGAGAGACATCAAGCACATAGGCAACAAAGAGATGAACAGGATTTTCCATTGCCTAGACTCCGAGAGCACACAAGAACCCTTAGACCCACTCAGGTGATCAAGGCAATGAAAAGTTATTTCGACGGGACAGGAGATCCTTATGATCATGTGGCCGAGTTCAAACAAGTGTTAAGAGCTGAACAGGTTGAGGATTTGTTCACACAGTACGAGGCATTTGGTTTGACTCTTAAGGGCACTGCCTTAGCTTCGTTTCAACCACTGAGTAGTCGCAACTATCGCGATATAGGTCAACTGCTAGACGAATTCATTGTAGAATCTTCTTAGAGTGGTATCAGGCATAACACATCATCTTTGATCCACAGCTTCAAGCAAACACCCCAAGAAACAGTGCGACTAGCAGGAACAAGGTTCAGAGAGTACCTAGAAAGATGCCCTGCTCTGGAGTTACCTACACCAGCCAAACAAGTGGCTTTGTTTTTAGATGGCTTACTAAGCACCAAGCTAAGATCATATGTGTACTTGAAAGAGCCTAGAAGCATAGAAGAGTGTGTGCGGACCTGCATTGACATAGAAGACAACTTGGGTGAGGAGTTAGAACTATCCAAACTCTATAAAGACTCTGACAATTCTACTAGTCACACCTCCAGAGCCTCCACTGAGCTGGATGAGATAGCAGAGCAAGTTTCCAAGAAACTAGGAGTCCAAAATAGACAAACACCAAGAGTCACCCCATTGAATCGGTGTTATACTTGTGGAGGCGACCACATGGCTAATGTATGCCCATCGCACAACCAGAACATGAGAGAAAGGAATACCCCATACTGCACTATTTAAAGGAAGTACACAAACCATACGACTCAAGATTATCCTTACAATAGGCAGGCTGTTAGAAAGAATTATTAGCAACCTTACCCACAAGGTAGGTATCAGAACCAGTACCAACGGCCATATTATAGACCACAACAACAATATCAGGCACCATATAGGCCACAAGCAGTCTTGGGAAACCAACCACCAGCTCCTACCAATACAATTCCAGTTAAGTATGCAGTGGCAGAAGAGAACCTTAATAGAGCATTGGTGCCAATGAACCCATTGATCTCAGAGAATGACTCTCATGCTCATAGTTCAGACTACTCCCATGAAGGTAGTCCACATGCATATTACATAGAGTCACCTGAGCATAGTGAGATTTACTCGTATCCATATGAGGCACCACCTATGGAACAAAATTGGGAGCCAGAATATTCCAATGTCATGTATACGAATCCCAACCCCAGGCCCCAATTGAGATAGGTAAGACCATAGGCCCCTAGAGGACCATGTTTTAGATGCCAAGGTGACCATTTCATTCGTGAATGTCCCCACTCACCAACTCTGGGCCAAGGATAGAACATCACGATATAAGCCTTTTGTCCTAAGTGTGGTAAAGACCATCTATAGCTCAGTGATGAGTAGCACCTCCTTTAATGTCAATCCGGGAAGACATGAGGATGGTATGAAGACCTCGAGCAAGTGAAGGCACAAGTGCGTGAGTGAGGAGCACACTAACATGCACACACATATACACACACGCGCACACACGATAAGACAAAGAGTGAGAAGCAATGGAGTTCTTTAGATTACTTTCAAAAAGCTCATACAAGTTTAGATCAATTATAAGCTAGCTTCAAAAATGAGCTCTCTAGCTCTATTTATAGTTTTTGACTAGGTTTTGGCCGTGTCCAGACCTAGTGTCCGGCATAGTTAAAAATTAGGTTCTCTACCCTATTTGGAGGTTCAAACGAAGTCTAAAAAATGTGAAAACTGACAGGTAGGTACTTCTAAAGCTCCTCAAGCTCAAGGACTCCTTGGCTTGCACAAAATGGAGCTACAAAAATATGAAATGGTATTTACAATGGTTTTTAGTGATGAAAATCACTATTTTTGTAGGGGTTTCTATTAACATTTTGACATACATTGCCTGGAGCTCCCTACTTGCTCCTTCTCCTTGTGTGTCCACCTCTTTTATATGTGTTAGTGTCCTGAAAAAATATTGGCCTACTTGCCAGATCATCGTTGACTGCTCTGTCTGCTTGTACTTTCTCTTCTCTCTGACTCCCTTCGTAAGCTTCCTTGCCTGGTGAGTCCTTCAGTTCCAACACCCCCCCCTCTCTCGTGTCTGTCGTCCCTGACAGACCCTTGTTGGGTGGGTCGTTGGATGTAGTACTCAACAACGTCTTGTGCTAAGTGATGTTCTGCAATCCGCAACCCTTTGGCCAAGTCCGTGAGTAGAGCATCCCAATCTACCGGCCCGGGAACCTCTGGATGTGGGATACGTAACTCTTCTGAATGGAGAGCTTGTTCTACTGCAAACAACTGCAATAAATGTGATGGTCTGGGAATGAATATCTCTGAATGATATTCCCAGAATCTCGTGACAAACATTTCTTCAAACGTCTGTTTGAAGCAGGCTGGTAGATACTTTATACGTGCATGCCATGCATATACAACATTAATAGATGGTGTGGCGCTCATGTCGTAGACAAGGTCCTGATTACCTTCATTAAATCCAAGAGCTGATAGACGAGGTTCGTTGACATTCTTGAAGGTCCTGAAGGTGACCAACATGAGTTCAAAAATTTTAAGACACATTTGGGCCATGACATCTGGTACATGAACCGGACCCCCCAATGGCAAATCGTCGAAATCATATATCCTATGGTAGGTTGTCCTTTAGGTGGTGCTAAGTAGACATAATTGAGCCATTTCTCACATCCTTTGGTTGTTAGCACAGTTTTTGTGTATTCCGGCCACGATCTTCTTCGAAATACAGGGCAGTAGCATGGGTTGTATTTGATATACAAAGGCATGTTATTCCATGTCCTTACCATCTCAGGGTAGGTTTCTAGCAGACGAATCCTCCACGTAGGTTGGTGTATATTTCCCTGCTTGGCACTTGCTGGGATGTCGTCCGGTGCAAACTGTGTAGCTGAGGTTGGTTCTTTGGAGGTGTGGCTCTTGATTTCAGCATTGTAATCCGCCATTAAGACACAGAAAGGAACATACAAATCGTCGGATGTGCCGATCCAGCTATGATGGGAGAGGTTTCTAAAGTAATCCGATTTTATGACTACCTCTTCCAAACGTGACATGGAAGCTATCTGAACTGCCACTCTGTCATCATGGGTTGTGGCCACTTTCTCTAACCTCTGCATGCATTCAGGAGCCTCTATCTCGATGGTGTCCATGCCCTCTTCTGTTTGCTTGCCCCCTATTGCAGGCATGGGAACGTATGGGTCTTCAAAGGTTTCCTCTACTTCAATTGGTACTAAGTCTTCAGGTTCCGGTTCTACAAGGGGAGAGGGTTGACGTTCGTATTGCATGACTTTACTTCGTAATTCTTCTAGTTCTGCTTTGAGTTTTTTGACTTCTTCATACGTGTCAACTGCGGTTGTGATTTTGCTTGGTGACTCTTGTTGTGTTGCCAGCTGCTTTAATAGGTCATCTATTTCTCTTTCTAATGCTGCATGGGCTTCCAGGAGGTCGGCATGGGTTTCCAATACCAATTGCATGTTTTTTGAGGGGATGGCCTTGAACTTCTCGGGGTCGATTTCCTGTGGGGAACCCTCCATTGCTGCTTCTAAGTTTTCTTCATTCTGTTTCTGTAGCCGTTTATTTTCCTCGAGTGTTGTAGACATGTGTTTGCATAAGAGAGCCAGGTTGCGTCGAAGCTTGAGATTCTCTGTTATTTGGGAGTGTAACAGATCATCCATTTTTTGTTTTTCTTCTGCATCTGACTTGGGTGGATTGGCTACTAACTGCTCATGTTGTTCCTGTAGAGTGACATAATATTGTTGGAGTAGCTTCTTTTCCCTTTCTAGATCAATGAATCGCACTTGAAGTTCTTCATGGCTTCGGAAGAGTCTCGTATGTTGGTTATCCAGATGTTGGTAGTGCTATTGTAGTTGAGACATACACTGATACATATTATCAAATACATTATTAATAGGGGTGGATGTGGGAAGGGTGTTGAATGCACAAGGGAAGGGGAATGGGAATGGGAGTGTGGATGCGGTGCTGGAAAATGGTGAAGTGGGAGGTGGGGGAATGGGAGATGGTGGGTGTATGGGGGGAGGGAGAGGTGCGGAGGTGGGTGATATGTCCATAAAATCAACAGTGGATGCAGTAGTGGGAGTGATTGTGAATATTGGAATTGTGGGTGCGGTGATAGTGGTGAAAGTGTACAGTGGTGTGTGCAATTGTGAAACGAACTGCCAAGAAGTGTGATCGGGGGAACGGGGTTTTTCGTGGTTGCAGTTAGAATTATTGTGTCAGTGGCCGTATAGACAAGAGAGGTGGAGATAGGGTGTGTGGGTTGTGTGGGTTGACTGACGGTCTGTGTTTCGGTATGGGTAGTGGACTCGGAGTAGTGGTTACACTGGTAGTGGGAGGTGAATGTGGTGGAGTTGGAGGCAGGGGTGGCAAAGGGGGTGACGGGGGTGCACTTGATGTATGGGTTTCCTCAGTATCATGAACGGTGTGTGCAGTGCCCGTGGTTGTGGATGTTCCTTGTGGTTCTGATACTAATACATTCATCTGTTTTCCTGATCGTGGGGGGCGTCTGCCATATCTTCGCTCCGTTCTTCGTGCTTGTGCAAGGGCGGT
This sequence comes from Ceratopteris richardii, assembly GCA_020310875.1. Lineage (NCBI taxonomy): Eukaryota > Viridiplantae > Streptophyta > Polypodiopsida > Polypodiales > Pteridaceae > Ceratopteris > Ceratopteris richardii. The sequence continues at coordinate 9,572,082 of CM035415.1, read as the reverse complement.
GTGCACCGTCTCAGGTACTCCTAAAGCATCAGATATCATGTCAAGTGTGGCGCGGTATTGCTCGTCTACGCCTTCCTCCTCAAGGATCTTGTTCATGAGGGCTTTTCCTGCTGCTAGGGACAGTCTATGTTGCTTTTGAACTCTGTTGATGGTATCATAGAGCTTTTTCAATTCCTTTGTATAGGCCGGGGCACCCTCAAGTACTTGTAGAGCTTCCTGGTCATATTCTTGCTCTTCTTCCTCGGATTGTCCACCATGTTCCTCCTCTTGTTCTTCTTCTTCTTCACCCTCCACATTGACGACATCTGGTTGTCTGGGATGGGGTTGGTCTGTAGCAGTTTGTTGTCCACTAGCTTGCTCTGCCTCGACTTCCGCGTTAACAGCTTCGATTATTCTGGCAACCTCCTCATCAGTTAGGTCTTCTAATGTGAATCCGTGAGGAAACTCTAGGTCGGTTGGTACAGGTGGGAACACCAGATTCAGTCCATCAGTGTTGTGCCTTGGTAATCTGATAGTGAAGGGTTGTACCTGCCTGGGAAGTCGTGGAGTTGTCTCAGGTGTCAGCGTCGCACCGCGGGGTTGTGCACAGGGCATCTAAAGTGCGCCTCTCATCTTCTTAGATGGCGGTCCTGTGGTTGATAGTCTACGTTGAAATTCCTATACCCTGGTCCAAATCAATGCCCTTTGAACTGGCACATCATAAGCCAAACATCTATACATAATCCTGGTGAGGGCACAGCATCCATACAATACAGACTTTTATTTCTTATACCACCTTTGATGAGCCAAGTGGATTTGGTCGATAATCCAGTGGGGCATGTTGATTGTCAAATCAAAGGCATCAGCCAAGTATAGACTAAACCATATCTTCTTAGGTGGCATTGTGAACCTCTCTTGAGCGGGAAATGCAAAATGTTGCATGACCATTCGCAAGTGAATGGCAATTTTAGGTGTCATTGCCACCATGTCCTTTAATTTCGTCAGATTCCTGTTCTTCATATTGTCGGGGACCATAGTCTCTTTCTCCATAGGAATGTGCATACCTTTCATGTCTAGAGCTTCCCCTATCAAATTGATAGTCAACCTGAAACGCTTCAGTTCATTACCCCTTGTGAGAGATGGGAGGACAAAGGAGCTGCATCCCTTTTTGTCTTTGCTCGGAGTGAGGGTGCTAATCAAATAAGAGCACCTTAGAAAATCGGGCTTTGGCAATTGGAATTTGAAGTAATCATAGAGTCCCGCCTTCTTCCATGTAGGTTTCAGTCCTTCATTATTCTGCAGTCTCTCAAATTCCCTGGTGAAGAAGTGATACCTGCCCTAGCGCCCGTTGAATTCTATCTCGGCCTCCCACATGTAAGTGCCTTCACCTAGAGTTCCTGCCACATCACTAAACCAATGTGAGTTTTTGCTGACCGGCATTGTGTGCCCTTGTGGAGGATTCTGAATCGGTATGGCCTATAATGCCCTCAATGCCACTGGACGTTCCTTCAATTCCTCCTCAACGGGAAGACTTTCAATGTCCACAACTTGGGGGTTGGTGCCTGCCTGGGAGCTAGTTCCTGCCGTATTTGCCATATTACTTCTTGCCTCCTGACTCTGTGAGAATATAGAAACATGTGTTAACATTGTAAAGGACAAGATAGAACTGTTTTTGTCCCCATTACAACATTAACATGAGGTTTGGGAGAGATTAGTAGGTTATTAAGTGCTTGGTGCTTGTGTGTGTAGTTAGGAATTGGGTAGACCTAGAAGCTGAGTGGAATGATGTAGTGAGAGAGTGATGTAGTTAGTAGGTGGGCATGGATTTACAACTGGGGTCTGGGGATTTATTACCAGTCTTAGGTTGCCAATTGCAATGGATGGGTTTTGATCTTGATTTTGTGGAGACTCTGAAGAGTTTGTTAGGAGTATCGGCTTGGAAATGAGGCTTTTTCGGTGCCCATTTACGAGTGATTCTACTTGTGCGCATGGAAGAATATGTGTCCGTGCGTGATGTGTAAGACTGGGCATCAGATGTTCGAGTGAGTGAAACATGTTGTAGAGGGTGTGGCCTTGGTGTAGCTATTTGAGCCCGCAAGCAAGCCTTAGGCACCTAGATTTGTCGTGATTGTGGGTTGGCCTTCATCGACTTCTTGGGTATCCAAATAGACTTTACTTTCGCAGAAGAATTTATGAAAGACTTCTTATTAGTGTCGTGTTGTTGACTACTAATAAGAGGTTTTGGCCGTGGGGTTGGCCTGGTCGCAACAGGGTGTTCGCCTTTCCGCATCCATACTTGTTTCAATGGCTGAAACAATCTGCTTTGCCCCTTTTTTTGGCCTCCAGTATAGGTAGTGCTCTACTTCCTCTGTATTTGATCTGCCGTTGGTTGCTGCATCCTTCTGGCTTTTGGAAAAGAAGGGAGTACCTTCTTATCCTTGACTTCGTTGTTGAAACAATCCTTTTTCTGCATCATACAGTTTTGGAAGAGAATAGCATTGTCAACTTCATGTGCGCCCCTGGAAGGACCAGGAGTTCGTGCCTTACCTAATTCCTTGAGTGCCTCATTTTCCAATTCAACTGTAATTCGACTATGATTTACTTATACCTGAAGAAGTCCACTCCTTAGGTTTAGGTTGACTGCATGATCATAGATCCAGTCCTGACCCAAGACAAGAGGCTCAGTGAGGTCCTAATCTTGACACACTAGTACTTTGACTGTCATTACTTCGTCTTGGATGTAGAGGGGAAGTTCCACCTCACCCATGCAAGGGGTTTCCACACCTCCCAATCCTACGAGATATGCTTCTATAGGATTGACAATTAATTTCAACTCTTGATAGTAAGACAATTTAACAGCACTAGTGGTTGCACCTGAGTCAATCAAGGCTCTTACAGTCCTTGCACCCTTTCCTTGTCCTATATCTAAGGTTATAAAAGGACGTCGATCAATTATCCTATGGGAGCTGATATCTGAAACTTCACACATAGCCACGTGATATCCTTGTTCTGCATATGCATCTGGCCTAGGTTGCTCTCTGCCTTGTCTTCTTAATTTCATTCTCCGTATGCGCTCTAAAGCTTTTGCTTGAGCTTCTTCTCGAATTCGCTTTTCTTCTTCTTTGCGTTTCTTAGCAGTATTGAGTCGACTTAGCATTTCCTCTGTGAGAGGTTCCTGATATAACTTGACCCTACATCCGCTTATGTAGCTTGGGAGAACATCACCTTCTAATGTGGCTAGTTGCACTGCTCCACTTGTTGAGATTCTATTAATGATCATGGGTCCGTAGCCTCTCTTCTCTAGTTTCCTCGCATGTTGTTTCAAAGTGTAGACTAGTACTAGGTCCCCTACCTTCAAACCTTTATCCTTAACGTGGGCATCAAAGTATGCCTTCTGTTGTTTCTTAGCTGCATATATCCCTGCAGCCGCCCTCAGTCTTGTTTCTCCTAATCGTTCAAGGTCAAAAAGTCTAGAGGAGAGTTCATGACCCGTCCATTCATGCTCTAGTGACACTTTCAATGTAGGTATTAAGAAGTCCAACGGTAGCACTGCATTTTGGCCAAATACCATCTGAAAGGGGGTGGCTTGGAGTACCGTTTTGTAGGCGACTCGGTATGCCCAAACAGCATGGTATAGCTATTTGTCCCAATCAGAGCGTTTATTGTTCACTAATTTCGTCAGTACATTGCATAGGATTTTATTGGTGCTCTCAGCCTGGCCATTAGCTTGAGGGTGATAGGGGGCACACTTCTTATGTACTACCAAGAAGTCTTGGAGCAGATTCTCAATAACTTCATTCAAGAAGTGAGTGCCTCTATCACTTACCAGCTCTATAGGTAACCCGTATCTAGTGAACACATTCTCAAATAAAAACTTAGCTGTTGTTTGAGCATCGTTCTTCGTTGTGGCTTTTACCTCTACCCACTTGGTTAGATAGTCTGTCGCAACAATGATGTATTCAGCATGTGAACCCTTGGCTGGGGGATTAATAGGACCTACAAAGTCTATTCCCCACTTAGAGAATGCACGTCCACCCATCATAGGTTTCAGTGGCATCTCATCTTTGCGTATAGGATACTGAGTTCTCTGACAAACATCACACCGTTTCACATAGGTATGTGCATCCATGTGAAGGGTAGGCGACCACAAGCCTGCAAATAGGATCGCTTTAATCACTCGGCCTGGTCCAAAATGTCCTCCTGCTACACCTTGATGAGCCTCCAAGATCTTGAGATATTCGCTCTCATGGGCGCATAGTCTGAGGTAACCATCTTTACCACGTTTGTATAGATTATCACCAATGAGTGAGTAATCCAGGGCTTCTTGTTCTAAACTCCTTTTCCTAGTCAGAGTCATGTCTGGAGGGAATGTTTTCGTCCTCAGGAAGGATACTAGTGGTTCACTCCAATCTGGCACTATGGACACTTGATAAAGAGTGGCATGCTCCATAGGTGGTTTAGTGCAGCAGATTGGGCATTCCTTGCACAACTTTTGGACATCCGCTTCCATAGTCGGCCAATGCACTCTGAGTCTCCTTAGTGTCTGTAGGGTTCGTTGTTTTGAGTAGTGTTGCTCTAATGCACCTACATGTGCTAATTGCAACCATTTAGCGTACTCATCCTCTTCCACACAACAAGCCAAGATCCCTTGATCTCTATGCTTGTACATACTTCCTGCCATGATGTGATACTTTTGGGCTTTTACTACCTCTCTATCCTGTGTGTTTATTACTGGGTGGTTAGGCCCATATGTCAATACTGGCACTAATGGCTTAGCCCACTGTGGCACCACTTCCAAATTAAACAGGTAAGCATCAGGAAGGTCATCTGACACTCCTTGTGGGGCTTCTCTAGATGTGAGCCTAGAGAGATGGTCTGCTCTCAAGTGAGTCTTCCCTTTTCTTACCACAACCTCAAAATCGTATTCCATTAGCAAGAGAAACCATCTCACCAATCGACTTGTATTGCATGGTTTGTTTACCAAGTATAACAATACCTGATGGTCAGTAAAAAATTTAAACTTATTTGCAAGCAAATAATGTCTAAACTTTTTAACTGCATATACCATGCCTAATCCTTCTCTCTCCATAGTGGTATAATTTCGTTCAGCTGCATTCAATTGTCTATTAGCATAGGCAATTGGAAGATCCATATTACCTTCACCAGTAGGCTGCGCGAGTACACACCCAATAGCATAACTGGATGCATCAACATGAACATGGAAAGGCTTATTCCAATCTGGTGTGGTCAAGATCGGTGCTGAACATAATCGCCGTTTAAGCTCATTGAAAGAGTTCTCACATTCATTAGTCCACTCAAAGTTAGTCAAAAGTCCATACAGAGGCTTTGCTATGATGGCATACATGTGTATAAACCGTCGGTAGTAACCACAATGCCCCATGAAAGCTTGTACTTCCTTGACATTCTTTGGCCTAGGTAACTCGGCTATGGCTCTCACTTTCTCTTCATCAGTGGATATGCCATTCTTTGACACTATGTGTCCTAGAATCTTGCCTTGCCTGACCATAAAAACGCACTTTTCTAGGTTCAGGCAGACTTGATATTCTCTACATTTGTCAAAGATTTGTCTGACTTCAAGAATATGGGTTTGTCTAATGTTGGAATGAGCACAAAGATCATCAACATAGACTTCTAAGTTCTTCCTCAGGAACTCTTTAAATACATGGCACATCAGCCTCTGGAAGGTAGCTGGTGCATTGGTAAGCCCAAATGGCATTACTCTAAAGGCAAAAATGCCCCATTCAGTGGCAAAAGCCGTCTTATGCTGATCTTCTGGAGCTATGGCTACTTGATTGTAGCCCGAAAATCCATCAAGGAAGCTGTACACTTCCTTGCCTGCTACTCTTTCTAAGAGATGTTCTGTGATAGGAAGCGGATAGTTATCTCGAATTGTGGCTGCATTGACCTTCTTCAAGTTAATGCATACACGCAGCTTTCCATTTTTCTTGGGCACCACTACGATGGGGGATACCCACTCAGTATGCTCAATTTCATAGATGAATCCAGCTTCAACTAGTCTATCTATCTCTTCCTTGATCTTGGCCGCATAGTTGTCATTGTATGTGTATGGCTTTTGCTTAGAGGGCCTAGCATCTGAGGTCATGGGGATAGTGTGTGAGCATATGTCTGGATCAACACCCTTCAAATCCTTGTAACTCCAAGCGAATACATCTCTGTATTCTCTTAGCAAGGCTATCAATTCGTGCTCTTCGTCTTCCGTCAGGTCATGGCCTATGTACGTGCATCTCTCTTCTCCTTCTTCCACGGCTACCACTATTTTCTTGGTGGTTTCTTTGTTATCATAGGAGGCGCGCCTCTCTTTTAGGCATTGTGATCATGACTCTCCTGTCATCTATCTCATACTTCTTAAAATTTTCCGGGACCTCAAACAAAGATTCTTCCTCTTCTGGTGTGACTTCTCTCTTCTTTCTTTTCTTTCCTTCTTCCTTCGGGGTCACATGTGTGGCTAGCCTTACATCATTTGTAAGCTCTCCGTGCCTCTGGGGTTGAAATTCTACTTCATAGAAGTATTCTTCATCTGATGCAAAAGGTGGGTCCATAATGATTGACTCTATATCGGAGTCGCTTGCATCCTCAAATGCATCAGGGCTAGGTTCACACTCTTCTAACACTCCCTCTCCCATGATCGGCTCTATGGAGAAGACTGAAATGTCATAGCCATCTTCATCACAGTGAGGTGTCCATTGTTCTTCATTGATGGCTACATCCATTGTTGCTAGGATTTCTGCCCAGCCGTGGGGTTCAAATTCTTCATCAGGAAAGACTACACGTGCATAGGCTGGGTCTTGAATTGATCTATGTGTTTCTTTTGCACCTATCTCTCTGGCTTCTTCTCTCTTCTCTTCTTCTACTGCTACTTTGCACATCCATAAGTGGGTGTCTTCATGCATCCATGAGGATCCTGATCCTATGGAATGCATCGATTCCGTATCATCTTTGGCTCTATGGAGGGGATTCCATTGGATAGGAGGGACATCTCTATGAGAGTAATCTTTGAGATTCACTTTGGTCGTAACACCCAAGTGTTGCAGGTACAAGGAATTGGTTCCCCAGTCCTGTACCACTTGCAACTGTCGCATAAAGGGTCGTCCCAAGATCATTTCATAGGCATGATTTTTGCTAAAATCACATATAGCAAATGTATGCTCGAACTCGACACCACACGTGGTAAGAGTTACTCCTTCTAACAGCCCTAAGGGCCTCTCTAGATGACCATCGGCCATTTGCAATTTCATCCTCGTGGGCTTGAGTGCTGGCTTGCCCCAACGCTTCCATAGGGAAGTGGTAGCAATTGCAACTCCTGTGCCTGAGTCTAGAATGGCCTTGGTGGTGTATCCTTGATGGGTGATAGGAAGATATGTGTTTCCCTCTTCGCCCTCACTCATGTCTCCTATCTTGTCCAATGGTATTTCTGGCACTGTTCTCTGGGATCCTACCTGGGAACGAGGTTTTGCTATCTCTGGTACTTGTTTGGCTACATGTTTCCATAGCTCTGGCCTTACTTTGAGTAGCTCTTCTAAGGTGAGGTTGCACTGTACTTTAGTGTTTTTCACTACCTCTGTGTTCCTAGGTATGACTGAGTCCTCATTTCGTACCATGACCGTGGGTGCTCTCATACAAGTAGACTTAGCTTCCCATGGGCCTGTGAAGTGGGGTAATTCTTGTAGAGAGTTAGACTCAAAGTCTAATCTTTCTTGAGATTAGGTGCTCTCCTGCTCCTCATAAATGGATGGGATGTCTTGTGGGAATTGGTCGTGTGCATCATTCACAAGTTCAATGGGAGGAGGGACTTCACTCTCTTTAGCCCATTTGTCTTCTTGAATCTCACGTAGGAATTCTGGTGTGAACCGATTCATAGAAGATGATGTGTCTGGCTCCGTAGAGTTAGGCACATAGACTTCCTGGGCAGGAAGACTTGCCCTTTCACTTGCCTTGTCCTTGTGTTGAGAGGCGGGTTCCTTTTCTGATTGTGCAATTAGCCTCTCTATTCCTTCTAACAGTCCTTCAAAGTGCAGCTGCGTCTTGGCTGAGCTAGATATGTTAAAAAGGCGGCTGGCTTCAAACATGGTTTGAGCCAACTCCACCATCTTAGCACAAATTTTAGTTCGTTCAAGCTCTAATTCTACTCTAGGGTAGCACTTTCCATGATCAGTTACGTTTGGCCCATCTTGGATTCTGGCTTGATATGCTTTAAGCATCATGTTTAGGTCCTCGGGAGTGGGATCTGCTAGGACTGATCCTACTCTAGGGGGTGGTGGGATTAGGTGAGGCAGGTTGGAAGGTGGCGGGTCGGATGGAGTTGGGAATGGTGGAGGTGGGGTAGTGTGAGAGGGAGTTTGAGATGTGAGTTCAGTTATCCTGGCTCTCAATTCTCTTAGACTTTCCTCAAGTTCACTCATTTTCTTTGCCCATTGCCTTTTCATTCTTTCACGACTATCTCTCCAAGCTCTAGTCCTCTTCTTTGTCATGCTCTCCATTTCACTAACATCTGGGCTCTTTTCCTGGCCTACACTTTGGTTCTGCTGCAAGGCTTGGGCTCTAGTGATCACTTGCACTGGTGTAGTGGAAGTCACACTTCCTGTGGAGTCTACCACTAACCCAATAACGTTAATGGGAGTGATTTTTGGCATATTGCTGGGATTCTTTGGACAATCTCGTAAGAGATGCTCCTTTCCACATTCTTGGCAAAAGCCCTGGATCGTCACTGATTGGGGTTGTGTAGGTGGAGGCAAGGGACAATCACGAATGAGATGATCTCCCTGACATGTGTAGCATGGTCCTCTAGGGAATGGGGGTCTTACTTGCCTAGGTTGGGGTCTAGAGTTAGGGTTTGTGTACATTACATTGGTGTACTCTGGCTCCCAACTAGGTTCACTTGGTTCTTCACTGTAGTAGGACTCACCATGTTCAGGAGATTGCATGTAGTAGGCATGGGGGCTGTCAATATGCATTGAATCAAAGCTATGGTCACTCGGGTCACTTTCAGAAAGCAATGGTGTTACAGGGACTATAGCTCCATTCAGGTTATCTTTTGCAGCTGCATATTTTACTGGGATCACATTAGTAGGAGCAGGTGGTTGTTGTGCTAGCACTGGCTAGGGTCTCAGTTGGGCCTGATATTGCGGTTGGTAATTTTGCTGAGGCCTAGTATACTGTTGTGGTGGGTATGGACTCTGGTATCTGCCTTGTTGAGGGTATGGCTGAGGGTAGGTTTGCCTAATAGCTTGCTTATTGCATGGGCAGTCTTGTGCGGTGTGATTTGTGTATCTTCGTTCTATGGTGCAGTACTGGCTACTAGGATTTACTTGGGATTGAGCCATAATGGGACATACATTTGCCATATGGTCACCTCCACAAGTATAGCATCTTTTTACTGGGGCAAACCTTGGGATTTGTTTGCTAGAGACACCTAGTTTTTGTGCCACTTTCTCAGCGAGTTCCTCAATTGATGTGGATTGCGTGGAAGAGAGGCTAGAGGCACTATATGAACCTTTGTATATCTTGGAAAGCTCTAACTCCTCCCCTAGGTTATCCTCAATGTCAATGCACATGTGTACACACTCTTCTATGGTCCTAGGGTCCTTCAAGTACACATAAGATCTCAATTTGGTACTTAGCAATCCATCCAAGAACAAAGCCACTTGCTTAGCTGGCATGGGTAACTCAGGGACAAGGCATCTCTCCAGGTATTGCCTAAATCTTCTTCCAGCAAGTCTCACGGTTTCTTGAGGGTTTTTCTTGAAGCTGTGAATCAGCGAGGAAGTGTTATGTCTTATGCCACTTTTAGAGAATTCGATAATGAATGCCTCTAGAAGTTGGTCTATGCTCCTGAATTACCTCTCGTTTAGTGGGTGAAACCATGTCAGGGCAGTGTTCCTAAGGGTTAGACCAAAGGCATTATACTCCGTGAACAGATCTTCAACTTGTTCAGCTCTCAAGACTTGCCTAAACTCAGCCACATGATCATATGGATCTCCAGTGCCATCGAAGTAGTTCTTCATGGACTTAACTAGCTGAGTCGGTCTCAAAGTCCTTATGTGCTCTCTAGGTCGTGGTAGGGGGAATTCATCCACATTTCTTTGATTCCAGGGAGCTCTAAGTACCTCAGGTTCTACTCTATTTGTGTCTGTCCTCGTTCTTTCTCTGCTCCCTGGGTTGGCAAAGCTTACTTCTGGCCTATCTCTACTTCTGTCTTGTTGAGTTCCATGAGCTTGGGATGTTCCAGCTCCAGGGTGACCATAGGACACGTTCGATCTTGGTTGGGGGAAAACGAATTCACCCTTCCAAGTATAAGCATGCCTGTCATGTTCTGTAACCACAAAGGTCCTCTCTGAAGCGTGATCTAAGTAGGTCACTCTGCCTGGGCTATCTGGATCTTTGAACTCATAGATAAGGATTGACCCTACATCATTTGGCCTATCGGATTTATACCTCCAAAAGGCTTCGTCAGTCTCTCGGTTCAGGAGTAGATCTATGCTCTTATTGTCTTGGGGAATCCACTCTGGTGTGATAATCCTAGTGAGAACAGATTTGCCTCGGGGGGTTCTAGGTTCTACACCCATGTTTCCTTGCTCCAGGTCACCTAAATCCGCTTCTGAGATCACATTCCCAAATTCATCTGTCCTATCTGGGTGACTGGTGACTACGTATATGGTTCCTTCTTTGTCCAAGTATGCTCCATTTTCAAACTTTACAGCTGGGTGTTCTATTCCAATGGATTGGTCAGGATTTTTAATCTGGACCACGGATCTTCCTAGGCCGTCCTCATAGATGCTAGCACATAATCGGTTGGTCCTAAGGTATTCCAGCTACGTCTTGTAGGGGCCTTCCACCCTATACAGATATGGCACACCTGAACTTCCTGTAGGTTTGTCCATCCCTTGAGACATCTCTGATTCACTAGTCTCAAAGCTAGGGTAATGCGAGTGGTGGCTCAACTGTTGGGCCCAAGACCTAGCAGTATGATTAACGCTAGCCTCTGAAGACCTAAGACTTTATCTATCCCTTACTAGATGCCGTCCTGATCTAAGGTTCATATGCCTATTTAAGTAACCCCTATTTTGCCCAAGTACAACCTCGTTGTTGAGTTCTTTTGTACCAATTACTTGATTCCTTCTTATGTTGATTATCGTGTTTATACTCTTGTCTGATATCACGTCGTCAGGTATACTTGAGTGTATTTCCGCACTTGAAGTTGATCGTTCCACGTTAAGTTCTTTTCCTTTAAGGTTCTCGACCGTACAGGGATTATGTCGTTAGCTTGAACTTGAGTATTTAGGTAGTCTTCAACTTAATAAATGCCTATCGCCGCCCTGGCCTGCTCCTATCACTAGTCGTTCTTAGCCTAAGCTAGGAATTGACAGAGGGAGTTGAGAATCTTCCGACCTTACTTGTTGATCCCTTGCCCTTTGGTACTCAAGAACCCGATTCCCAAGCTTGCAAAAAAGCCCTTGCTTTAGATGCCTTCAAGTGCTCTCAGTGGACCTGTAAAAGTCCCAAAGTTAGTTCAACACTTAAATTCCAATGATTGGCAGATCACTCTCATGCATGTAATTCAAAGACCAATTTATCCTTTGCCTTTATGGAAGACAATCCTAAAGATCCCTCAGTTTTCCTACCCTGGGGTATGGTCAACTTCAAAATACCCTATCTGATAATCCTGATATTAATTTTACCATAACCAGTGGAAGTTTTGGTTGTACTCCCCCTGAGCTTTCCAACAAAACAAGAATCACAGCAAACAGATTTTGTATGAGAAAGTTATGGCAGTTCAGGGTTCTGGTGCTAAAACAGGGTTCAAACAGGCTGACAGATCCCAGGATTTTTCTCAAAACACACTTTTAGGAACCTCACAAATCACGAATAGCTTGCAAATTATGCCCCAAATTACCCCTAAAATTTTGGCCGAAAAGCCTGTCAATCACGATCGACAGGTCTGTCAATCGCGATTGACAGAGGTGTCCGTCGGGGCCTGTCGATCGCGATCGACACGTCAATCTCAATTGACAGAGTCGACCGTGGGTGCTGTCAATCGCGATCGATGGTGTCAATCGCGATCGACACTTTTTCTGGGATTTTCGCCGTGATTTCAGTCAATCGGGGATGTGTCCATCGCGATGGACATGTGGCAACGCGAATTTTGGTGTCAATCGTGAATTTTCAGTCGGTCGCGATGGACGGTGTCAATCGCGATTGACTGAATCCTACATGGCAGTCAGTCGGTCGTGAGGTCTGTCGGTCGCGATTGATAGGGTCTGTCGGTCGCGGTTGATAGGGTCTGTCGGTCGCGATTGACAGATGTTGTCGATCGTGGCTGTCGATCGCGATCGATGGTGTCGGTCGCGATTGACAGAGAAACACGGAATTTTTCAATTTTGTTTAGTGATTTGGAATGTGCTCTTTGTGCTTGTCCTAGTGGTGCACTTAGTTTTACCAATTGGTCGAATTTTCTGTCGATGAGGTCGGCGACACAAAGACAGTTTCTGAGTTTTTCCGTACCTGCGCAGCGTGCTGGAGGGGATGATACAGCTGGATCCTGCAAGAAACTCAACAAACATGCAAAAACAATGCACACAATATTGCTCTCTCACTCTCTCTCTCTCACAAGTGGAATGAGGGAAATGAGGTGGAGAAGGTGATATGATCAAAAACTGAAAATTTTCGCGATGATGGAGATGGAGATCGGATATGGTGAGGATGATGATGGTGATGATGATGGTGAGGTAAGAAAGAGAAAAATAAAAAGAGTGAAGAAATTACCTCCAATGCCAACGTCTCAAATCTACATCTTACCATCACACGCTCGTCCTCAAAGCTCGATCCCCGGCAACGGTGCCAAAATTTGGTGTAGCTCAGTGATGAGTAGCACCTTCTTTAATGTCAATCCGGGAAGACATGAGGATGGTATGAAGACCTCGAGCAAGTGAAGGCACAAGTGCGTGAGTGAGGAGCACACTAACATGCACACACATACACACACACGTGCACACACGGTAAGACAAAGAGTGAGAAGCAATGGAGTTCTTTAGATTACTTTCAAAAAGCTCATACAAGTTTAGATCAATTATAAGCTAACTTCAAAAATGAGCTCTCTAGCTCTATTTATAGTTTTTGACTAGGTTTTGGCCGTGTCCAGACCTAGTGTCCGGCCTAGTTAAAAATTAGGTTCTCTACCCTATTTGGAGGTTCAAATGAAGTCTAAAAAATGTGAAAACTGGCAGGTCAGTACTTCTAAAGCTCCTCAAGCTCAAGGACTCCTTGGCTTGCACAAAATGGAGCTACAAAAATATGAAATGGTATTTACAATGGTTTTTAGTGATGAAAATCACTATTTTTGTAGGGGTTTCTATTAACATTTTGACATACATTTCTTGGAGCTCCCTACTTGCTCCTTCTCCTTGTGTGTCCACCTCTTTTATATGTGTTAGTGTCCTGAAAAAATATTGGCCTACTTGCCAGATCGTCGTTGACTGCTCTGTCTGCTTGTACTTTCTCTTCTCTCTGACTCCCTTCGTAAGCTTCCTTGCCTGGTGAGTCCTTCAGTTCCAACACCATCTCCCCAGAGATTGTCTAAGAAACCCCTCTAGTGTGCCCAAGGTTACACCCATTAATGTGGTAGGATTAGTGGTGGATTCAAGTGCCAGTAGCAGTAATGTGGCTCCTGTACAGGTAGTCAGTAGGGCCCAAGCGCTAAAAGAGGATAAGCCAGCTGAACAATCAGAGTCAAGTGAATCAGGAGAGCCTAGCAAGTGGAAAACAAGAACATGGAAAGATACGAGAGAGAAGGCCAATCGCAAGTGGAACAAAAAGTTATCTGAACTAGAAGAAAGCATGAAAGACGCAAAAACAAAAATAAAAGACATTGCATCTCAAAGTCCCTCGCATGCCGAGACTCCATCCACTCCACCTCATCCCATCCCACCACCCATTGTAAATAGACCACAACCAGGGTCTGTTCTTGCAGATCCAACCCCAGAAGGCTTGGACATGATGTTCAAGGCCTACCAGGCTCGACTTAAAGAAGGGCCAACAGTTGCAAGCCTAGACAGGAGTTACCCTAGAGCAGATTTAGAGATTGAACGAATGAAAATGTGCATGAAAATGGTAGAACAAGCTCAAGCTATACTCGAGACTAGTCAAAAGTTCAATCAGACAAACTCTCTCAAATCGGATTTGCATTTCCAGGGCTTACTAGAAAGATTAGAGCAATTGGTAAACAAACCACAAGTTTCTTTACCTTCACAGGCTCAACCAGTTTTTGAGAGAAGAAGCTCACCACCATTGGGAGCGTATGTTCCTAATTCCACGAATGCTGGCATACCTCCTTCAATTCAGGAGCACTCTCAAGAGTTGGTGCAGGAAATACAAGAGGAGAAATGGGCCAAGGAGAAGGGTAATTCCCCTCCTATTCGTGAGATTGATGATCTTCATGATCAATTTCCCCAAAACATTCCATCTATGGAGATGAAGCAGAAAAACAAGAAGATGAAAGATTAGATTTTGAATCTAATACTTTAGAAGAGCTGCCACAATTCACTGGCCCTTGGGAATCTGAATCTCTTCAGATTAGAGCTCCCACAATACTGGTGAGACATGAAGACTCAGTGGTCCCAAGGAACACTGATGTCGTGAAGAACACTAAGGTTCAATGTCATCTCACTGTAGAAGAGCGCTCAAAGCAAAACTTGAGCTATGGAATCATGTCAAGGATCAAGTTCCAGAACTTGATTCCAAAATGCCAAAATCAGGCTCTAAGAAAAAAGTACCAGAGATACCTCTAGACAAAATAGGGGACATGTGTGAGGGTGAAGAAGGTAATACTTATCTTCCAATCACCTACCAAGGTTACATAACCAAAGCAATCATAGATTCAGGTGCTGGTGTTGCCATTGCAACCACCTCCTTGTGGAAGCAATGGGGCAAACCCACATTAAGACCAACTAGAATGAAGCTTCAAATGGCCGACAATCATTTTCAAAGACCTCTAGGACTGCTCGAAGGGATAACTCTAACCACTTGTGGTGTTGAGTTTGAGCACACATTTGCTATTTGTGACTTCGAGAAAAATAATGTTTATGAGATGATCCTAGGAAGACCCTTCCTACGACAATTGCAAATAGTACAGGATTGGGGAACCAACTCCTTGTACTTACAACACTTAGGGGTCACCACCAAGGTCAATTTGAAGGATTACTCCTTCAGAGATGTACCACCCCTACAGTGGAATCCTATCCACAAAGAGAAAGAAGATTCCATCTCTGTGCATTCTGAAAGTTCACCTGATCCATCATGGCTGCATGAAGATACTCATTTGTGGATGTGCAAGGTCGCAGAGGAAGAGGAAAAACGTTTAAAGGCAAGAGAAGAAGGAACTTTGCCAGGAGATAGACTAGTTAGAGACCCAGCCTATACACCGATGATCTTTCTAGATGAGGAATTTGAGCCTCATGGCTGGCCAAAAATCTTAGCCACCATGGACATTGCTGTCAATGAAGAACAATGGACACCTCACTGTGATGAGGAGGGTTATGATATTTCAGTGTTCATGTGTCAGCCCTTGCTAGAAGAATGTGACCCTAGTGATGTCATAGAAGAAGAAGAGAATGACGAGGATATAGAGTCCATTGTGATTGATAGTTGCTTTAACTCAGAGCAGCACTATCTAGAAGATATAGGAGTGTTCACCCAGAAAAAAGAAGAACCTCTCAATAGTATTAAAACGATAAATTCAAAGGATGGAAGTGAGAGCAATCAAAAGAAAAAGAAAAGAAAAGCAGTGAAACAAGAAGAGGAGGAATCATTGTTTGAAGTACGAGAAAACTTCAAGAAATATGAAGTTGACAACCGCAAAATTTTGGTACGAATGCCTAAGAGAGAGGCCATCATAGGAGAATCATATGATAATAAAGAAAAGACGAAGAAAATTGTAGTGATCATTGAAGAGAATGAAGAGAGATGCACATATATAGGAGATGACCTAAGTGCAAGAGAAGAAATGGAGCTCATAGCTCTATTAGGGAATATAGGGATGTGTTTGCATGGCACTATAGAGACTTGAAAGGGGTAGATCCAAGAATTTGCTCTCAAACTATCCCCATGACTACTGATGCCAAGCCCACCAAACGGAAGCCCTATACATATAATGATACATATGTTGCCAAAATAAAAGAAGAAATTGATAGGCTGATTGAAGCTGGATTCATCTATGAGATTGAGCATACTGAATGTGTGTCCCCCATTGTAGTGGTGCCCAAGAGGAACAGGAAGTTATGAGTGTGTATTAACCTTAAAAAAGTTAATGCCGCTACGATCAGAGATAGTTATCCACTTCCAATCACGGAACACCTATTGGAGTGTGTTGCAGGCAAGGAAGTTTATAGCTTCCTTGATCAAAAAACTATAAAAAGAGCTAGAGAGCTCATTTTTGAGGTTAGCTGGTTAGAGAATAGAGCTTTGTAAGAGAATTATTCTGCAATAGAAGCTTTACATTGTTCCTCTCTTTGATCCTATCGTGTGCGCGTGTGTGTGTATGTGTGTGCATGCTCGTGTGCTTTCACTCACGCACTTGTGCATTCACTTGCTCGTGATCTTCATACCGGTCCTCACGTCTCCGTGGATTGACAAGTAAAGGAGGTGGTGCTTACGCTTGAGCTACAATTTGCTTTAGAAAGTTATTTCAATCATGTGTCTTTAACTATGATAAGCTCCTATCATCCAAAGTAAACATATTTTGGAAAGATGCTCCATATCCTATAGGTGTTCAAATTGTCTGAATCCAATTGTTGATAGTTTGCATCTCCTTTGTTGTAAGTATCCAAGGAGCATGTTCATAAGTTGTAACCTATCAATTTTGATCAAAAATTGGCCATAACTTTGGTTTTGAGTTTTGATCCTCTAAATCATTTCTTAATGTTGTAGTGTCTTTTAATCCAAGAAGATGTTACCATAATGAATAAACGATACTTTTAAATATATGCATAGGATCAAGAAGATGACAAATCTTTAACCCTCTCCAATACTCCAAAGAATACCATATCAACATATTCTCTACTAGTGACAATTCTCCTTTTCCTCTAATCTTCACATTCTCATCATCTTCATTGTCTTTGAAGATTTCGGATTGTGGATCTATAAGAGGCCCTTCTATTCATTTCCAATACCAGTCCATAGATGTCATTGGTTTTGGACACTAACTTGTTTCAATCTTTCCATGAAAATGCATCGCTTCTCTTTTTTGTTGTAATGGATGATCATCAGGCTAGACCCATTGATGTGGAAGATAAATATTATTATTGAGATTCTAAATATAAATTGAACTCAACCAAACACCACAGTAAAGACACCTTATATCCCTTAGTAGATATTCCTACATGCATGAAAAGCATAAACATATAATTAGATTATTTCACATACAATTGTATATATATTAAATAAAAAAATTGCATCATTACCTGAACATACCTCATATCCTGGAAAATTGTGTATAGTCCAAGCTATAATTCCATAAACCATAATGTGTCTTTGATTAATGCTTCTCGATACATCAATGAAATTAATACCTCTCCATAACTCTTAGAGATCATCAATGAGAGGAACAAGATATATATTCATGTCTTTAACTTGTCTTTCTCGTAGAATTAAAAGTGAAAGCATCAACTGTTCCTTTTTAATGCTAAGGTATGGTAGGAGATTGTATTTCATGACTACCACTCACCTTGTTGACCATTTACTGGATTTCTTCAAAAATGGATTAACCCCATCTAATGCAACTCCTAACTTTAGACTACATGACTCTTGTGCAAAATTAGGCCATCAAGAATCAATATGTTAAAAAGTTGCACTATCTTGTGGAATTCTCATTACTCCGTGAGTACTTTTATGATCGAATACCCATGTCAAAAGCTTTGATAATTGAGGGCTTTAAAATATATGTTCAATTCATGGAGTCAATAGAAAGTGTCTCAACACCTTTTTTGGGATTTTAGCCTCTTCATCCTTATATCGATGAGATTGACATTTTGGACATGTCAAAGACTCTACATATTCACCTCTATATAAAATACAATCATTAGTACATGCATGTATACAATGATCATCTATACCAAGATTTTTTATTATCTTCTTCATTGCATCATGTGATTTAGAAAGAATATTGTTGTTTGATAAAAACGTTTGAAATAGTAATCTACAAGTTCATGAAAAAATGTATTATGAATGAAAATAAATAAATATGTGTGTATATGTGTATCTGTGTATGTATGTATGTATGTGTATGTGTATGTATGTGTATGTGTATGTCTCCATATATGTATGTGTGTATATGTGTATGTGTATGTGTATGTGTATGTGTATGTGTATGTGTATGTGTATGTGTATGTGTATGTGTATGTGTATGTGTATGTGTATGTGTATGTGTGTGTATATGTGTATGTGTATGTGTATGTGTATGTGTATGTGTATGTGTATGTGTATGTGTATGTGTATGTGTATGTGTATGTGTACGTGTACGTGTACGTGTATGTGTACGTGTACGTGTACGTGTACGTGTACGTGTACGTGTACGTGTATGTGTACGTGTACGTGTACGTGTACGTGTACGTGTACGTGTACGTGTACGTGTACGTGTACGTGTACGTGTACGTGTACGTGTACGTGTACGTGTACGTGTACGTGTACGTGTACGTGTACGTGTACGTGTACGTGTACGTGTACGTGTACGTGTACGTGTAGGTGTACGTGTACGTGTACGTGTAGGTGTACGTGTACGTGTACGTGTAGGTGTACGTGTACGTGTACGTGTAGGTGTACGTGTACGTGTACGTGTAGGTGTACATGTACGTGTACGTGTAGGTGTACGTGTACGTGTACGTGTAGGTGTACGTGTACGTGTACGTGTAGGTGTACGTGTACGTGTACGTGTAGGTGTACGTGTACGTGTACGTGTAGGTGTACGTGTAGGTGTACGTGTAGGTGTACGTGTAGGTGTACGTGTACGTGTACGTGTAGGTGTACGTGTACGTGTACGTGTAGGTGTACGTGTACGTGTACGTGTAGGTGTACGTGTACGTGTACGTGTAGGTGTACGTGTACGTGTACGTGTAGGTGTACGTGTACGTGTACGTGTAGGTGTACGTGTACGTGTACGTGTAGGTGTACGTGTACGTGTACGTGTAGGTGTACGTGTACGTGTACGTGTAGGTGGTGTACGTGTACGTGTACGTGTAGGTGTACGTGTACGTGTACGTGTAGGTGTACGTGTACGTGTACGTGTAGGTGTACGTGTACGTGTACGTGTAGGTGTACGTGTACGTGTACGTGTAGGTGTACGTGTACGTGTACGTGTAGGTGTACGTGTACGTGTACGTGTAGGTGTACGTGTACGTGTACGTGTAGGTGTACGTGTACGTGTACGTGTAGGTGTACGTGTACGTGTACGTGTAGGTGTACGTGTACGTGTACGTGTAGGTGTACGTGTACGTGTACGTGTAGGTGTACGTGTACGTGTACGTGTAGGTGTACGTGTACGTGTACGTGTAGGTGTACGTGTACGTGTAGGTGTACGTGTACGTGTACGTGTAGGTGTACGTGTACGTGTACGTGTAGGTGTACGTGTACGTGTACGTGTAGGTGTACGTGTACGTGTACGTGTAGGTGTACGTGTACGTGTACGTGTAGGTGTACGTGTACGTGTAGTGTACGTGTACGTGTACGTGTAGGTGTACGTGTACGTGTACGTGTAGGTGTACGTGTACGTGTACGTGTAGGTGTACGTGTACGTGTACGTGTAGGTGTACGTGTACGTGTACGTGTAGGTGTACGTGTACGTGTACGTGTAGGTGTACGTGTACGTGTACGTGTAGGTGTACGTGTACGTGTACGTGTAGGTGTACGTGTACGTGTACGTGTAGGTGTACGTGTACGTGTACGTGTAGGTGTACGTGTACGTGTACGTGTAGGTGTACGTGTACGTGTACGTGTAGGTGTACGTGTACGTGTACGTGTAGGTGTACGTGTACGTGTACGTGTAGGTGTACGTGTACGTGTACGTGTAGGTGTACGTGTACGTGTACGTGTAGGTGTACGTGTACGTGTACGTGTAGGTGTACGTGTACGTGTACGTGTAGGTGTACGTGTACGTGTACGTGTAGGTGTACGTGTACGTGTACGTGTAGGTGTACGTGTACGTGTACGTGTAGGTGTACGTGTACGTGTACGTGTAGGTGTACGTGTACGTGTACGTGTAGGTGTACGTGTACGTGTACGTGTAGGTGTACGTGTACGTGTACGTGTAGGTGTACGTGTACGTGTACGTGTAGGTGTACGTGTACGTGTACGTGTAGGTGTACGTGTACGTGTACGTGTAGGTGTACGTGTACGTGTACGTGTAGGTGTACGTGTACGTGTACGTGTAGGTGTACGTGTACGTGTACGTGTAGGTGTACGTGTACGTGTACGTGTAGGTGTACGTGTACGTGTACGTGTAGGTGTACGTGTACGTGTACGTGTAGGTGTACGTGTACGTGTACGTGTAGGTGTACGTGTACGTGTACGTGTAGGTGTACGTGTACGTGTACGTGTAGGTGTACGTGTACGTGTACGTGTAGGTGTACGTGTACGTGTACGTGTAGGTGTACGTGTACGTGTACGTGTACGTGTACGTGTACGTGTACGTGTACGTGTAGGTGTACGTGTACGTGTACGTGTAGGTGTACGTGTACGTGTACGTGTAGGTGTACGTGTACGTGTGCGTGTAGGTGTACGTGTACCTGTA